>CM053028.1:108424259-108463572 GCA_028564925.1 Lithobates sylvaticus
TAGCACCTCCCCCACCTCCCCCCCCACCCCCAGGGCCCCTCCCTCCTCCCCCCTGGCTCTCCTCCCCTCCTCTCCCTCCTCCTCCTCTCCTCCCTCTCCCCCCTCCCTCTCCCCCCCCCCCCTCCCTCCCCTCCTCCCCCCTTCCCCCACCCCCCCTCTCCCCCCCTCCCTCTTCTCCCCCCCCTCCCCCCCTCCCCCCCCTCACCCCCTCTCCCCCCCCGCAGTACAGGGGGGACCCTATCCCCCCCCGACGGGGGGGACAGAATTCTCCCACTCATCCTATTTTCACTATTTCCCCCTCCCCCCTCCCCACCCTCTCTCCCCCCCCTCCTCTCCTCCCGCCCCCTCTTCTCCCTCCTCCCCCCTCCTCCCCTCTGCCCTCCCTCCCCCCCCCCCCCCCTGGCTACCTCTTCTCCTCCCTCTCCCCCTCTCCTCTCCCCCCCCACCCCCCCCCCCCCCCCCCCCTCTCCCTCTCCCCCACTCCGTCCCTCCCCCACCTCCCCAACTCTCCCTCCCCCCCCACTCCCCCTCCTCTCACCCCTCCTCCCCCCTCTTCCGCCCCCCCCCCCCCCCCTCCCCCACCCCCCACCCCCCCCCCCCCACCCCTCCCCCCCCCCCCCCCCCCCCCCCCCCCCCCCCCCCCCCCCCCCCCCCCCCCCCCCCCCCCCCCCCCCCCCCCCCCCCCCCCCCCTCCCCTCCCCACCCCGTCCCCCCCCCCCCCCCACCGCCCCCCCCCCCCCCCCCCCCTCCCCCCCCCCCCCTCCGTCCCCCGCCCCACCCCCCCCCCCCCCCCCCCCCTCCCCCCCCCCCCCCCCCCCCCCCCCCCCCCCCCCCCCCCCCCCCCCCTCTCCCCCCCCCCCCCCCCCCCCCCCCCCCCCCTCTCCGGCCCCCCCGTGCCCCCCCCGCCTCTCCCCCCCCCGCCCCCTCCCCCCCCTCCCCCCCTCCCCCCCCTCCCCCCCACCCTCCCACCCCCCTCCCCCCCCTCCCCCCCATCTACCCCCCCTCCCCCCCCCCCCCCCTCCCCCACCCCCCCCCCCCCACCCCCCCGGGGGCCCCCCTGCCCCTCCCCCCTCCCCTCCTCTTCCCTCTCCCTCCTCCCTCTCCTCTTCTCCTCTCCTCCCCTCTCACTCCCTCCCCTCCCCTCCTCCCCCCCCCCTCCCTCCTCTCCTCCTCCTCCCTCCCTCCCCCCCCACCCCACCCCCTCCCCCCCCCCGCTCCCCCCCCCCCCCCCCCCCCCCCTCCCCCACCCCCCCCACCCCCCTCCCCCTCCTCTCCTTCTCCCCTCTCCCCCTCCCCCTACCCCTCCGCCTCCCCCTCCCCCCCCTCCCCCCCCTCCCGGGTCCCCCCCCATCCCTCCCCCTCTCCCCCCACATCCCCCCCCCCCCCCCCCCCACTCCCCCCCCCCCCCCCCCCCCGCCCCTCCCCCCTCCCCCCCTCCCTCTCCCCCGTCCTCCTCCCCCCCTCTCTCTCCCCCCCCCTTGCTCCCTCCCCCCCCCCCCCCCTCCCGAACCCTCCCCCTCCCCCCCCCCGCCCAACTCCCCCCCCGCCCCCCCCCTCCCCCCCCCCCAACTCCCCACCCCCTCCTCCCCTCCCCCCCCCCCCCCCCCGATCCTCTCCCCCGCCCCCCAGATCGGTTTGCATATCGCAGTGCGAACTGTGAATTCAGACAGGCTTCGAATCGCATGGGTGTGAACACCCATGCGATCCGATTCCAGTACAGGGGAAAAAAAGTTCCTGCACCTGACTGTGGCTGAATTCGCATTGCACAAGCATTGCATGTGATCGGCACAGCAATTCGGTGCGGATCACATGCGATGTCTGTGTTCGCAATAGTGTGAACCCAGGCTGAATGTGTGTATGGTGGAACCTGGTCAGCTTTTTGTTTGTTCAGTCCACTGGTTGCACGGACCTATGGATGGCCAGCTTTAGGGCTGGTTCATGCTAGAATTGCACAGAAACACGGTCCGCATTTCTGTGCGATTCCTGTGCATTTCCCTGCAGTGCGATTTGGCAGCACATTCATTTTAATGAGCCGCAAATGGCACTGGAACGCACAAAAAGTAGTGCATGCTAGACATGTGCGCCGTCAAAAAATGTGTTTCGTTCCGTATTAAAATTAATTAGTATAAAAATAATTTGTGTCTGAAATTCAATTCGGATTTGTACGAAATACGAATTTTCGTTAGATTCGTAAACTTTTCGTAACAATTACGAATGTTCGTTATGATGAATTTATCATTATGAGGGGCTCCCACCATCCCTTGTGCTGTGCTGACTTCCTGGGTTTTTTACTTGTAGGTTCGTTAACTTTCGTAACAATTACGAATTTTCGTTATGATGAATTTATCATTATGAGGGGCTCCCACCATCCCTGTGCTGTGCTGACTTCCTGGGTTTTTAACTTATGGATTCGTTAACTTTTCGTAACAATTACGAATTTTCGTTATGATGACTTTATCATTATGAGGGGCTCCCACCATCCCTTGTGCTGTGCTGACTTCCTGGGTTTTTAACTTGTAGGTTCGTTAACTTTTCGTAAAAATTACGAATTTTCGTTATGATGAATTTATCATTATGAGGGGCTCCCACCATCCCTTGTGCTGTGCTGACTTCCTGGGTTTTTAAGTTGTAGGTTTGTTAACTTTTCGTAACAATTACGAATTTTCGTTATGATGAATTTATCATTATGAGGGGTCCCCACCATCCCTGTGCTGTGCTGACTTCCTGGGGTTTTTAACTTCATCATAACGAATAATCGTAGTTAACGAACATTCTGTCCGATTCTATTGTAACAGAATTTAGATCTGAAGTTCGTATACGAAATTTCGTACAGAATTCGCAAGCATAAAAATTCGTATTTCGGATTCGTACGAATTTCTGGAAATTCGTACGAAACTATTTGCACATGTCTAGTACATGCACGCTCCTAAGAACGCGCCTGGACAAAATTGTATGTTACTGCAGTACCATGCGATCTGGTGCCTGTAAACGCACTGCTTTTGGGGTGCTGTTAACATTACATTTGCACCCTCAGCAGATCGCACAGCCAGCGCGTTTGAACATGTTGTGGGAAAACGTGCACAGAGTGCACCTTTCCCACACGGCGTTCTGGTGTGAACCGACCTTTATACAAGTGTAATGTGGTGAAAAAGGTGGAGTTAGCCTTTAAATAATGTGAAGTGCATGTTGCAGGCTGCTTTGTTCTGTTTAGCTGCTTTGACATGAAAATTATCTGAAAATTGTCCGAATTATTGGCGGCATTTTAATGATTTTGAGAGATCTTTATTCTACCTTATGAGATGCAGGTGGGAATGGTGGGGGGGATTGTGGGTACAAAGATGGGGCTCTCCCTCCCTAAGGAGGGCAGCTGAGGGTTGCTTTCTACAACGTCACTGAAAGAATCACTTCAAGTTGAATATTAGAGTGGGCATGGAGGTGTTCTGCGAGTGACCACTCTACCTCAGAGACGTCAATATGTGTGTCACAGCTCTGAGCTCCTCCACACAGCACAGGAGGAGTGAGGCTGTGATGTCAGAGTTGTGTGTGTGTGTGGAGGGACTTTCCAGTTTCTACACTCCTCCCTGCACCGCTCTGCCTCTATGTCACTACAAGAAGAAAAGCTGAGCACTTGGACTTTCCTCTCCCTCTATGGAGAAGTCACAGTGACAGCTCGGACAAGGACTCCTGTACCTCTAGGACTATTCCAGGTCGGTTCTGGATAGACCTTCCTTCTACAGCGTGGACACATCCCTCTAAGGACTACAGTGGTCAGGATTCCCATTACAGGACCCCCCTCAAATTCTTACCTGTTCACCGACTTACCTATCCCGTCATAGGGAGACCGTCCCATCACGCTGTACAAAAAGCATGGCAGGTAAGTGCCCAGTGTACTCCTATTCATGTAGGATATCTATGGGCTCATTCAGCCCTGTACAGCGTCAAGAGCCCGTTGTTGACTTTTTGTACTAGCGCTTGCTCACCATACAAAATACAATCCGATCAATGTGCCATTCGATCGAAAACATCAAGCAATCCTATAGCCATAACGTCCCTTCCGATCAATTTTGATTGGAGTTGATCAGCCAGGGTAGAAAATGATCAGTCAAATTGTATTGATTGGCGGCACTGCTCTGATCACGAATCTGATCGTATTTCGAAAAGGTCAGATTGTGAGACTTAATGGTGAAAACAGAAATGTGATTGATCATTTATGAGGCAATCTGCCTCCCTGCGTATGGCATATGGATCGATTGGGTTGTCGACTGTAGATTGATTATTTCTAAAGATCAATTACTCCTATCGGGAGAGTTTGATCAGAAAGTCAATCAATCAGTTATCAAAGCATGTATGGCTACCATAATTGGATACAAATTGATTAGTTAGATTATGGGTGCTCAACCTGTGGCCCTTCAGCTGTTGCAGAACTACAAGTGCCATCATGCCTCTGCCTTTGGAAGCCATGCTTGTAACCATCAGCCTTGCAAAGCCTCACTTGTAGTTTTGCAACAGCTGGAGGGCCACAGGTTAAAAGCGGTTCTGCACCCATTTCATTTAGTAAATCTCTTTGCCTTCCAAATCAGGCAAAGAGTACTAAATGAAATGTTTTTTTTTTTTTTTTTTTTTTTTACTTACCTTGTAATTGAAGACTTCCGGTCTTCTCTCTCTGCGGCGGCGGGCGGGGTCTCTGCGTCGATCGTCGTCACGGCGCACTGTCTCCTGGGATCTGGTGTCATTGATCCCAGGAGTCAGTGCGGGCATCTTCCGAAATCTCGCGAGATTTCGGCCACATCTTCCGAAATCTCCCGAGATTTCGGCCACATCTGCCGAAATCTCGTGAGATGTCGGCAGATGTGCCGTTACTGCGCACGCGCGAGTAACGGCAGTGCATGCTGGGCCATCTAAAGTTCCTGTGGGTGTTTCACATGCCCACAGGCAAGATGGCCCCCAGCACTAAAGAAGAAGACGAGGAACTTCATCGGACGAAAACCGGCGGCGATCGAGATGGAAGATGGAACAGGTGAGTCCCCTAATAAAGGTAAGCATACTTTATATTACGTCCTAAAAAAAAAATTTTTTTTACAGAGTGCAGAACCGCTTTAAGCACCCAGGGATTAGATAGATCCTCCTTTTGGCTAGTTTGCAATGTGTATATGGTGACGCTTAATGCGGAAGTAAAGTTCTGCTGTTTTATCACTGCGAGCAGGCAGGTTTTTTTTTTTTTTTTATTGCAGAATTGGCATGCAATGTCTCTTCTGCAATAAAGTCCACTTACCTGCCTGTTTGCAGAATCCCTGAGCGCCGCACGTGCAGCTCAGCTTACAGCGGCCAGCCTACAGGTGTGCTGGAATGACGGCCTCCTCCTACGCAGGTACAGGAGTGATGTTGTCTTGCGTTGGCCAATAAAGCTGGCAAAGAATCAGCACACAGAGGCAGCCGGTGATGGCAAGGGACTGGACCGTTGGGGAAAAGGCTAGTATAAATAGTTTTAAGGCTCCATTCACACTTGTACGACTCCAAAGTTGCACCGACTTTGGAGTGCAACTTTGGGTGGGTGCAACTTGGATACGACTTTGGCTTTGACCAGTGATAATGGACAACTGTTGCAATGTATAACATTCAGGTAAGACTTTCATGCAACTTTTGAGGGTTAACATTGAAGTCTATGGCCCTCAAGTTGCATGAAAGTTGGACCAAAGTAGTGCATGAACTACTTGCAAGTTGCTGCAACTTTAAGTCACGCATATATGAATGGTTATCAATGGAAAACATGGTGACGACTTGTCATGTGACTTTGATGTCCATGTGAATGGAGCCTAAGTGAATGGATGCAAAATTACCCCCCCCCCCCCCCCGCATAGTTTAATGGGTTCGCGGACCCTGATGTACAACCTGTATATTTTGGTCTGTGGTTTCACTCCTGAGTACCTGTCAAACCTGGCTGTGTGGGTCTATACAGCCGGCTTGTATCAGTTCACTTTGTATAGGGTAGGGGCAGGTGAATGAGCCCTAAAGTCAAACCATAAAACGTGAGGGTTTTTTTTTTTTTTTTTTTTTTGCCATCTGCGTCTCATTAGGGAAATTTCCCTTCACTTCCCATCCTGTAGACACAACATGAAGTGAGAGGATATCTTTATAATGTGAGTGAAATCCCCATTTACACTTGCTTAGAAACAAGGCTTCGGACACATTGTTAAAGCTCTCTGAACGCCAGTCAAAGCTCACTGAAAAAATGGTTAGCTTACAGTCCTGTTTACACCTTGCTTTTGCTTGCTGCTTTAGTGAGGTTTCGGTGGGGCTTCAATGAGTCTTCGATGAGGCTTTGGTGGAGCTTCAGTGGGGCTTCGATGAGGCTTTGGTGGAGCTTCGGTAGGGCTTTAAGCAAGCTTTGCCATAGACTTCAATGGAGGCTTTGAAGACGCTTTGAAGCACCACTAAAGCTACATAGGGGAATCATTTTCAAAGCAAAGCAAAAGAAGGTGTAAACAGGACTATAAGCTAACCATTTTATTTAGTGACAGGGGATTTGACTAGCAGTCAGAGAGCTTTAACAAAGCCTGTCCGAAGCCATGTTTTGAAGCAAGTGTAAACTAGCTGTTAATGTGTGTTGAAGACGAAGCAAGTGTAAATGAGCCCTAACAGTCCTGTTTACACCTTGCTGTTGCTTTGCTTCGGCTTAACTTCAAAAATGATCCCCCATGTCGCTTTAGTTGTGCTTCAAATCGTCTTCAAAGCCTCCATAGAAGTCTATGGCAAAGCTCGCTTGAAGCCCCACAAAGCCCCATAAAGCCTCACCAAAGCCTTATCGAAGCCCCACCAAAAGCTCATTGAAGCTCCACCAAAGCCTCATCAAAGCCCCATCGAAGAAACAACCAAGCCTCATCAAAGCACCAAGCAAAAGCAAGGTGTAAACTGGACGGTAAGCTTACCATTGCATTTAGTGACAGGAGCTTTTTACTGGCATTCACAGAGTTTTAACAAAGCGTGTCCGAAGCCTTGTTTTGAAGCAAGTGTAAACTAGCCCTTAGAGACGGTGAATCTTTCTGATGGGGACACAGACAGCAATAAAAGCCTATCAGTGGCTCTATCCTCTCACTACTCTATCCAAACCTAAAAAGGAGAAAAATTGCTTTTAGCTATACATTAAATCACCTACCGTCTTTTTTTTTTTTTTCTAACTGTCTGTGTTAGATTTCCCTTAATTTCCTGTCCCATGGACAAAACAGGAAGTGCAGAGTGATAGTTTGCACGAGGAAAGTCAGTGTGAATGCAATGTGACAGTCCGTGTGATGACAGTGTGAATGCAGTGGGAAAGTCAGTGTGACAATCTATGTGAGGAAAGTCTGTGTGAGTGCAGTGGGACAGCCAGAGAGTGAGTGTGGTACGAGAGTCTGTATGAATGCATTGTGACAGTATGAGTACAGTGTGGCAGCCAATTTTGCAGTTTGTAATCATTTATTCATTAATTGTTGCATTTATTTTTGTGCATTGTATGTGCTTGTTGGCTCAAAGAAAAATATTTTACCATAACAGTCAAAAGAAAGTCGCATCATAGACTTTATTATGAATTACCCTTATACTGTATTTACTGTATATGTTTTCATTAATTATTAACAGTAAAAATGATTTTAAAATTAACTACTTTTTATACAAGCAGATTGCGGTGAGCACTAGTTTCACTGGGCCAGCATAGAAACAACCCACCACCTGCTTTTTCATATTTCAAATCATTTCAAAAATATACGGTACATTGCGATGTAATTTTTTTTTTGACGCAAGGTATTTTCTACCATTTGGCCGAAACCAAAAAATAAAAAAATAAATAAGTAATGAAAACTAAAAAGGAGAAGTTGTCTTGGTGCACTGTTTGTCACGAGAAATGAGTGGATCACTTCCCCAACAGATACAAAAAAAAAAAAAAAACCTTGTGAGTCACATAGCAGTCAGATATATTCTTGTAGTAATACTGTTCTGAGATGGCAAAGTTTACGAAGTCGCCTTACGTGAGTGATAGCTGCAAGTGGGCAAATTGATTTCTGGCCTCTGAGTCCTCTCGCTAACTTGGAAATGCTTATATTCATTGCCCCCCCGTTCACACCATTATCCTCAATGGGCCCATTCACACTTGAGCATTGTGTGGTTTCTAGTGTGAAGCTTGAAAAAGTACATGGGCTTCTTTGGGGCAGAATGTTGTTGTCCCATAGACTTTAATTGGAGCCATGGGACAAAAAGCAGGATTTTACTCTCAGTGATCTCCAAACTGCGGCCCTGGGGCCAGATGCAGCCCGTTGTTTGCCTTTATTCGGCCCTTGAGGCATTTTTCTTGCCACTGACACCAACAATGGGGTAGAACTCCTGCCACTGACACCAACAATGGGGTATAACTCCTACCACTATCCAAACAATGGGGCACTATTCTTTCTACTGACACCAACGATGGGGCATAATTCCTTCCAACAATGCCAACTATTTCTCCCCCTAATGCCAAAATCTGGCATTGCTTACTCCTGGTTACTCCCCTAAACCCTTAAGGACAGTAAACTGACCCTTTATTTTTTAGAAAGTTTGGAGACCCCTGTTCTAGCTGAAACACCAAAATACCCTCACCTGGCTGTGTTCACACTTAGTTTGAATGGGTGATTAAAGTGAACCTTATCTTATTACAGTGACACCAGCTTCAAACTAGAGGCGGCTGCTTACTTTATCTTTGGAGTGCCCCGGCACCTCCAAAACTCTGGTACTCTACTACTAAACATTGACTACATGGATAACATGAATGGAATATTATGATTCATTTTTGGCTCCCATCCATGCATTCTTTTTCATCAGTGAGGCCACCTATTGCATTTGGTCAACACAAAAAATGGGTTAAATATCAATCCTGTCAATAGATACATAATTTTGGGGGGCTTCCTGGAACTCTGAAACTAAAGCAAGCACCTGGTAGGTGTCTTCTCTCTGGGGGCCTCAGAATCTGTGACAGAATAACAATCCTTCCAAAAGCCTTTCTCAACCTTTTTACCCCAGAGGAACCCTTGAAGTATTTTGTGGGTCTTGGTGGACACCTGCCAAAAAAGGATTATACCTACAAGTCACAGGACACTAGTTGTAGGAAGTTTTAAATAAGTCAAAAAAGTGTGATGTACCTGGAGAATTTGCCACCTAGGGCAGATCATTTTTGACACCACCTGAAGTATACAACAAAATTCCTTTCAGTAATAATCATGAAATGTAATGAATAGTATTAACAGAAAAGCAACGCAGACAGTAAAAATGGTGGCATCCCTTGAAATTAGTGGTCAGTGTAGAAGTGACCCTTTACATTGATGGTCAGTTGAAAATTGACCCCATTACCCCTACATTGGTGGTCGGTGGAAAATTGCCTCCACTACCCATTACACTGGTCATCGGTGGAAAATTACTCCTTACATTAGTGGGCAGCGGAAAATTGCCCCTATTCCCCTTTACGATAGTGGTCAGTGGACAACTGGTTCTGGTGGTAGTGAGCAGCGCATACCCATCCCAGCTAACAGTGCGCTTGAAGATTCTGGTTTGGTGATTTTGGGATATGGCATTTTACAAATAGTACGACCGTATGTCTCAGAAATTCATTCCTATTTCTGCTGCCCCATTTGGTATGTAATGTTATTAGTCTAAGCTTTGGACTCGTGTTCTTTATAAAGGGGAATTTTTCTAAGGAAGTTTGGTTATTTCCTGGTTGGTGTATGCATTTAGTTCAACTGCCATCACAGTGGAAGGAGGAAGTATGAAGCCTTGTTGCTGAATGAGAAGGTGAAACAAAGTCCAACCCACATATCATGTTATTCTGAGAGTATGACGTAAAATTGTTACAAAATGTTTTTCTTGATGCCTATTCCATCATCCCGATATTCTATCCAAGAGTAAGAGGTGCCAAATGAAAAATGAAAATCTTTACTGTTCAACTGGTTACAACATGCAGTTCAAAAGACAGCCAACATACAGTATTTCGAGGCCTCACTTTAATTTTTTTCATCAATATTCAATACACAAACAGATTTTTGACGTAGGCTTGGAATCATTCTTATTTCGCCATAAAAAGTGTATTTAAACAAATTTGTATTCAAATTTTGCAACTTTTACAACATATAGAGGGGATTCTGTATGTTTAATCTATCATATTAGCCGAGGTAACACTTTCTTCACCTGTCTATATGAATAGAGGGTCTCCAGGTACTGGAGCAATGCATCGATGGCATGTAATATTTCTAACCAAGAGTAGACTATAGTACTGAAAGGTGAACCATCACCCCTCCCGGCCTGAAACAAAAAAAATGTTTAGTTGCTGAGTCACTTTGGACACATTCCACGATGTCAACATAGAACACTCAGCCATGGACTCATTTCAATGCTCAAAGATTGTATGGTATAACCAGCCTCAGATTCCAGTGCAGTGGTATTTACCAGGAAGTTTGAGGGCCACACGCAGCCTTTTTATATTTATCATCCTCCTGTCCATTGTGTACACTACACTAGTAATTCAAAACATCTAATACAAGTGAAGACCCTTAATATTGCTAGTTTTATTGTTATTGTATTCGTTAAAAGACATCCCAGTTCAGCTATAGTGGTGAGGTCTCCAATGCAATTTCCACATCTGCCCAGCGATTGTATTCGTTAAAAGACATCCCAGTTCAGCTATAGTGGTGAGGTCTCCAATGCAATTTCCACATCTGCCCAGCTTTCATTGTAAAGGGGATCCCGATCTCCATATATTTTACTCTGATTAGAATGCAGCATCAAGAAGACTGAGACTCCTTATTACCCAATAGTGCTGTGCAGTCTGAACTAGGTGGGTCAATCGGGCCACAATCACTGAGAGATACATTATGTTAGTGGGTGAGTCTCACCAGAATCCAACCAAAGATAAAGCAACACTCCTGGGTGGACAGACCATTTAAAGGCAATTATCGCAAAACAATATATTTTATTCTGCTGTTAACTGTATTTCTCAGTCCGTTTTGAAATGGAAGTGTATCCTCTATACCAGCGGTCACCAACCAGTGGTCCATGAGAATATTTTGGTGGTCCCCAGGGGTTCTGCCGTAAATCAACATTGTGGTGAATGTATTCTGGCCAATATTGTTTCCAGTGTTGTTCTCAGTGCACGCTGACAGTCAATACTGTCAGTGCGTATTGATATCCGATTCCTCTTCTGTAGTTCCGGCTCCTGTGAACTCAGAGGGAGTAGTGCAGAGAGCGGGAGGTGAAGAAGGAAGGGACTTCCAATGGCAGTGCTGATCACAGACTGTGGGAGGGAGCACAGAGCTTGTGCACATGGCTGGATAAGGAGGGGAGATCCAATGATGAATCTGTGTAAGGCAGCAGTGTGATGCAGAGTGTGTGTGTGGGGCAGGGAACATTGTGTGTACAAGGCAACAGTGGTGTGATCCAGGGGGAGGGGGCAGAGAGCCAGAGCATTGTGTGTATAAGGCATGTAAAATTCAAGAAGAAAATACAAAATAACCATCAATCGCCCTCAATCTGGAGCTCCATGCAAGATTTTGCCTCATGGAGTAAGGATGATCATGAGAAAGTGAGGGATCAGCCCAGAACTACACGGGAGGAGTTATGAATGATCTCAAGGCAGTTGGGACCACAGTCACCAAACAAACCATTGGTAACACAATATGCTGCCATGGATTGAAATCCCACAGCACCCACAAGATCCCCCTCCTCAAGAAGGCACATGTACAGGCCCGTCTGAAATTTGCCAATGAACATCTGAATGATTTAGAGAAGGATTGGGAGAAATTGCTGTAGTCAGATGAGACCAAATTTAAGCTCTTTGGCATTAGCTTGACTCGCCGTGTTTGGAGGAAAAAAAATTCTGACTATAACCCAAAGAACACCATCCCTATAGTCAAGCACAGATGTGTAAACATTATGCTTTGGGGCTGTTTCTCTGCTAAAGGTACAGGCCGACTTTGTCACATTGAGGGGCTAATGGACGGGGCCATATATTGTATAATCTTGGATGAGAACCTTTCTGCTCTCAACCAGAACACTGAAGATGGGTCGTGGGTGGGTCTTCGAGCATGACAATGACCAAAAACATACTGCCAAGGCAACAAAGCAGTGGCTCAAGAAGAAGCCCATTAAGATCATGGAGTGGCCTAGCCAGTGGTCAGATCTTAATCCTTTAGAAAATTTAGGGAGCTGAAACTTCGAGTTGCCAATTGACAGCCAAGAAATTATTTAGAGAAGATCTGTAAAGAAGAGTGGACCAAAATCCCTCCTGAGATATGTGCAAACCTGCTAACCATCTACAAAAAACGTCTGACCTCTGTGCTTGCCAACAAGGGTTTCTCCACCAAGTACCAAGTCATGTTTTGCTTGGGGGATCAAATAATGGAAAATTTATATCAAATCCTTACCGTAATTTTCCTTTCCTGATGGACTCCATGGCAGCCAACGTATGGTTAATCCCGCCTCTCCTACCTCATAGGACCCCACTCCCATAAATCTTTGCTCCCAGCTAGGTACCGTGTTCCATAACTTAGCCTACTCCAGCAATGGGAGGGAACTCCGGCTGCCATGGAGTCCATCAGGAAAGGAAAATTACGGTAAGTATTTGATATAAATTTTCCATTTTCCTGACAGACTCCATGGCAGCCAACGTATGGGAAATAACTAGCCATACACTTCCGGGTGGGACAAATTGCTGGTTTTAGAAAAAAATTTTAATTGGCATTGTCAACAGATAAGACATTCAAACCAAAATTAACTGAAGAAAGAGCCGCCGGCTCAACACAATAGTGTGTCATAAATGTATGTATCGATGACCATGATGCTGCTTTGCAAATCACTTCCGCAGACACATGACGGGAAGCTGCCCAAGACGTCGAAACACTTCTAGTCGAGTGTGCTGTCACCGCCTCTGGAGGGACCATACCCTTAGCCGTATATGCCCTTTGAATAGCCTGGACAATCCAGGCTGATATGGATCTGGAGGAAGCACGTAATCCTCTATTCTTCCCTTGAAAGTAAATGAAGAGGTAATCCGATTTCCGGAAGGGAGCCGTTGCTTCCAGATAGACTCTTAGGATTTCTCCGACATCTAGAGGATGGATACTAGAATCGTCAGATGAATGGAATGTTGGGAGAACTATTTCTTGATTCTCATGAAAGACGGACGTCACTTTGGGATTTGATCCCAACATAGGGATCAAGACCACCCTATCCGGAAAAAAGGTGATAAACGGTTCTTTGAAACCCAGAGAGCTGATCTCAGATACCCTTTTGGCAGATGTTATGGCCACCAGGAACACTGTCTTGAGAAAAAGATCTTTGATGGACAATTGATCCATTTGTCGAAAATCCTCTCCTGAAAAGAAGTCCAAAACGAGGGGAAGATCCCACTTGGAGAATCTTGGCCTCCTTTGAGGTCTAAGTCTTGATGCACCTTTAAAGAATTGCCTGACGAGAGGATGTTTTGCCCAAGCAACGCCTGTGAATGCAGAAATCGCAGAGACCTGAACTCTAAGAGAGCTAACGGCCAAGGGCAACTCCAGGCCTGTCTGCAGGAAACCCAGAATGTCCGATATTTTCGGGTCTGTTAGTACCCTCTCTCCTGGCACTCATCAAGGTTTCAATTGCTGTGTTAGGACACCCTAAGGCTGTCAACCTTTCCCTTTCAACCACCAGACCATCAGGTGGAGATGGGATGGACATGGGTGAAGCGATGCTCCCTGTAGCAGGAGATCTGGCCTGGGAGGAAGAGGGACTGGGTCCCGACAACTGAGCTGCGTCAGGAGAGGAAACCATGGCCTGTTGGGCCAATATGGAATTACCGCTATTATTTCGGCTTCTTCCCAGCGGAGTCTTGACAGAAAACGGAGAATGACCGGTACTGGGGGAAAGGCATACGCCTTGAGAAACCTCCACAGGTCCGTCAACGCATCTATCCCATAAGCTTGGGGACAACGATTCCTCGTGTAATACTTCTCGAGTTTCGCATTGCAGGGTGATGCAAAGAGGTCCACTTCTGGTGTTACTCCTAGAGACAGAATCCAATTGAACACTTCTATATGGAGGGACCACTCGTTGTTGTCCAATGCTACTCTTGAGAGGAAGTCCGCCTGGACATTCTGGACTCCGGGGAGGTAAACAGCCGTCAGATTCGACAAATTCGCCTGGGCCCAAGCCATAATCGGACTGACCTCCTCTAGTAGATCTAGACTGCGAGTACCCCCTTGTCTCTTGATGTAGGCTACCGCAGTCGTGTTGTCCAACCTCAACAGAACCGAAGCTCCTGAAATCAGGTGACGGAAGGCTTGAAGAGCTTGAAAGGCAGCTCGGAGCTCCAAGACATTTGACACCACCCCTTGAGATGGGAAGTCCCATTTCCCCTGGGCTACTTCTGATAGACAGAGGGCTCCCCAGCCGCTGTTGCTGGCATCCGTCGTTACCACAATCCAGGAGATTGGTGCAATAGAGTGGCACTTGAGGAGATTCTCCTGATGAAGCCACCATGGAAGACACTCCCTCATGGACGGGGTCATTCTGACAAAGTGATCTTGTGACTCTGGGATCCATTGTTGAAGAAAACCCTTTTGGAAGGGTCGCATCCTCCACTGTGCCCATTTTACCATGGGAGCTGTGGCCACCATGGTGCCGATAACTCTGAGGCAATATGAAGCCCTGAGGCGAGGACATGTCAGGGCGATGAAAAACAAACAACCACCGCTCCAAGACTCTCCTTACAAGCGAATGCTCCTGCTCCTGTGTGGGAGCCCCAGGTGCTGGCTAATAGCACAATGATTAGAAATCAAAAGGAAGAACTCCGGACAGCCGCACACCGGGAAAATAAAATCCAAAGGGTTTATTTAAAAGCAAAAAGACACTACAATCCAAACACGGCAAAAAGGGGGTACAGAGCTGACGCGTTTCGCACTGTATTTCAGTGCTTACTCATAGCTGATATACTCTCAAATGGACATCAAATATATATGGTTACAACGTATAGGTCACATAATTACATGATCGAAAAAAGCTGTGGCAAACAAGCAGAGTCTGATGTTGATTGGATTTCAAGATGTGCAGCTGAAATGGACCATGAGACCGAGTATAACCAATTAAAAAGACAAGCAAATTAAAAACTTATAGTGAAGAAACCGGGAAATTTGAAATATCGTATGAAACAATTCTATTTTGTGTAAATAAATGAACCACAATTCTTTTTTATGTGAATAAATAAATAAGCCAGAATGCATGGGTGAGTGCGTTGAATTGCTTCAGAAACTCAAATACTATAGTGGAGTCTTGAAAGGTATGTGCATTTTGCAATTCTTTTTTATGTGAATAAATAAATAAAAGAGCCAGAATGCATGGGTGAGTGCGTTAAATTGCTTCAAAAACTCAAAGACTATAGTGGAGTCTTGAAAAGTATGTGCATTTTGCAGGTGCATTTTGCAATTCTTTTTTATGTGAAAAAATAAATAAGCCAGAATGCATGGGTGAGTGCGTTAAATTGCTTCAAAAACTCAAAGACTATAGTGGAGTCTTGAAAAGTATGTGCATTTTGCAGGTGCATTTTGCAATTCTTTTTTATGTGAAAAAATAAATAAGCCAGAATGCATGGGTGAGTGCGTTAAATTTCTTCAGAAACTCAAATACTATAGTGGAGTCTTGAAAAGTATGTGCATTTTGCAGGTGTATTTAGCAATTCTTTTTTATGTGAATAAATAAATAAAATAAAAGAGCCAGAATGCATGGGTGAGTGCGTTAAATTGCTTCAGAAACTCAAAAATTATAGTGGAGTCTTGGAAAGTATGTGCATTTTGCAGGTGTATTGATATCAATTGACGTTAAACGGTGTGTAAAGT
The DNA here is from genome assembly GCA_028564925.1 of Lithobates sylvaticus. Lineage (NCBI taxonomy): Eukaryota > Metazoa > Chordata > Amphibia > Anura > Ranidae > Lithobates > Lithobates sylvaticus. Next base: position 108,440,123 of record CM053028.1, read on the forward strand.
GTAATCACAGTGGTTCAATCATATGTATGAATGAACCAACATAATGGATAATGGATGGGCAAATAATTAATAAATAAATGAGTGTTAACCGAATTCCTTGAGCAAAGCCCATTGAGCAGCACATGTGGAAATCCAAAAATATTTACAAAAACTGATGCATTCATAGTGATAGCAGTATACATTGTGTAGTGAAAGTGACAGTATTTCCTGAAGGATTAATATCAAATCAATACATTTGTGCTATATTGTATAAATCAATACATCAGTATTATATTGTGTGCACATGGTGGTCTTTTCCCATAGTAATCCCATTTGTAGAAATGGCAAAAATTGGGTGACACACTAACAGCAAAAAACCTTTGAATAGTAAAACATTAAATCTGAATGGAATCGGCAGCTGTAAAACCTATGGAAGATGTATCCATATCGCCTAATCATCATTGTTAATGTAATAGTGCCCCATTGGTAACCTGCACGAGACACAGACCGATGTGTCTTGATAATTGGTTTATTGCAGAATCCTGCTTGCTACACACAAATGAAGCCGATGTTGAGCCTTTATTGGTTACTCTATGTGTGTAGAAGATGTACGGTCAGTAACTGGAATTCATCGCTTTGAGAACTAGTTAAAGTAAGAAATTAACCCTATCAGAAGGTATCGGCCATCACATTTAAAATGGGACTTTGACCGATATCGATGTGTGTATGGGGCACTGAGATTTAGAGATATCGTGGAAACTGGCAAAAACTAGTGGAAAGGAGGAGGAGAAGACAGCCTAGTTTATCCTTACAGACGGAGATCAACCATTACCAATGTTTATCTGTAATCTGGATGTTTAAGAAGCATATCTCATAGCCTTATATGCCTATATGGCTGTATATGGTGGAAAACTTTATAGGGGAGGGATATGACAACCGAAAAGATGTGTGTGAAGCACATGATAGGTCTTGTAATTACATTAGGATCCAAAGAGAAAAGAAAAAGGCGAAAGGATTTTATCACTCATAAAAGTGGGAAACATCCCATTCAAAATTCAAACCTGACGGAATTCTCGTATTGAAAATGAAGATCCAATAAACTTCACGTTTACATAATAGACGGAATTTGTCCCCTCCCCGTTTAGGCGTTACTATCTTTTCAACCCCTTGCATAACCAAACTGGAAACATCCTTTGCATGCACCAGGTTCCAATGTTTAGCTACATTGGTAGAATGATTTTTGGTAATGTCATACAAGTGGTCGTATAGCCGGTCCTTCAAACGGCGTGTAGTGCGACCAACATATTGAATGTGACAACTGGTGCATGTAATGATGTAAACCAGGAATGACGTATTGCAGTTGATAAAAGTGCATATTTCGTGCGTTTTTTTATTGGTACAGGACTTAATATCAGGTCCAGTTTTTATGTGTGTACAGTATGCGCACCCTTTTTGGCCACATTTAAAATTGCCTTTGAAGTGAAGCCAATTGGGTTTGGGCTGATGAGAAAGAAACAGACTGGGTGATAAAGAATTCGCCTTCCCTAGCCAACCTTTATATGGGTTGGTGGGAGAGGACCCGCATCTTTGGACATGACAGTCCCCGTCGAAAAGACACAATCTTTTTTGGTCGATATATAGACGATCTGCTGTTTATTTCCAGTGATGAACATACTGACCTATGCACTTGGCTCATGTACCTTAATGACAACGATTTAAATTTACGTTTTACGGGTACACTCAATGCCCATACCATAGAGTTTCTGGATGTTAAACTTTCGGGGGTTGATGGTAAAATAGTCACAAGTCTCTATAGGAAGCCCACTGCGGGCAACGTTTTGCTTAGAGCAGATTCTGCGCACCCAGGTCATACCATCAAAGGGGTCCCATTTGGTCAGTTCCTCAGGCTAAAGCGTATCTGCAGCACATCAGAAACCTTTCATGCTGAAGCCAAACTTATGGCATCAAGATTTGCAAGCAGAGGATATCTTAGTACCAATATAGACAAGGCCTACACAGCTGTTAGTCTAATCTCAAGGGACAGTTTGCTAAAAGACAAGCCCCGTAATCAACACCCCCACAAGTCATCATTGTCTATAGATAAAATACCCGTTTTTTCTACGCCATATAGCACTGAATATGTTAACATCAAAAATATCATTATGAGATACCTTCCTGTCTTGTATGGAGATCCAGCATACACTAGTGTTTTGACGAACGGCATCAAGGTAGTCTCACGGAGGGCCCCTACTCTAGGCAATTCTTTATCACCCAGTCTGTTTCTTTCTCATCAGCCCAAACCCAATTGGCTTCACTTCAAAGGCAATTTTAAATGTGGCCAAAAAGGGTGCGCATACTGTACACACATAAAAACTGGACCTGATATTAAGTCCTGTACCAAAAAAAAAACGCACGAAATATGCACTTTTATCAACTGCAATACGTCATTCCTGGTTTACATCATTACATGCACCAGTTGTCACATTCAATATGTTGGTCGCACTACACGCCGTTTGAAGGACCGGCTATACGACCACTTGTATGACATTACCAAAAATCATTCTACCAATGTAGCTAAACATTGGAACCTGGTGCATGCAAAGGATGTTTCCAGTTTGGTTATGCAAGGGGTTGAAAAGATAGTAACGCCTAAACGGGGAGGGGACAAATTCCGTCTATTATGTAAACGTGAAGTTTATTGGATCTTCATTTTCAATACGAGAATTCCGTCAGGTTTGAATTTTGAATGGGATGTTTCCCACTTTTATGAGTGATAAAATCCTTTCGCCTTTTTCTTTTCTCTTTGGATCCTAATGTAATTACAAGACCTATCATGTGCTTCACACACATCTTTTCGGTTGTCATATCCCTCCCCTATAAAGTTTTCCACCATATACAGCCATATAGGCATATAAGGCTATGAGATATGCTTCTTAAACATCCAGATTACAGATAAACATTGGTAATGGTTGATCTCCGTCTGTAAGGATAAACTAGGCTGTCTTCTCCTCCTCCTTTCCACTAGTTTTTGCCAGTTTCCACGATATCTCTAAATCTCAGTGCCCCATACACACATCGATATCGGTCAAAGTCCCATTTTAAATGTGATGGCCGATACCTTCTGATAGGGTTAATTTCTTACTTTAACTAGTTCTCAAAGCGATGAATTCCAGTTACTGACCGTACATCTTCTACACACATAGAGTAACCAATAAAGGCTCAACATCGGCTTCATTTGTGTGTAGCAAGCAGGATTCTGCAATAAACCAATTATCAAGACACATCGGTCTGTGTCTCGTGCAGGTTACCAATGGGGCACTATTACATTAACAATGATGATTAGGCGATATGGATACATCTTCCATAGGTTTTACAGCTGCCGATTCCATTCAGATTTAATGTTTTACTATTCAAAGGTTTTTTGCTGTTAGTGTGTCACCCAATTTTTGCCATTTCTACAAATGGGATTACTATGGGAAAAGACCACCATGTGCACACAATATAATACTGATGTATTGATTTATACAATATAGCACAAATGTATTGATTTGATATTAATCCTTCAGGAAATACTGTCACTTTCACTACACAATGTATACTGCTATCACTATGAATGCATCAGTTTTTGTAAATATTTTTGGATTTCCACATGTGCTGCTCATGGGCTTTGCTCAAGGAATTCGGTTAACACTCATTTATTTATTAATTATTTGCCCATCCATTATCCATTATGTTGGTTCATTCATACATATGATTGAACCACTGTGATTACACTTTACACACCGTTTAACGTCAATTGATATCAATACACCTGCAAAATGCACATACTTTCCAAGACTCCACTATAATTTTTGAGTTTCTGAAGCAATTTAACGCACTCACCCATGCATTCTGGCTCTTTTATTTTATTTATTTATTCACATAAAAAAGAATTGCTAAATACACCTGCAAAATGCACATACTTTTCAAGACTCCACTATAGTATTTGAGTTTCTGAAGAAATTTAACGCACTCACCCATGCATTCTGGCTTATTTATTTTTTCACATAAAAAAGAATTGCAAAATGCACCTGCAAAATGCACATACTTTTCAAGACTCCACTATAGTCTTTGAGTTTTTGAAGCAATTTAACGCACTCACCCATGCATTCTGGCTTATTTATTTTTTCACATAAAAAAGAATTGCAAAATGCACCTGCAAAATGCACATACTTTTCAAGACTCCACTATAGTCTTTGAGTTTTTGAAGCAATTTAACGCACTCACCCATGCATTCTGGCTCTTTTATTTATTTATTCACATAAAAAAGAATTGCAAAATGCACATACCTTTCAAGACTCCACTATAGTATTTGAGTTTCTGAAGCAATTCAACGCACTCACCCATGCATTCTGGCTTATTTATTTATTCACATAAAAAAGAATTGTGGTTCATTTATTTACACAAAATAGAATTGTTTCATACGATATTTCAAATTTCCCGGTTTCTTCACTATAAGTTTTTAATTTGCTTGTCTTTTTAATTGGTTATACTCGGTCTCATGGTCCATTTCAGCTGCACATCTTGAAATCCAATCAACATCAGACTCTGCTTGTTTGCCACAGCTTTTTTCGATCATGTAATTATGTGACCTATACGTTGTAACCATATATATTTGATGTCCATTTGAGAGTATATCAGCTATGAGTAAGCACTGAAATACAGTGCGAAACGCGTCAGCTCTGTACCCCCCTTTTTGCCGTGTTTGGATTGTAGTGTCTTTTTGCTTTTAAATAAACCCTTTGGATTTTATTTTCCCGGTGTGCGGCTGTCCGGAGTTCTTCCTTTTGATTTCTAGACATGTCAGGGCGAGCCGAATCCTGTCTTGAATTACTGGGATCTTCTCCATGGGTAAGGAGATGGTACTCTTTACCGTGTCGAACTGCGCCCCTAGGAATATCAGGGACTGGGTCGGATCCAACTGACTCTTCTCCCTGTTCAACAACCAGCCGAACTCCGTCAAGACCGAGATGACTTGGTCCCGATGTAAACAAAGCTGGTCTCTGTCCTGCGAGAGCAGGAGTAGATCGTCCAGGTAGTGGTGTAACCGGACACCTTTGACCCTGATTAGGGCTACCACTGCCAGTAGTACCTTTGAGAACACTCGAGGCGATGTTGTCAGCCCGAAAGGAAGACAGGTGAACTGGAGATGTCTCTGCTCCACTGCGAACCTGAGGTATTGCTGAAAATTCTTCGCGATTGGAACATGAAAATACGCATCCTTCAGGTCTACTGAGACCATCCAATCCCCTGGCTGAATCGTTTGACTTATGGTCAAGAGGGTCTCCATCTTGAACCTCTCCTTCTGGATGAAGGAGTTCAAGTACGTTAGGTCGATGACTGGCCTCCATGACCCGTTCTTTTTGAGAACCATGAAGAGAGGAGAATATATTCCCTGAAATTTTTCTTCTACTGGCACCGGAATGACGGCCCCTTGGGATATCAGAGAGTCCGTGTAGGATAATAGAATTTCTCTCTTTTCTTCTGACTGTGGAAGAACTGTGGGAATAAAGCGGTGTGCAGGTGGGTTGGTGAAAGTCCAGGTATGACCTGTAGAAATAGTTTTGACTGTCCAGAAATCTTGGACCGAGGCTGCCCAGACGTGCTGGAAACGGAGTAATCGTGCTCCTACCTGCTCCACCTGGACAGGCTCCATATCAAAAGGACTTAGTCGTATCCCGACCCCCAGAGGGTGTGGTTTTTGTGGACTTCTGTCCTGAAGGTTGATTTCTTCGCCAGTTTTTCCTGAATTCCCTGCCAGGTCTGTAACGACGTGCGTCTCTAGCACGCTCCTGATCATGTCTAGGTTGAGCTCTTCTCTGGCTCAAGATACGACGATCCTGGGGTAGGAAACCTGACTTACCCCCGGTAGCGCGTGTGATGGCCGAGTCCAGCTTGTTCCCGAAGAGGGAGGAACCCTCAAAGGGAATCTTGCACCATGCCTGTTTGGAGGCCGGATCCGCCACCCATGGACGCAACCACAGGGCCCGTTTAGCTGTGACCGAGGATAGCATGACACGCGATACCAACCGGATAATGTCCAGGGATGCCTCACCCAGAAAAGCCGATGCCATCCTCAATTCGTGCACTGGGGAATTCCTGACCACGTCATCGGATATACTTCCCAGGGTTGCACCTACGTCATCTGTCCATGATTCCATGGCTTTCGACAAAGCCGCAAGAGCTAAGGCCGGTTTGCAGGCCATCCCTGCAGTAATATATATCCGTTTGAGATCAGTGTCGATCTTCCTTTCCAAACCATCTCTGAATGACACTGTATCTTCCAGTGGAAGCGTGACATGTCTCACCAATCTCATGAGCGCCGCATCAATGAGGGGGGCTGAATCCAGATATTTCACCTCCTCGCTCTTGAATGGGTACATTTTTGCCACTTTGGTGATTAAAGAGTTCTTTCTTTCAACCTTCCCCCATTCATCAGATATGATTTCACCAAGCTCACTTAGGAAAGGGAAATTCGGGCGCTCTTTTTTCAGATGTTTAAAATACTTCTTTTGTTTGGAGGGCATCTCTATTGGGTCTTCCCATTTTAGCGCATCTTTAACTGCCCTGACCAAATGAGGGACTTGAGAGAAGTCGAACCCCGCTCCATATTCATCCACCTCGACCTCCTCATCTGAGGATCCATTTGACGAGAGATAGTCATGAGAGGGACCCGGAACCTCAAGTTCGACTGCATCCGCAGTTGAGGCCGGTGCTGAAGGGGAAATGGTTATGTTGGCTGACTCTGTCCTGCTCAGAGATTCTTGCACAACCTTCCTGACCAGTGCTTCCACCTGCTGGTCACCTGCACCTCTCTCTTTCGCAGCTCTAGAGTAGCATGCTTCGCAGAGAGATCTGTCCTCCGGGACATAAGCCCTACACCCCCAGCAGGCTTTTTTCTCCGTGCGACCGGAATGGCGGCGGGAATCATGTTTAGATCCGGACCTTGATCTGTCCGTGTGATGTTTAGAAGAAGATCTTGACTTTGATTGGTCACGTTGTGACCTGGATTTCTCTTCACGTGCTACTGGATGATGATCGGACCTAGAAGGGCTGAGAAAAAAACAGGAAACAAAATATTTTATAATTCCCCAATAACCCTGACAACCCCTGCAAAACAGGTAGAGGAAAAAAATTCCGTCCTACCTGCGGCATAAGGGCTGACCACTAGGCGGCGACGACACATCCATGGCAATGGCAAAAACAGCAGAGACTGCAGGCAAGACATAATATATAAACATCCCACAATAGCCTAGGCAAGAAACATATTGCTGCATAAGACAAAGGGGTGTTCAGCCTACCTTCCACAGAAACCGCTATATGAACAAGAAAACCAGCGTTTGCAGATTCCTCTCAGAAGCCAGGGCATAGCTGTCTCTGACAGCTATTTGAATCTGCCGCCCTGGATGACGTCACGGCGCTCCGAGCGTCGTCGTGCGCCGCCTTACGACGTCCGCGCGCATGCGCGGCCACCGCCGTTCCGCCCGGACTGCGCATGCGCGAGCCAAGCCTCACTCTGGCTCAGGGCCGTGCGCATGCGCCGTAGGGACGAACAGCGGCGGACTGGAACGCAAATGCGCTCCAGCCGCCATACTGAGGACAAACAGGAAACAAACACACAGAATAAACACCGGCTGCCATGGAATATGATAAAATCATACGATACCCATCCAGTATGACGAAGCGATCCGACCTGACCCTCCAAGCGCCGTTCACAGGCGGGCACGACCGGGCATCAAATGGAAGGCCTCCTGCTAATAGCGAGGACGAATGGCCAAATTGCCGCTTGCCAGTCAATGACTGGATAGTAAGCTCTTCAGGCACCACAACATCACCCGTGTCCACCCTGCTAATAGCTGGGCAACTGGACTCCAAGACCGCCATCTCTTCACCGCCAACGCAAGGGGAACGCCAGGACTGGATCACTACTCCTTAAGGTAAGAACTACCTCTTTAGTCCTAAGGAGGAGGACAAAAAAGGAACACGGTACCTAGCTGGGAGCAAAGATTTATGGGAGTGGGGTCCTATGAGGTAGGAGAGGCGGGATTAACCCATACGTTGGCTGCCATGGAGTCTGTCAGGAAACTTATTTTACTTACTGAACGGCAACCCAATTTATACCATTTGTATCATGGGGTTTATCTGGATTTTCAATTGATATTCTGTCTCTATTATTTAAAATAAACCTATGATAACAATTATAGACCCTTCATTTTTGTAAGTGGGCAAACTTACAAAATCTGCAGAGAATCAAATAATTATTTTCCCCACTTTATATATGCACTGTCAAGCCAAGGGTTGAGCAAATAGGAAAGTGACAGGGGTTTGGACAAACTATAACACTGCTAGGGGTGCTTAACAGTTGCAGGAACAATTACATAAATCATTAAGAGTATAACAGTTTCTAGATTGCCCTAAAACAGCATGCCCCTTACACTGGTGGAAGGAATAGGACTTGTTACAGTAGTGATCAAACAGATAAAAAATGTCACTGTTGTCATTAACCGCTTCAGCTCCGAAAGATTTTACCCCCTTACTGACAAGAGCACTTTTTGCGATTCGGCACTGCGTCGCTTCAACTAACAATTGCGCGGTCATGCGACATTGCACCCAAACAAAATTGACGTAATTTTTCCCACAAATAGAGCTTTCTTTTGGTGGTATTCGATCACCTCTGCATTTTTTTTTTTTTGCGTTATAAACAAAAAAAGAGCGACAATTTTGAAAAAAACACAATATTTTTTACTTTTTGCTATAATAACTATCCCCCAAAAATAAATAAAAAAATAAATATTTTTGTCCTCAGTTTAGGCCGATATGTATTTTTCTACATGTTTTTGGTAAAAAAAAAATTGCAATAGGCGTATATTGATTGGTTTGTGCAAAAGTTATAGCATCTAAAAAATAGGGGATAGTTTTATGGCATTTTTATTAGTAATGGTGGCGATCTGCGATTTTTAATGGGGACTGCGACATTATGGCGGACACATTGGACACTTTTGACACTATTTTGAGACCATTGTCATTTATACAGCGATCAGTGCTATAAAAATGCACTGATTACTGTGTAAATGACACTGGCAGAGAAGAGGTGATGAAGGGGTTAAGTGTGTCCTAGGGAGTGATTCTAACTGTGGGGGAGTTGGGCTTCAACTTACATGACAGTGATCACTGCTCCCGATGACAGGGAGCAGTGATCTCTGTCATGACAGAAGGCAGAACGGGGAAATGCCTTGTTTACATAGGCACTTCCCCGTTCTGCGGCTCCATGACGCGATTACCTGGAGACCCGCGGGCACAGTCACGCTGTACAGGCACGCCTGCTAGACCCCCGCCAATAAAAGGGGACGTACAGGTACGCCCATTTGCCCACCGCTGCCATTGTGCCAACTTATGTGGGCGTGCAGAGGTCAGCAAGCGGTTAAATTAGCTCTGCCAAATAGTGTTGGCCCTGGAACTAGACAGGTGCCAATGGATGGGAGATCAATCAGCCACAGCTCAAAGAACCCCTAGCAACCGCTGGAGAATCCCACAAAACCCTGGTTGAAAATGGCTGGTCTAAAGTGCTTTATTGGATCTTTTGCCAAACAACTAACAAATGATCCATAAGACCGGCTGGTTTTAGAGATCAGAACATTTGTTTAGCGGTCTTCCCATTGGTCACTTGTCAGAATGGATACATTTAAACATTATCATAAAGCATTCATTCTGTAGTTTCCCAACTGGCACATCAGCTAATTCTGATGCTCTCATCATGATCAATAATCAGCTTGCACATTAGAAATATCTTTATACTGATGACTCAGAAAAAATCTAAGGTAATTTTATTTTATTGCCTTCAATTCCAACAGGGTTAATCCCAGACAAGACGTAAGCAATCTTTTTTTTTAAATTGCTGGTGTTACCTTTGTCTTATTACTGTAATCTTATGCTTATGTTTACATGATAAAAAAAATTTATGACTTCACTTTTCAGAGGCAAATGGCATGTAAATGTCAAAGTTGTTTAATTAGTAACAGCGTTCATACAACAGTATTGTATACTATATTTGACTTTTACATATTGTGGTTCACAGGTCCTATTGACTGATGTTTGATCATAGAAGGGACGTTGTTTTTCTTTTATGACCCTTTCATGTATATATTCTTTATATTTATATTTCTTTATATATTAAAAGGTAACAAATTTATCATAAATCAAGGCTGCGTAACAAGCAAAGACAGTTAGTGACCTGTGAAAGCTTTACAATACTACAGCAGTACTAACCTGTTTCCCCGAAAATAAGACCTAGCGTGATAGTCGGTGAAGGCTGCAATATAAGCCCTACCCCCCAAATAAGCCCTACCCTGTTTCCCTGAAAATAAGCCCTACCCTGAAAATAAGCCCTACCTAGGGCTTATTTGGGGGGTAGGGCTTATAATGCAGCCATCACCAAAGTATGGTGAGATTACCTTTGGCTGGACGATCTGGTGATCTAGGACATCTCTAATAAATTTGTGGTCATAGGAGGTTGAGTGGGTCTAGGAGCCCGGTGGGGGAGAGCTGTGAGTTAAGGTTAAAGTGGTGCTTCCCCCAAAAAATCAAGAATAGTTTTCTGTGCAGTAAATGACCTAAAAAAAATGAATTGGATAAAAACATTTTTTAACTTACCGTTTTCTCCCTGTTGCTATGCAGTCCCATGAAATCTGCCTCTTCCAGTGCCTGGGCTAAACACGTCACTTCCCTCGGCGCCTCTGCTCGCTAATGCTCCTGGGAGATGTGTGTCATCATTTCCCAGGAGTCAGTGGGCTGCGCCGAGGGATAGGTTGCCATAACAACGGGGGCGGGCACGACCCCGCCCGTTCTTATGGCAACCTGTATACTTTACGGCACATTACCGCGCATGCGCGAGATCGTGGAAAGAACGGGCGGTGCATGCTGGTTGATCAGCAGCACCGTATCCCGGAAGAGGATGCCCACAGGCAAGATGAAAATGATCTGGATTGAAATTTATAAGTTTCTTTTTTAAAAGAAAACAGACATCATAAATCAAGCAAAACGGAAAAAGTGAGTTATATATTTCTATGTCATAATCTTTGTCATTTAGCAACAAAAAAAAACAAAAAACGTTTTATACAGTGGAACACCACTTTAAAGAAAAGCTACTTTGTCAATAATCCAGATGTAAATTAAAAAAAAATCCAAACTCTGATTCAAAGTGTATATATAAAATGCATGATGTGCCAATGAGGTGCTACATCTGATGCTCTCAATTAAAGGGGAGTTCCAGGCCTTTTATGTTTATTAAAAGTCAGCAGCTACAAAAAGTGTAGTTGCTGACTTTTAATAAACAGACACTTACCTGTTCCACGGCCCAGCGATGCGGCCGAACGGAGCGTCGCTCCTCTCCCCCTCCCCTCCGCCGGCGCCTCCATTGCCACTCTGGGCACCCAGCCGTGATAGCTTTCGGCTTCACATCCGGGCATGCACAGCGCATGAGCGAGTCGCGCTGCGCTCCCGGAGTGGAGAGGCAATCTCCTGGGACCTGTCACGTATCCAAGGAGATCGCCTAGAGGAAGGGGCCGCCTAAGACGAAAGGATGAAGTGGGACAGGAAGTCCCCCTCCTAATGAAGCTCCCACTCCCCCCCCCCAAAAAAATGACATGCCAAATGTGGCATGTAAGAGGGCGAGGAGTGCTTAAAGCGGAAGTTCCATTTTTGGGTGGAACTCCGCTTTAACTCTCCACACATTGCTGTATTATTAATAGGCACTATTGATTTTCCAGCAAACTTTTGTATTATGGGAATCTTGCTTATGGTCCATTTATTGTCTACAACAGGCTAAATGAGGGGTAGGCAACCTCGGCCCTCCAGCTGTTTTGAAACTACAAGTCCCATGAGACATTGCAAGACCCCGACAATCACAAAATTTTGAGAAAAAAAAAACTGTTTCATAGTTTGTTATAAAATTTCGAAAACAGGTAATTTTTCTCCTTCATTGATATACGCTGATAAGGCTGCACTGATAGGTGGCACTGATAGGCTGCACTGCTGGACACTGGTAAGGCGGCACTAATGGGCACTGATGAGGAGGCAGCACTGAGAGGTGGTACTGAAAGGTGGCACTGATGGGACGCCCTCCTGGCAATTAAGGCCTGCGCTGTAGTCATCTTTCAGCTATAGCGCGGGCGGCAAGTAGGTAATTAAATATGTCACTGATAAATAAACAATACAACATGCTGCATGATGTATGACAAATCATTAACCTGTTTACTATTCAAGCTGACTTGTAAGGGACCTCGTCAGGGCAGCTGCTGAGAGAGTCAGAATTACTGGTCCACCTCTCCTAATGAGTGGAAAACCCCTTTAAGTTAGTACATACCAATGTTATTGACACAAAGATCCTTTGTGTGATTTTTTATTACTGTGTGGTATACTTTTGTTTCAGCAGCATATTTGAACAGACGTTGGGTATAGCTTTAGGTGTCATCTAAAATAACTGTTAGCTCTTTTTTATTCATGGGATTCCCCAGCCTCCCTCTTTGAAGTTACAGGTACTAATCCATAGAAGTTGTATAAGTCAACACAGCTGTTTTGGCATTACTGGTTGTTTCCTTATATGAGAAGACTGTAAGTCTTGACTGTCACATGAGAATGGCTTTCTGATGTAGAATTCATATACACTATATTAAAAAAAATATTGGGACGCCTGCCTTTACACGTACATGAACTTTAATGGCGTGAGTTGGCCCACCCTTTGCAGCTATAACAGCTTCAACTCTTCTGGGAAGGCTGTCCACAAGGTTTAGGAGCGTGTCTATGGGAATGTTTGACCATTCTTCCAGAAGCGCATTTGTGAGGTTAGGCACTGATGTTGGACATGAAGGTCTAGCTCACAGTCTCTGCTGTAATTCATCCCAAAGGTGTTCTATCGGGTTGATGTCAGGACTTTGTGCAGGCCAGTCAAGTTCCTCCACCCCAAACTCGCTCATCCATGACTTTATGGACCCTGCTTTGTGCACTGGTCCAAATAATTTGGTGGAGGGGGGATTATGGGGTGAGATTGTTTTTCAGGAGTTGGGCTTTCAGTTCCAGTGAAGGGAACTCTTAAGGTGTCAGCATACCAAGACATTCTGGACAATTTCATGCTCCCAACTTTGTGGAAACAGTTTGGGGATTGCCCCTTACTGTTCCAACATGACTGCGCACCAGTGCACAAAGCAAGGTCCATAAAGACATGGATGACCAAGTTTAGAGTGGAGCAACTTGAATGGCCTGCACAAAGTCCTGAGCTCAACTCAATAGAACACCTTTGGGATGAATTAGAGCTGAGAATGCGAGCCTGACATTTTTGTCCACATCAGTGCCTGACCTCACAAATGCACTTCTGGAAAAATGGTCAAACATTCCCATAGACACACTCCTAAACCTTGTGGACAGCCATCCCAGAAGAGTTGATGCTGTTATAGCTGCAAATGGTGGGTCAACTGAATATTGAACCCTATGGACTAAGACTGGGATGCCATTAACTTTTAGGCATCTCAATACTTTTGACAATATAGTGTATCTTCTATCTGTGATGTTGCAGTTCATTTCTATATGCCTTCAAGAAAGCGCGCTATGGCAAAGACACCTCCTTGTAATTGTAACCCCAGGACAACAAAATTAATAACTTTCCCGATCACTTTTATACAGTGCTAAACTGATAATCTGAAGCAGCTGACTGGTAAAAACCAATGTGTCAGCTTTTAGTAGCTGCCTGTAAGCTGATTCATTATCTGTCTTTGTAGACCTGTTAAGTCTCCAGTAGTTGTTCTTTTCTACTACAACCAAAACTAAGGTGTGTTTTTTTTTCATTCCATTTTGGATATTTACCATGTACGATGCTATGTTATGGTGATTGCAGCAAGTAATGTAAGAGTAATCTTGCAAAAGTGTAAATAGTGAGACTTCAAGGCAAGAGGGCACAGAGGAATAGTCTAAGGGCTATTTCACACGGACGTGTCCGTGTACGGAGCCCGCTCTGCTCAGCGGGGGATCGCTCCGTCGATCCCCTGCTGAGCAGGAAGATGACAGGTCTGTCTCTGCACTCTGTGCAGGGACGGACCTGTCAGAGTGCCGCTATCCCCTATGGAGGATCGCATGATGACGGACCGTAGAGATCCGATCCGCAGACGGATGGAAAAATAGGGTTTTCCTCCGTCACACTTTTTTGGATCGGAGTGGGTCTGATGTCAGCGGACATGTCACTGCTGACATCCGACGCTCCATAGAGGTCTATGGAGTGTCCGTTCAGGTCCGCCTAAAAAACTGACAGGTGGACCTGAACGGACCGTCCGTGTGAAAGGGGCCTAACAGAGTTATCCTGCAGCTAGAATTGCCAAGACATGAATTAATACACAAACAATGGAATCGGACCAAAGTTGTCCACCAGGAACTAAAATAAAACTTTTTGACAGAAACATTCAAAATCCAAAACAAAATGGGGTTGATTTACTAAAACTGGAGAGTTCAAAATCTGGTGAAGCTTTGCATAGAAACCAATCAGCTTCTACTTTTTTCCTCAAAGCTTAATTGAACAAGCTGAAGTTAGAAGCTGATTGGCTACCATGCACAGCTGCAGCAGATATTGCACTTGCCAGTTTTAGAAATCAACCCCAGTATCTACTTTTGGCTTTTTTAGAAATCTAAACAGATCTGCCTTTAGAAAAAAAACATATTTTTTAGGGCTGTGGAAATTAAAGATTAATTCCTCGATTAATCGATTAAAATTCTTTTGATCAATCAAAATTCTTTTGATCAGTACTCACCTCTCCGCCGGCTTCAGGGAGTTCCGTCGGAGATCCAGTGCCTCCGTCTGCTAACGAAAGGGAAGGGGGGAGGAGTCCAGTGACGTAGAAGTTCTGATTGAACGTAGCGCCTACGGGGGAGGAGCTACGCATGACGTCACCCGCTGCTGCCCTACGGAACTAACACGATTGTCGGCTTTACATGCTGTGTTTTTATCATCTTTATGTGAGTAGTTGGTGTTTTAACACAAAAATGTAATCTTATACTTAAGCGGTGAGCACTTAGATCTTTTCTTTCTACCCATGACCTGGCGTCCTTGCTGAGATCTAAGGAGACGTGAGAGAAGTTTATGGTCTGTGTTAAGCCTTTTGATACCCGCTTGCATGACCACCTGTTTGATTAGTTAGACCGGAGGTGGAGGGATTGTCACGCTACTGTGGAAAAAAAAATTGCTCACGTCAGTGCTACAGTTTGAATTTATAACGTATTCATGAACTGTGAAGTTAAGTCATGGATTGTGGAAACTAACTAGTGTCGGGTGATTGTATATAGTGTATACCACATTTACCACTGACTAATGTGGAAAAACGTACAGGTGGATCCGAGCGGGCTTATCGTGTGAAAGGGGCCTAAAACATCTAAATAGCTGCATCGGTTGAAACCAGTACAAAAGGGGACCAACCAACCAACACTCCCAAAAGTGTTGGTTGCTGAAGACACTTACTGCATTTGATACACATTATGCATATTAGTGTGCTGCGGTGCCATTTATTCTTAATGGCACCCCAGTGAACCTTGCTAATGCACCTGTATCACAGCACACCACAATGTGCACTTACACACTACCGTACATTGTGTAATGCATTAGGCAGATCATTTAAATGAATAGGCGACACAACACATGTTAATGCACGGCATGCAGAAATGGTACCACAACAGTGTGAATCCAGCCTTAATCGTTTCAACTATTTTGGGGTTTTTAAGACAGCTTTAAAGGCTATTATTAATGTGTAATAATGTAGAAAAATATGATTTCAGAAGGATGAGGAGATCATTGGGGGAGAAATATTTTGCTACACTGACCTCTTTTTCATTTAATGCTATCGACAACACGTCTGCAAACCCCAAACCCCAGTGTTCCTACAACCCCAACCTTGCTTTCCGTGGAACGACCACATTTTTGCTAACAATTATACTGAATATAAACCTGGACAAAAGAAAAATTTAAGTGAAGTCTTTAACTGATATCCTGTCTACTAAACAATGTATGGTTTATGTTAACAGAATAATATAATTAGGAAAAAACATGTAATCAGTCCATGTCAACTGTATGCTCTCCAGCTATACTGGTACATTACTACAATATTTTATTTGTGTAAGTGCAAATTCCTTTGGCATGTAATTCATTTTTTTGAAAAAAGAAATACATGCTATCAATGCTAATCTGGATTTTGTGACTTTCACTTTCCCCCCACACTCACATTTCCTCTTTTTGCCTTTGCTTTCGCCATTTGCTTTGCCTTTGCTGTAAGTAGTAGTGTGTAGAATACAAGGTACATGTGTTATATGGCTGTTTCATGTTCATAGAGTAATTATAGGGTAAACTTTTAAAGGAACTAAAATCGTATTTTTTTATATTATTTTGCATCTACAATATACTCCACACCTTCAGACTTCTCCACTTTTCTTAGAGTGCTGAGAGTTCAACTAAAATAATTTCTTCTGAGGTTGTTTTCATAGTTGTGTGCTCTTCTACAACCCCTGCACTCTGTACTGTATGGTAAGCCTCCCCCTTCACAATCATAGAGTAGCGGGAGTTGACAGTTGAGGGGCCCAGGAAGCTTGGTAGCAGGGGCGTTGCTAGGTCTACAAAAGATCTGTGGCTAGAGCCCATAGCAGTGTACTAAAGAAAGTTATATGCTTGGGCATACACATGTATTTACTGTAATATACGTGTGTGTGTATATATCCCCAGAGTGCCCCCCCCTTACATCAGGGTCCCTAGAGCCCCCCTTACATCAGAGAGCCCCCCTTACATCAGGGTCCCCAGAGATCCCCCTACATCAGGGCCCCCAGAGATCCCCCTTACATCAGGGTCCCTAGAGCCCCCCCTTACATCAGGGTCATCAGCGTCCCCAGAGCCCCCCTTACATCAGTCCCCCCCCTTACATCAGGGAGCCCCCCCTTACATCAGCGTCCCCAGAGCCCCCCTTACATCAGGGTCCCCAGAGAGCCCCCCTTACATCAGGGTCCCCAGAGAGCCCCCTTACATCAGGGTCCCCAGAGAGCCACCCTTACATCAGGGTCCCCAGAGAGCTCCCTTACATCAGGGTCTTCAGAGAGCCCCCCCCTTACATCAGAGTCCCCAGAGAGCCTGCCCCTTGCATCAGGGTCCCCAGAGAGCCCCCCACTTACATCAGGGTTCCCAAAGAACCCCCCCTTACATCAGGGTCCCCAGAGAGCTCCCTTACATCAGGGTCTTCAGAGAGCCCCCCCCCCTTACATCAGAGTCCCCAGAGAGCTGCCCCTTGCATCAGGGTCCCCAGAGCCCCCCACTTACATCAGGGTTCCCAAAGAACCCCCCTTTAAATCAGAGTCCCAGAGAGTCTCCCCCTTAAAATCAGGGTCCCCAGAGAGCCTCCCCCTTGCATCAGGGTCCCCAGAGAGCCCCCCACTTACATCAGGGTCCCCAGAGAGCATCCCCTCCTCTTGGGGCCCCCTGCAGGGACTCAGGGCTATAGCCCCAAAAGTCACCCCCTAGCGACGCCACTGGTCGGTAGGATTCTTATCTCATGTTGCCTATGAGATAGGATTCTTATCTTGACTAGTTTTAGGAATGGCTCAGAATGGTCATCAATGATCATCTCTGGGAAGCAGAGAGCTATGTGAGCACTAAGAAATACTGTACACATTTCATGTAGTGAAACAGGTTATACATTGCCTGCTTTGTGACATTGTGAAATGTGCCAGTGCTAGTTTGACTACATTCTTTGTACTTCGATTCCCGTAAGAACACAAAACAGTAGACTGGAACTGATCCAAGTTTGCTTAATAACAACACATTTTAACACATACTTACTGTACATGTATATTAAGGATGAAAAAAATATGCTTCAAATAGAACTTGTCTTAGCACTTTGTTGCAGGTAGGTAAACATTAAGATCATATTGGGGTCATTAGGTGTATCTACTCAGCATTGCCTCATGTCAACAAAAGCACCAAATAATCATCAATGATCATTTCATGTCTATTGGAAACAAGAAGGCAAAGTCCTATGACCGTTGGCACTGTATTAGGTTTGTTTGTAAACCACATCATTTACAGTTTTCAACTTACGGGGGGTAAGATGGGGGCCTGTGTGGGTTCAGGAACTTCCACCCGAATCCACCATTGTAGGTGTATCCTCTAACTGGTGGTTCTTTCTGAAAGCAATTGTTTTTTTTACAAATACTGGTGCCATTTGGTGTGCATGCTGCTACGTATGCCCCCCAGTGCTTACCTGCCTTTTCCCATGAACAGTCTTTCACAAACCATTTACTGTATGTACGTAAGAAGGGATTGCTGGGGCAAACTGTGGACATTTTTGGAGTGGACTGGTGCTTACTGCATGGAATCACATGAGAATGAGTAGAGTGAACGTGCAAAGTGGAGTGCAATTGTGGTTTTAAAAGGAGTTGTAAACCTAAGGAAAGTTTGTTCCTTGTCCTATGTTTGCTATGGCAATGCTGTGCATTACTCCTGCATCAAACGTGGCTTTGTTAACCTTTTTTTATTTTGCTGTTACTGTTGAATGACAAATGCTAATAAGGTGTTTTTCTTGATGTGAGCTGGCTATTCCATCCACATTTTGTGTCCTTTAATTCAGGCCACGGTTTTGGTTATACAGCTATGGCTGGCCATACATTATACAATTGTCTTGTACAATTTTCTTTTAGATTTACCAAAACCATATCATATGAGGTCAAACCTAAACACTTTCAATTTGTATGCAATCAGGCAGGCCCTTGCACTAAATAGTGTATAATGTATGGCCAGCTTAACTTTATTATCTCAACCCATCAGCCAAACAATTCCCCACCTACATTGTTAAATTAAAAACTATTAGTATAACTTCTGTTATGCCCTGTACACACGGTCGGAAATTCCGACGGAAAATGTCCGATCGGACAATGTTGTCGGAAAATCCGACCGTGAGTGGGCTCCATTGGACTTTTTCCGTCGGAAAAAATTTGAGATCCCGCTCTCAAATTTTCCGACAACATAATCCGGACTTTTTCCGATCGTGCGTAGGGAATTCCGACGGACAAAGTGCCACGCATGCTCAGATCAAATTACGAGACCAAAGCTTTTGGCTACTAGCCTCTACGTAGTTCCGTCGTACGCAACGAACGTCACCACGTTCAGAATGATCGGATTTTCCGACAACTTTGTCCGACCGTGTGTATGCAACACCAGTGTCAGACAAAATCCGTCGGAAAAAATCAGACGGATTTTGTGCTCAGAATTTCCGACCGTGTGTACGGGGCATTAGTGTGTGTATACATTTTTCAAGTGTTTGAATGAAACTGATTGCCTACATGTGTTAGCCATACCAGCAATGACCTTAGGACGGCCATAGATGCAGCGATTTTCTTTCCTGCAACCATGGGAAAAATCTCAATATTCCCCGATCAACAGAGTCAGTGTTGATGGGGGAATCCCTCCTGCGGAGCCATTGTGTTCTCTGGGAGAACACAGTGATTACTGCTAGTGGCTATACAGTAATAGACGCTAGCAATAATCGCATGTAAAAGCTGACAGGCTGGTTGTACCCAAGTTGATCGATCGATCAGTTGGGTGCATTCAGCCTCCCCATACATGGTTTGAATCTTGGCAGGTCCCTCCAAAATACAAGTACTCCAAAATACATTCTTTACAACCTTATGCATACTTGAAATAAAAAATGCATACCACTCCAGTGATTCCAGTTGTCTATAGCAGTGGTTCTCAACCTGGTCCTCAATTATCCCCAACAGGCGATGTTTTGAGAATTTCTCTTAGCTATAATAGCTGTTCAAAATACCAAGCCATTGACTCTGATCTAAAGCACCTGTGCAAGATAAAGGAAAACCTGCAAACATGGCCTGTTTGGGGTACTTGAGGACAGGGTTGAGAACCACTGGTCTAGAGCAGGCCTACTGTCTGGTATTGCTTTTACAAGGCACACCTTACAAAATAGAGCTGCACTTTTTTCAGGGGTCAAGTCCTGGGGAAAAAAGTGTGGGAACTCCCACCCAAGATCCACTCCACCACCAAAAAAAATAAAAAAAATAAATGATACGCTCATATGCATATATATTTCACAGAAAATACAGTGACTGCGAATGCGACATACTACAGGAGATGACCAGACTGCAAATGCAACATACTACAGGAGATGACCAGACTGCGAATGCGACATACTACAGGAGATGACCAGACTGCGAATGCGACATACTACAGGAGATGATCAGACTGCGAATGCGACATACTACAGGAGATGATCAGACTACGAATGCGACATACTACAGGAGATGACCAGACTGCGAATGTGACATACTACAGGAGATGATCAGACTGCGAATGCGACATACTACAGGAGATGACCATACTGCAAATGCGACATACTACAGGAGAGGACCAGACTGCAAATGCGACATACTACAGGAGATGACCAGACTGCGAATGCGACATACTACAGGAGATGACCAGACTGCGAATGCGACATACTACAGGAGATGACCAGACTGCAAATGCGACATACTACAGGAGATGATCAGACTGCAAATGCGACATACTACAGGAGATGACCAGACTGCGAATGCGACATACTACAGGAGATGACCAGACTGCAAATGCGACATACTACAGGAGATGACCAGACTGCGAATGCGACATACTACAGGAGATGACCAGACTGCAAATGCGACATACTACAGGAGATGACCAGACTGCAAATGCGACATACTACAGGAGATGACCAGACTGCAAATGTGACATACTACAGGAGATGACCAGACTGCAAATGCGACATACTACAGGAGATGACCAGACTGCAAATGCGACATACTACAGGAGATGACCAGACTGCAAATGCGACATACTACAGGAGATGATCAGACTGCAAATGCAACATACTACAGGAGATGACCAGACTGAAAATGCGACATACTACAGGAGATGACCAGACTGCAAATGCGACATACTACAGGAGATGACCAGACTGCAAATGCGACATACTACAGGAGATGACCAGACTGCAAATGCGACATACTACAGGAGATGATCAGACTGCGAATGCGACATACTACAGGAGATGATCAGACTGCAAATGCGACATACTACAGGAGATGATCAGACTGCAAATGCGACATACTACAGGAGATGATCAGACTGCGAATGCAACATACTACAGGAGATGACCAGACTGCAAATGCGACATACTACAGGAGATGACCAGACTGCAAATGCGACATACTACAGGAGATGACCAGACTGCAAATGTGACATACTACAGGAGATGATCAGACTGCAAATGCAACATACCACAGGAGATGACCAGACTGAAAATGCAACATACTACAGGAGATGATCAGACTGCAAATGCAACATACTACAGGAGTTCCCGCTGGACTCGAGCCCTGACTTTTTTCCTTGTTCAGACCCATGCAGTTGTGATGCAGTGAATATGTACATAATGATGCAGTTAATATGTACATAATGATTGGAGCAGGTGTGTCGAACGCCAATCCTCAAGGGCCACGTACAGGCTGGATCTTGGTATAAACTTTCATTTACTTTATTTACTGCTATCTGTTAGAGGGATACTAAAAATGTCGAGGTTCTCGAGGTTTGGAGTTGGAGACCCCTGGGTTAGAGGCATAGGGGACCAATAAACAGTATACGGTGTACACTAAAAGATATTTCCTCTTATGCCCTGTACACACAGTCGGAAATTCCGACCACAAAATCTCCGATGGATTTTGTCCGACACTGGTGTTGCATACACACGGTCGGACAAAGTTGTCGGAAAATCCGATCATTCTGAACGTGGTGATGTTCGTTGCGTACGACGGAACTACGTAGAGGCTATTAGCCAATAGCTTTGGTCTCGTAATTTGATCTGAGCATGCGTGGCACTTTGTTCGTCGGAATTCTCTACACGCGATCGGAAAAAGTCTGATCGGATTTTGTTGTTGGAAAATTTGAGAGCAGGATCTCAAATTTTTTCCGTCGGAAATTCCGGCAGAAAAAGTCCAATGGAGCCCACACACGGCCAGATTTTCCAACAACATGGTCCGATAGGACATTTTCCGTCGGAAATTCCGGCCGTGTGTACGGGGCATTAGTATGTTGCAAGTTCAGGTGTAAAGAGTACCTAAATGATTCCTTTTCATTTTTCTCAACCGTGCTTGAGCACTTCAGTTGAAAAAAGTTGTAATTAATCTTAAAATTTAACAAAATCGGTAGGGTAGGTTTCTATTGTGTTCTTGATTATGCTTTATCCCCCACCTACCATGTTAATCCATGCTTGTTATGTCACAGAGCTAAAAATAGCTGGCAAGCACTTGTATCTGTATTTCATTGTACCTGTTTTTATACGGTCTTTCTCATATCCTCCTACAGTACAACTTACTCATGAAGTAAAAACTTGCTGAAGGCAGTTTTATGAATGAGCTGCTACATTTTAACCTTGAGTTCCCCTACTTCTGCTACTGACAGAAGAAGACATCTCTGTTATATTCTGCTAAAATTCTCTAAATATTTAAAAAATGTAAATGTTCTTTACTGTTCTGTATTGGGATAGTCCGCCCAAAAACGCAGCTTCTTAAATCTCAGTTCCATCCAGAATGAAATAGCCCCTTGTGAACTTGAGTTTTTAATTTATGCAACAAAATGTAGACTGCGTCAGGTTGAGTTAAAGTTCTTGAGAAAGAAATAGAGCTAAAAAGCCTAGTTGGGGCATCCTGTTGTTGGAAAAGCCAAACATAAGATGTTGTTGACTGGTTCAAGCCATTAGAATCCACCCATTGCCTGCTTTGCCTGTCCTGAGGACTTTGACTCACAGGTAGGACTTTAATCAAGTATGATGAAGTCCCACAGCAAAACCAATAAGGGACCTACTGCCTCTCTAACTCCCTCTATTAATAGAGAACCTCTAATACTATCTTCTTTAAAGCTATAAATACAGTACCTTGTTTATGTGCAAAACTATATTTACACCTATATAAATCTCTGTGTAGCCAGACACGATGTGCTGGGAACCCTGCATTGGGGCCCAAAGCAGTATGCTATGGATGTATGTATACCCTTGTATACCAGTGGTCACCATTCCCTACCTAATCAAATCTTTTTTCTTTCTTATAGGTCATCATATAATGATTCAGAATTCACTTTTAGGTAAGTAGAATATGTTTTCCTTTTCCTTTAAAGAAAAGCATTTCATTCACCAATCAGGCAAATATAATATTACCTTCCTACAGTGCTGGCCTTCAGCTTTTCCACACAGCTCATTATTTTTTGGGTAAAGCAACGATATCTGTTATTTGTTATGTTGAAACCTTGACTTTCTACCAAAAATGTAACAGTTTACTTCAGGGCCAGATCTGGGGAGTGCCCCCAAGGACCCGTGACATTGGAAGTA
>CM053028.1:108463717-108888717 GCA_028564925.1 Lithobates sylvaticus
TTTCCATAACTCCATGCTTATTCTCCTCCCCTACTACATCTCTCCCTGTGACTCCAGGCTTGGTCCCTAGGTACTCTGTGCCTTGAGATCAGTCCTAGTATGTAGGAAACCGGTCACTAATGAAGGGGCCAAGCATAACACTCCTTCACTACCAGAACATCTATTACCCCTGCCAAGTAACCTGTTTCCTGGCTTGTGGGCTGCCTTAGCAATTGACACAAATATGGTAGTCCTTAGCAATGGCAATATAGCCTCCGTAAGACAGCTTCTCTGCTCGTTAGACTTCTGTACTGTATCTTCTCTAAACTCTCCAGTCCCCTGTTGTAACCCCTGTTGTAAGCCCTGTTCTTTTGATACACCCTAAATTCACCCCTTTAATGACTTCAAACCAGGCAACTCAAAGAAACAACAATAATATTTTACTGATGTAGCTAAATGAAACATTTGAGCAGTACTTGATGGCATCTTCAACATATTCCTAACAAAGTTCTCTAGTGCCCCTGAATAATGCCCAGTGAGGTGGTCATACCTTGTTTAGGTAGCAAGTCCATAAAAGAGCATATAACACAATACAAGAAAAAATAATGAATCCTGGAGTTTAGGTTTCCACTCTCTCCTGTGAAGACTGGAAGTTCAGGGTAGCAGGACTGAGAGAACAGGAGCCAGCAACATTAAAATATGTAAACTGCAAGTGATGGGGTAAGAATTTTAACAAATAGTTTACAGGGGAATGTTTATTTTATTGTGCTCAAGGTTTAATACTATTATAATCTGAGTGGGGTTGATTTAGTAAAGTTGTTTTACTTTGAAAATGTGTGGATATCCACAGTCCATCCCTGTAGCTGCAGGTTCTGTTTTTTAGTATTCCTCTTTTTTTGGAAAGTCACTCGTACCTTCCCCCAGCAGTTGCGTTGCCTCGGGCCAGCCAGCCCCGAGACACAGGATGCATGGTTCCGTACCCCAGGCCAGGAGAGCCATGAGACTGGGTCAGGAGGACCATCAGAACCACGCGGACAGGAAAAGCTTTTTTTTTCGTCACATGGTGTTGGTACCTTAAATACCCCCCTCCCCCCCCTCAGAATGCACAGCGGGAGAACACTCCCACTGGGCTGGTTCAGAGAAGTAAGTGGCATTCAATGCATCCAGCTAGACTGCTTTCTACTCTTGCTGGCAGTGACAGCGACACCTGCGGTCAAGGAGAACCAAGTGCAACCCAGCTGGACTGGTACTGAGACCAGAAATTTCAGAAATTTTGTGAAATTATCCTGAAGCCCAACGGTGGCTTCAGGCAACTTAATTTTCAAAAATCAATAGCGCCTGCTCGTCAGGAGCCAGCGCTACACATATAAATGTGAACACACCACCAATACAAACAGAGTGAACAAACTGAACAACCAAACAGTGATAATAAACCAACCAGCATATATAGCACAAGGGAGTACCAGAATTGTAGTCAAGCCAGGCCAGGGTCATAAACAGGAGATCAGCAGATGGGGGGCCAGGAGTAAACAGACAGGGAACAAGATTGAAGGAATCGGGCTGCAGGGCAAGGATCCAGGGATACAGGAACAGATACAAACAGGTTCAGGATAAAGGATACAGGAATCAGGGTTCAGGTTCAGGATCAGGAACAGGATCAGAATAACAGGTAAACAGGCTGCAGGTCAGGGCACAAGGACAATACCAGGGCAAGGTGTGTGTGCACGTGCTGGGTATTTATACACATCCCAGCGGATAGAGAATCAAGATCCCAAATACAAGACAGCAAAAATGTTCAAAAAACTTGAAGTATGGTTGTCCTACCATAGGCCGGCCTTAGCTGGTCTGGTTTAGGATGCCTTTTCCCCCCTTGAGGTCTGCTGAATTAGGAAATTCTGTTGGCTCCTGTCTGACCCGCTATCTGTAATGGAATATTTTAAAAGCTTCTCTTTATAAGCAAATAATTACGTGCGCTAATAAGCACAGTCTTATGCCCCGTACACACGATCGGACTATCCAGCGGGATTGTCCGCTGGTCTCGAGTCCGCCAGACAATCCGACCGTGTGTGGGCTCCGGCGGACTTTTTCTTCCCAAAAGTCCGGCGGAACTTAGAAAGAAGTTTTGACTCAAAATATCCGCCGGACTCGGCAGTCCGGCGGACAATCCGGGCGTCTGTGTGCTAGTCCGCGGGACTTTTGAAATGAACGGACTTGCCCCACACACGGAGTAAAGTCCGTTCATTTAGAACGTGACTCCAGGTAGACGGAATTAGCGAAGGAAGTCAATGCCGCCGCCTCGATCGGCAAGATTGACACCTCGCTAGCCCCGTCGCCTGGTATGGATTTAAAGTGGAATCCTTACGCCGAAAAAACGGCATGTCACAGCATCCTCCGGGACTGTGACATCAGAAGGGGGCGGGGTCACCGTGTGACATGAGCCTGTGACCCCGCCCCTTGTCCCTAATATAACTGGCCGCGCAACACGTCTCGGCCATTAGAAGCGGAGACAACGTCGTGTCAACATTGGATGAAGAAAGAAGAAGCAGAAGGTGCCGACGGCGGCGACAGCGACGGCAAGAAAAGCCCGGGCCACCACGAGTAAAAGAGTTGCAAGAAGAAAGCGGAGGCCCGGCAAGAAGAACAGAAGAGCGGTACAAGGCCCCCGAAGTCGGAACAAGACCCCCAGATGGCAGTGGCGACGAAGAAGAAAGCCGGGCACCTCCGCTAGTAAAAGAGCTAGCAGAAGATAGCGGAGGAGTCAGACGAGAAGACCCCCCCCAAGACGGAAGAAGACCTCCGGAGCTGTGTAATAAAGTATTTTAAAAAACTTTGTGTTGTGTTTTTATTTTTTCACCAGGTGAATGGGTAGGGCTACATCACATAGGGTGGGGGGCCGGAATCTGGGGGCCGCCTTATTAAAGGGGGCTCACGGATTCAGATAAGACCCCCATCCGCAGACCCCAACAACCAACGGCCCCCCTTTCCCCAAGGCTCGCTTGTCCTCACCCACTTTCCTGACCGGCCGGGCCGCGTGCTCGGAAAAGGGTCTGATATGGATTTGGGGGGGACCCCCGCGCTGTTTTTTCGGCATAGGGATTCCCCTTTAAATCCATACCAGGTGACGGGGCTAGCGAGGTGTCAATCTCGACGATCTAGGCGGTGGCAATGACTTCCTTCGCTAGTCCCGTCTACCTGGAGTCACATTCTACATGAACGGACTTTACTCCTGTAAAAGTCCGGCGGACCTCTGCCAAAACTCTGGCGGATTGTCCGCCGGAAAAGTCCGGGCGTGTGTGGGCAAGTCCGCACGTTTGGAAAGTTCGGCGGACCTCTGTCCGGCCGAAAAGTCCGATCGTGTGTACGTGGCATTAGCTCTCTTGCATAATGCTGGTTAAGCGCGCTTGTATATCTAACACAAGTAACATAAGTAACACAGACAGACGCTGGTATCAAGTTGAGCTTAGCAAAATCTTTATTTATACTGTAAAACATGAATAGCAAAAGCAAGGTGGTGGCTTCAGAATCAGCCAATCAGACACTTGTATTGCTTCAAAAGAACCAATCAGCCACATGTAGAATTCCAGTAGTGACGTGTGCAAACGGTTGTGTGCAGAGCCATGCAGCTAGCTTCCTGTTGAGACACAAAGTGTCTCACAATATGAACACTACTTACAGGGCTCTGAATCCGACCGTGTGCAAATTCCCACCACTACCACTACCACTGATGCGGACATCATTTTTGTATGGGTATGCTATTGTTCCCATGTACACAGATCTGTTTGCTAGGAGCAATAATGCAATCGCCATGAGGTGGCCAGTCTCGTGGTGAGGCATAAATGAACATCCCTGAAAGGTAGAACAGATCTGCCGTGTCCACGGGAAGGTTTTCACAATCAATGGTCTTCCACCGACGTCTGTATGTGTGAATACGCTCGCATGAGCGTATTGCAGCAAACTGACACTGGGGGACATCTGAAAACATACAGTAATAAAAATTTCCACAACAGCTTCTCACATTTACGATGGCAGATCCAAATACTCGAAGAACTGGCCCAGGTGATGACAGCGCTGGATCTCTGGACTGAAAAGTGTCTGTATGTCAAAATTCAGCAGTTACAGTATTACTAGCTGCTGGCCTTTCTTTTTTCTTTTCTCAATGACCTCTTGTAAACAAACAGATCCCCGTTCTGACAGGGGAGTAGAGAGAGATCTGTTGTTCCTAGTGATCAGGAACAGAGATCTTTCTCCTCCTCTAGTCAGTACACTCCCCCCACAGTTAGAAACACCTCCCTAGGGAACACTTTAACCCCTTGAACACCCCCTAGTGTTAACCCCTTCCCGCCAGTGACATTTATACAGTAATCATTGGCTATTTTTAGCTCCGATCACTGTATAAATGTCACTGGTCCCAAAAAAAAGTGTCAAAAGTGTCTGATCTGTCCACCGCAATGTCGCAGTCTGGCTAAAAATCAAAGATTGCTGCCATTACTAGTAAAAAAATAAATAAATAATAAAATGCCATACATATTTCCCCTATTTGTAGACGCTATAACTTTTGCGCAAACCAATCAATAGACCCTTATTGCGATTTTTACCAAAAATATGTGGAAGAATAAATATTGGCCTAAACTGATGAAGAAATTTGTTTTATTTTTAAAATTTTTGGGGGGATATTTATTATAGCAGAAAAGTTAAAAAATATTGTTTTTGTTTTTCAAAATTGTTGCTCTTTTTTTGTTTATAACGCAAAAAATAAAAAACGCAGAGGTTGATCAAATACCCCCAAAAGAAAGCTCTATTTTTGGGGGAAAAAAAAGACATATTGGTTTAGGTACAGCATCGCACGACCGTGCAATTGTCAGTTGAAGCGATGCAGTGCCGTATCGCAAAAAAGGGCCTGGTCATTAAGGGGGCAAATGCTTCCAGTCCTTGGTGGTTTATTAAATACTCTTGACTTAGTACTTTGTACAAACATACAATCAGCAGGAGATCAATTACTTTTTGTCCCTCACTGTATGGTAAAATCAGTAATTCTGTTAAAAAAAAAAAAAGGTTAATTAAATCAACAAGGGCTTTTTTTTTACCACTATTCCTTTATTTTGGCTTTTAAAACTTACAAGTGCAGCAATTTAGAATTTGGATGAAATGTTTTAGCACTGGGAAACAATTTTTGAAAGATAACAAGTGCATTGTATATACAGTATATGCATTATATATATATAGATCAGACCAAATTGAGGGACAAATGAGGAGGAAAAAGGGACAGAAGGACAGTCCCTCGAAATCAGGGACAGTTGGGGGCTATGACTAAGCTCCTTTGTATTTTAGACACAAAGGGCAATCTTCTCACAACTTTCAGTCAGCCTTCAAATCACATAAACCAAAATTGATTATTACAACCTACCAATAATAGTTTCTGAGAATGTCCACTTGCCGACCGCCTCACGCAGATATACTGCGTCAGAATGGCATGGGCAGGCAGAGTAACGTATGGGTACATTACTCCCTTCCTGTGGGCTAGGGCGCGATCGTGCTCCCCCCTGGTGCCCGAGGCAGTCGGCATCATTGCAGGTGCGATCTGTCCTGAGGGGGAGGCCACTAATTAATGGCCTCTCCCTCACGATCTCTCCTGACGAATGGGAAGCTTCCTCTGCTTCTGAAATGTAAACAGAAGCAGAGTAAGTGATGTCATCTCTCCTCGTGGAGCCTTTTCGTTCCGGTGAGTTTGCACCAACAGCGCACCATTTGGGACACATAAGAGAGTCACGTCTACCCCATTTATGTAATTGAATAGGTGTGCGGTACACCCTGTGTAGTATAAACAGTTGAGAGAGTCTTTGTGCTGCTGACACTGATACCACTGGACCCACCCCCAGGATTTGATTCCACTTCTCACCATCAATGGGACCTACATCTCTCTCCCATCCCTCTCTGCATGGTAACAAGTCTGGGGCCTGTATGTGTGATAGAAGATGGATATAGATTCTAGAGATTATTCCCTTTTTCTCCAGGTCAGTGAATATAGATTCGAGGAATGTAGAGTTTTCTAGTTGCAGGTTAGAGTTTCTGCTCTGATACCTAATAGCATGTTATAGTTGTATTGTATATACTGAAAGTGATGTCCTTTAAGTGCAGGAAATTCAACTTTAGGGAAACCCATCTCCATATTGGATAGTGCAGTGTAACTCGTGTCACTGCCCAGGAGGTGACCTTTAGAAGGATCTATCACCGTCCCGAGATCCCAGCACGTGAAATGCTGTAACTGTGCTGACAAATAGTACATTTGGGGGTGTGGAACCGCCATACCCCCCTGATCCTTAGGAAGCTGTAAAGTGGCCAGTTTAATTCTTGCCACTCCACCTCTCCATATAAGAGCACTGAACTGCGAGTCCATGGGTTGGAACCAGTATTGTGGTATCCAGAGAGGAGCATTGTGTAAGATATATAACAGCTGCGGTGCCCAGATCATTTTTTTGAGATTAATACGGCCAGTCACCGATAATGGCAGCTTACTCCAACTCGCTTGTTTCTGCTGAAATTTTTGCAATATGGGTTTAAGGTTTAAGGCTATGTAGTCCCGTGTTTCCCCAGACACCAAAAACAAAAAAAAACAAACACAAAAAAACACACACAAACGATTATTCCCAGGTATTTAAATGATGAAACCACGTGTATGTGGGACACGTCCCCTGGCAAAGATGCCAGCAACGAATCCAATGGTAGCAGGGCTGATTTATGCCAATTGATGGCCAATCCCGACAGCTGACCAAACTGGTCTATTAGTTTCATTACTGCTCTCAGAGAGCGGTCAGTGTCTCCCAAGTATAACAGCGTGTCATCCGCGTACAAGGAAATCTTTTCCTCTCCTAGTCCTCTGCGGAAGCCTGTGATTTCTGGTGAGGTCCTTACCATAGCCGCTAATGGCTCCAATACAAGTGCGAACAGCAGGGGTGACAACGGACACCCCTGCCGTGTGCCTCAATACAAAGGAAATGGTTCCGAGAGGGAGTAATTTATCCGCACTTTAGCCATCGGAGCAGCATACAGCAACTGCACCTAGAAGATAAATCTATCTCCCAGACCAAATCGCCGCAGAACCTCCCACAGGTATCTCCACTCGACGCTGTCAAAGGCTTTGGCAGCGTCGAGGGAAAAGATGGCCTTATTTCCCGGGTTGTCCACTGGTATTTGGGTATTGATTAACAGTCTTCTAATGTTCAATGCTGTAGATCTAGCCGGTATGAAGCCAGACTGGTCAGAATGGACCAGTTCAGCCACAACTCTGGAGAGTCTGGTGGCCAGCACTCTAGCCAATAGTTGAGCTCTGCGTTGAGCAGAGATATAGGTCTATAGGAGTCTGGCTGCAGTAAATCCTTGCCCGGTTTTGGTAGTACAATAATAATAGCCTCATTCATAGAGGTGGGTAAATTGCCTTCCTCTAAGGCGCTGTTCAGTGTTTTTAAAAGGTTGGGCAACAAAGTGTAACCATATTTCCCATTTGTCTCTTTGGGTAGACCGTCAGCCCCCGGGGATTTATTATTGGCCATCTGTGCTACTGCCATTGTCAATTCTTCCAGTGTCAGTGCATTAAGTGCTGTAATTGTGCTGTAAATGTTCCCTGCTTGCGAGCTGAACCTTGGGTAGTGAGAGCTCAAGTCCAGAATAGATGTGGCCAAATCCACTAATTGTGTGGGGTTGTACCTATGGATGTATACAGGGTCTTTACAAATTGTGCGAGTATCACTTTCATGTATGGTTGGTCTGGTGCTGTAACTGTCACTCTAACCTACTTTTATGCTAGATGGCAACTCAACTACCGTCTTAGATAGGTTAGAAGATAGGTTGTGCCAAGAACGATTATTCAACAATCCATGCTTGGATTTAAACAGCCTTAATGATGCGCAATCTCCTGTTGCAAATGTTAAACACTCATCAATCTTTGTCCTTTCTACCAGGCACATTCGGTTTTCTTGGGGTGGTGCTCAGAAGCGCACTCATCTGTGAACTGACAGACTTGCTTTTAGCATGGTCTGATCTTAATCCATCCCTGAGTGTTGTTCCCAATCTCTTCCGACCTTATCTTTAGTCGTGATTCAAGGGCTGCAGGCATGTCTCAATAGCGTATTCTTAAAATGGGATTCAAGAAAAGTTATATGGCAAAAATTCTTTCACATGCAATGTGCAGGGCTTAGGGTGAGTGGTTAAGTAAATTAAGTTAATATGTAACAACCGAACGGATCGTTATCAACTGACCTCTCCCAACTCTAGAGCCTAGAGGCCCGCGAAAAATAAACATGCTGCGTGGCCGTAACAATATCGGAGTGAATTCCGGTGAAGACCATTAAGGTGGCTGAAATGCCATCTGACCACAAATCCAGACAATCTTCTTGTTTCTATGTAAAGCATGGATGTGTCTGAAGAAACCACCCCCCTTCCACCCGCCCCCCCCCCCCCCCCCCCTGCAGCTGCCAGATGATAGTTATCTTTATATCAGTGCACAGCCAAAGGTTAAATAAATTAAAGGATCTCTGCCAAACCCAAGAATGAATTGGATATTGTTATTGCATGCTCACCTGTGTCTACATATGTATTGGCCAGCATTCGTTTTCAGTTTTAACAACCGGTTATGTAGATTTTCTGCAAGTAGACAGAAAAATAAACCTGTTTTGTCTCTTGACCAGAAAATGTTGGGTCATTGTACCGTCTCCTGTGAAATCTGAATTGAGAATCTGAAAATTAAGTTAAGATTTCTCAATCCATCGTTCTGCGTGAACTGCGAATGCCATCTCTCGAAAAGGAGATAAGGGGAAGGATCGGATGGTGTTTATTTTGTATAGTTCGTCAAGTCACGGAGAGCAGCCTAGGGTGACAACGGGCTTTTCCTCTGCTCAACAAGCCCCCCCCCCCCCCCAATGCAGTTAGCGTAGTCCACCCCTATGACAGGTGGTGTGTGTTTACTTAGGCACAATGTGTATTCGTATGAGGAGGCTGTAAAAATAAAAATGAATTGCAATGAGCCAAAAACGATTTCCTCATCTAAGGGACTGGAAGACCTGCATTATATATACATGGGTGTATTGTAGGGTTGTATCACTAACTATGTAGCAATCGCACCAACAACGATCAACCATATGTAAAACAAAAGGCAAACTCCACTCCACCACCTTTCTGCCACAATATTACACCTAGTTAATATTATAAGTGTGCACAGATGCTCCTGTCTTCACAGCCAGAACAAACCGTGGGTGGCAATTTTGCATCCTGTCATGTGTATGGTTTCCCACACCCATGTTCAAAAACGCACTGAACTTGCCTTTTGGGCGATCTGCTTAGTGGTGACAATTGTATTGTTTACCAAGGCACCCTAAATGCAGATTGCAGTCGGCATGTTCGTTCTTGATGGCACAACCCCGTCAGATCACTTAACAGTACCATTGCAATTTGGTGAAGATGGCCGTCGTTTTTTTAATATAGTGCCTTGCATGCTACTATCTTTGATGTGATGCGTTCTCCCCGTGCGCTGAAAAACGCACAGTGTTCAGGGCAATGTGCACACAAATATGTGGACCGTGTACCTGGGCATTTTTCTTAGCTTGTGAAACTGTCTCTAAAGCTGTGCCATACTTGGGTCCGTTTTTTTTTATTTTCTGCGTATAGACCAGTGGGGGTGAAACAATAAAAAATTGACAGACCCGAAAAACGGAAAATTTATATCAAATACTTACCGTAATTTTCCTTTCCTGATAGGCTCCATGGCAGCATACGTGTGGGTTGGCCCCGCCTCCATAACTACCCAATAGGACCCCTCTCCCATAAATCTTTGCTCCTGGCTGCTATCCGTGTTCCGTAACTAGCCTACTCCAGACATTTGGGAGGGAACTCCTGCTGCCATGGAGCCTATCAGGAAAGGAAAATTACGGTAAGTATTTGATATAAATTTTCCGTTTTCCTGACAGGCTCCATGGCAGCATACGTGTGGGAAATAACTCGCCAAAACACACTCGGGTGGGCAAAATGTTGAGCAAAGAAAACCAAATTTATTTAACATTGTCCAATGACAATACTTGTAAACCAAAATTAATAGAAGACAGCGCAGCTGGTTCAACGCAATAATGAGAAAGAAAAGTATTAATTGTGGACCAAGAGGCCGCTCTACAAATAACATCAGGCGCCACATGCCGAGAAGCTGCCCACGAAGTTGAGATGCTCCGTGTTGAATGAGCCGTCACTGCCTCAGGAGGAGCCAAGCCCTTAGCTCTGTATGCCCTTTGAATCGTCTGCACAATCCACGCGGAAATTGACCTAATTGACGCACGCATCCCTTTATTCTTGCCATGAAGAAGGACAAAGAGGAATTCCATTTGCCTGAATGGAGCTGTTGCCTCCAGATATTGTTTTAAGGTGTGGCCTACATCGAGAGGATGGATCTCTTGGTCATCTGATGTTTTGAAGGTAGGAAGTACAATCTCCTGATTCTCATGGAAGACTGTGGTCACTTTAGGGTTTGACCCTAACATTGGAATCAGCACTACTCTGTCTTCAAAAAAGGTCAGAAAAGGTTCCTCTGAACCCAGATTCCTGATCTCTGATACCCTTTTCGCTGACGTTATTGCCACTAGGAAGATAGTCTTTAGAGTAAGATCCTTAACAGGCAAAGGTTGAGACGAATCTTTCCCAAGATTTGACAGAAAATCCAAAACTAATGGAAGGTCCCATTTGGGAAACCTGGGTCTTCTTTGTGGTCTGAGCCTGATGGCACCCTTAAAGAATTGACGAACTAAGGCGTGATTCGCCCATGAGACTCCCGTGAAGGCTGAGATGGCTGACACTTGCACCCTTAACGAACCGACCGCCAGGGATAAGTCTAATCCAGACTGAAGAAAGCTCAGGATATCATGAACCTCTGGAGAGTTACACGAGTTTTCTCTTGACGACATGTGTTCAGCAAACCTGGACCAAATGCGCTCATACACCCTATTAGTGCTTCTTCGCCTGGCATTAAGAAGAGTTGGAATCGCTTCTTTCGGGCAACCAAGCGCCTCTAGCCTTCCCCTCTCAAGAACCACACCTTGAGATGCAGACATGCTGGAAACGGGTGTAACGTCTTGCCTTGAGACAATAGATCCGGCCTGAGAGGTAGGGGAATTGGGTCTTGATAGCTGAGGAGCAGCAGCAGAGGAAACCACGGCCTGTTGGGCCAGAATGGAATAACCGCAATAATCTCCACTTTTTCTGTTCTGAGCCTCCGCAGAAACTGCAGAATTACCGGTACTGGAGGGAAGGCATAGGCCCTCTGGAACTCCCAACTGGTCGTGAGAGCATCTATCCCGAACGCCTGAGGGTCCCTGAACCTCGCAAAGTACTTCGGTATCTTGAAGTTGCACGGGGAAGCGAACATGTCGACTTCCGGAGACACACCCAGTGTTAGGAGCCACTCGAAAACTTCTCTGTGGAGGGACCATTCGTTGTTGTCCAACTCGACCCGGGACAAGAAGTCTGCTTGCACATTCTGGACCCCCGGAATGTATACTGCCGAGATGTTGGCTAAGTTCTTTTGCGCCCAACTCATTAAAGGCTCCACTTCTTGTAACAGGGACCAGCTGTGAGTCCCGCCTTGTTTCCTTATGTATGCCACTGCTGTTGTGTTGTCCAACCTTAGCATGACGGAAGAGTTCGACACTAGATGGCGAAAGGATAGGAGTGCCTGAAAGGCTGCCCTCAGTTCCAGGATGTTGGAAACGACTCCTTGAGACTGGCATGTCCACCTGCCCTGAGCTACCTCCGAAAGGCAATGAGCGCCCCAACCCTGGTTGCTGGCATCTGAGGTCACCGTGATCCATGAGATGGGGACAATCGAATGATGGTTGCGCAGATTCTTCCCCTGGAGCCACCAGAGGAGAGATGTCCTCATAGATGGGGTAAGGAAGATGCGCTGATTCTGGTCGACAGAGTTCCACTGATGCAGAAATCCCTTCTGAAAGGGACGGGTATGCCACTGGGCCCACTTCACCATGGGAATGGTTGCTGTCATCGTACCAATTATTTTCAGGCACTGGAGAGCAGAAAGGTGAGTTGATCCACGTGCCTCCTGAATCCTGTCTCGGATTACCATGATTTTCTCCTCTGGGAGGGAGATGGAACCCTCCACGGTGTTGAAAAGAGCGCCCAGAAACACGAGGGACTGAGATGGCTCTAGCTGGCTCTTTTCTAAGTTCAGGAGCCACCCGAACTCTTGCAGGGTAGAGATGACAACCTCTTTGTGAACTAATAGCTGATCCTTGCTCTGAGATAGTAGAAGCAGGTCGTCCAAGTAATGGTGGAGACGCACACCCTTGACCCTGAGAAGAGCCACTACCGCCAATAGCACCTTGGAAAAAACCCGGGGTGACGTGGTTAACCCGAAGGGTAGACAAATGAACTGAAGGTGTTGGTTGCCTACCGCGAAGCGGAGGAATTTGTGGAAGTCCCTTGTCACAGGCACATGAAAATATGCGTCTTTCAGGTCGATTGATATTAACCAGTCTCCCAAGTGTACTGACTGTTGTATGGTAAGTAGGGACTCCATCTTGAATTTCTCCTTGCGGATGAATGAGTTGAGGTGAGTCAGGTCTATTACTGGCCTCCATGTGCCGTTCTTCTTCTGCACCAAAAACAGGGGTGAATACATGCCTTCGCCCCTCTCTTCTTCTGGGACGGGTACGACTGCTCCTTGTTCCAATAAACAGCTTACGTAGGTCAACAGGACCTGTCTTTTCTCTTCTGAGCTTGGAAGAGTAGTAGGGATGAATCTGAGTTTTGGAGTGTTGCAGAAGACCCACTTGTGACCGGACGATACTGTCTTTACGGTCCAATAGTCCCGAATTGAGGCCGCCCAAACATGTTTGAAGTGGAGAAGACGGGCCCCCACCCGACATGTCTGAGCGGGCCCAATTTCAAAAGGACTTCCCAGCCTCCTGGTTCCCAGAGGAACCACCTTTAGAGGCCTTCTTGAAAGAAGACTGCCTGGACCTCCATGTCCTGGAGAATTCTCGGCCGGGTTTATAGCTGCGTGCATCCCTGGCACGATCCGCATTCTGTCTTCTTGGAAAAGAGCGTCTCTGATTTTGAGGACGCCTATCCTGAGGGAGAAACCCAGACTTCCCACCTGTGGCCCGGGATATGGCAGAATCAAGCTTATTGCCGAATAATGAGGACCCTTCAAAGGGGATGCGGCACCAAGCCTGCTTAGAAGCAGGGTCTGCGAGCCACGGACGGAGCCACAATGCACGTCGCGCCGAAACGGCTGCCAGCATATCCCGAGACATCAGGCGAATGACATCAATGGATGCCTCCCCCAAGAAGGCTGAAGCCATCCTAATCTCTTGAATAGGTGAGTCTTTAGCTGTGTCTATCGAAATGCCTCTCAGGTATTCTTCAATGCTGTCAGCCCAGAATTCTATGGCCTTTGACACTGCTGCGATCGCAAGCACTGGCTTGCACGCCATCCCGGAGGTCAAATAGATTTTCTTTAGATCTGAATCGATCCGTCTCTCTAAAGGATCCTTGAATGACACAGTGTCTTCTAAGGGGAGAGTCACATATCTCACCAGACGCATAAGTGCTGCATCTACCATTGGAGCTGACTCCAGGTGTTTCACATCTTCTTCCTTAAAGGGGTAAAGTTTAAGGACTTTGGATTGCATGGAACTCTTTTTATCCATCTTGCTCCACTCTTCTGAAATAATATCACCCAATTCAGACAGAAACGGAAAAAATTGACGCTCCTTATTGAGCTGTTTAAAAAATTTCCTCTGCTTCGGGGGGGAGGTGACAGGATCCTCCCACTTCAGAGCCTCTCTCACAGCTTTAACCAGGGAGGGAACCAAACCATAGTCAAACCCCAAACCTGGATCTTCCGGATCCGATTCACTGTCTGAGACAAGGGCAGAATGGCGGCTAGGTTGGGATGAATCCCATGTTTCTTGTAGTACCCCCTCTCCTACTATAGGATCTAGCGGGTCTGCCGGGGATTCACAGGGCTGTTGAGCTTCCCTTTCCTGCAGGGATTCTTTTACCACTCGTCTCACCATTGATTCTAGGCGCTGGTCAGCGCCGTCTCTCTCATCCGCTGCCTTAGTGAAACAATGGTCACATAAGGATTTGTCTGCTGGTACAGGCATTTTGCACCCCCAACATGCTTTCTCTGGCCTCTTGCTGGAGTGAGCCACAGGGGGGCGGGAATAATCCCTGTCACGCTGTTCCGACCTGGCGGACCTATGGTGGCTGGATTTTGAGGAGGATTTGCGGTGGTGCGATTTTGACGATCCACTGCGTCTATAGGCACTAGGTTGTGGATCAGATTTGGAAGGGCTGTGAACACAGAGAGACAGACAGAAGGGACAGGTCATATTTGCTGCCTATGCTTACTCTCTTCAATATTAGAAATATAACAAATGTACTTTAGGACCTACCTAACATGAGCGGGCTGGCCACTAGGGGGCAGTGAAGCATCCATAATGTCCAAAAACACCAAGCCTGACACTGCAGTAAAAAATACAATCTTCAGACAAAATACAGCAATAATCCAACCAAGCCCCAGCATAAGGACTGTTCCTACCTTGAACCGCCGAAATACTAGCCCCGGGAAGTCGCTGTGGCGTCCGCAATCATTCCCAGGGCTCTGTCAGCTTTGCAAGGTTTTTAAATTTGCCGCCCGTGACGTCATCGGCGTCATCCGACGCCGGGATCCTCAGCGCGCATGCGCGAGAACCAAGCCTCGCTCTCACATCGGGTCCGCGCATGCGCAGAACGCCCGCGGACCCGGAAATCGAAGAGAGTAGTTTGCTGGAACGCAGAAGCGTCCAGCAAACAGCATACAAATAGCAATAGACAGAGGAAAAGGATATAATCAATGGGCACACACATAAACACTGCTGCCATGGACAGATACAGACTCACCACTCCACCAACGATCACCTGGCCGAACGATCCAAGGCACGCACACACCGGACCTCCCAGCAGATAAGGGCCACCTGTAGCAACAGGTAAACAGGCCGGCGCACTTTTAAGGTAAGATAACCTTTCTTCAGCGCTACTCTGCAATTACTCTCCATACCCTGCTTAACAGTCAAGGCCTATCGGAGGAAACAATTCAGTCATTCGGCCGATCGATCGCTGTGAAGTCATCTTCAGGTAGGAGAACCACATGGTCCTACGGAGGAGGACAAAAAAGGAACACGGATAGCAGCCAGGAGCAAAGATTTATGGGAGAGGGGTCCTATTGGGTAGTTATGGAGGCGGGGCCAACCCACACGTATGCTGCCATGGAGCCTGTCAGGAAAAAAACTTTTAGGAGGGAGTTTTCTTTTATTTTTGCAACCGAAAGGAGTGCAGACAATCAACATAATATTGAAAGAGTTCCTAAATCAAATTTACCCTGCTGGTGTGCAGTAGCACATCACAGTAACAGTTGCCATGAGGCCAGTGCCAGACAAAATCTAAACTTTTTACCTCAAACTCATGCAACAGATACGGCATCTGGACATATACTAATGAGATACACCACAGTGCTGAGTGTATACTGATATTGGAAAAACAGTGCAAATGAACAATATGAATTTTTGCAAAAGTGTTTTATTTTTTATACCCCAAGTAGCCTTAGCAGCGTGTTCCCTACATAAACGCAGTAGATGACTGTCCCGTGTAGTCTGATCTTGCCAAAACATTGCAAAAAAGATAATAATTTGTGGTCAGTGTATCTTTTCCTTTCCCTTTTCTCACCTTTCCTCTGCGTTTTCCCATATAACGCTTTTAGATACTGGTCCGTGAGTCTGATATATGCAAAAACATTGCACAAAAATACAATTTGCAGTGGTTTTTTTTTCTTCCCAATAGCATTTTCTTTGCGTTTTCATAAACTCTTAACACACACTGTATTCGTGATAATTCAGCTATTGACAAAAAACACCCATTTTATATAAGGGCGGAGATCAGAAATTATTGGAAATATGAGGAGATCATCAAAAAGGGGAACGTGGCCCCCCCCGGGGTCGTGGTGCTGTCTGGGGTGGCGCCTCACGCTGTTTCAGGAGGGGAGGGGACGTGGTCGACCTCTCTGTGCATCGGCTACACATCAAAACACGCGCTCAGTGGAAGATCCATACCTTCTCCGAAAGGCTCGCTAGTAGCGCTACAGAGCCTGCAGACAGTATTTTTGTGCGCCTAAATGAGGCTGTAAACGAATGTTGAGGCCAGGACAAGTAACATGCCTATAGGTAAAGAGTTTGTGGGTGTGCCTGCTGACGCCAGTGCCCTTCTCCGTATCGCTTCACAATTGGTCTCTCCCACCCAGTCCCCCCCTCCTGATGAAAGGGTTCAGTAAGTTGGCCAACCTGCAGCCGATGTCCATCATCTTTCTCAAACCCTCACCCCCTTGCAATCAGGGTGGAGCGCAATCAGTCGTGAGAGTCCCAAATCATGCAGCAGTGCCTCTTCTGCTTTTTGATGACTCTGTTAGCAGGGTTTTCCCAGGGCCATCCACGCAGAGCCCTAGCCCCAGAAGTGGAAGAGCTATTGTTTGCACCGACTGCCCAAACCCACTCGCGGTTTCCATGCATGTCAGTACATGGGAGGACCATCTCGCAGCACTACGTCCTCGGATGATGTGATCGAAAACACAGGTGCCAGACTGGCTGCATGCGTTCCGCCATTTTTGGTGCAGACCCGAACAAGGAGGGCAGGAAGTGAAGAATAGGGTGGAAGATTATGTGGAGGAGTCGATGAGCAGGTCCTTGAACACCATGACCCCACAGGTATTGAGAATCAACGTCATGGCAGGTGGCTGAACTGACGCCAGTGTAGTTTCCAGAGGAAGAGGCGGTGGTCACTCGCACAGGGAGCCACCAGTCACATGGCAGAAGACGGGCAGCAGGGTGCAAAAAGCGGAGCGACTCCCCCGTAATGTCCCCTCTAAGACAGGGTTAAAACGTCTGCTACACTGCCCAACGTGATCAGCAAGGCGACCGGCGTGACGAGACTGCGCCCCCACACCGACCTAAAAAAAAGCCATCCAAGCAAGGAGGGTTTCCCTAGCGTGGCAGTTCTTCCAACAATGTGCTGATGATCAAGACACGAGTGTCCTGTTTGCGACGCTGTAGCAATCAGGAGCTCTGAAGCGATTTGCATAAACGTTTCTCAACCTGAGCACAACCCTGCATGACCCAGGCATCTAAGTGCAAAGCACGAGAGGCAGTGGAGTAGACACCTGTACTATAGATTATGTCATGGGACACTGGAACTCAAATACAAAAACCAAGAAAAAAGGTCTCTCTGGCTCCCGCCTGCTTCCTCTTCTGCTGCAGTCTCGGCCTCTTCATCCACCTCTGTAGTGACAGTGACCCCACTGCCAACCCAACCCGCAAAAACAGAGGCAATTCTGCCAAGCAACACTACCACCCTGGGGTCACCAACCATCTCCACAATGTCCCATGGAAAGCTTTCAGCTCTCTATTTTTTCCCAAACAACTGTGAGCGGTAAGGGAGAAGAACCCTCCCCCCCTAATGCCACCGCGCGAACCCTGGCCCTGCATGCCCGCAGTTTCTAGAAACTTCCACGCCTATTGAAAATGCTAGTCATTCCGTCGTTAGTAAGAGACGCAGTAGTTTTACCAAAGGCTCGCATGCTCCTTGAGCTGTCCTGCACTCATCTACTCGTAACGTACATTTCGCCAGGCCGCAGCTCTGTACTTTTACTAAGACCAGAGCCAACGACTACATCCTCTTCAAAACCAACAGCTGAAGTGGGAGCAGAAAGAGCGAGGTGCGAGCTTGCACCAGGCGCAACCGCCACTCTGTTGCAGAAGGTAACCGATACGTAACGGTACGGTATGCGTGGTACCAGTAAGCCATACTGGTCGGAGGGACGTTTTATATGTCTCCCTAGGACAGCACGACTGCGCGTAAAAAGTTACGGTGGCGCGAGCTGGGCCTGAGCCGTAAAGCACTTTGGCTGCATAGTCTCCACGAGGGCATCCACCCACCGATGATTGTCACGGTGCACTTCAGATATGTGCCTTACCAGATCGCTGAACGTCCTCTGCTAACATCCTCACCTCTATCCACTACCGCCTCCGCCAAACATGTGTCAGACGTAAGAACAGCCAATCACGACCAACATCAGCGCAGCATCAGCAGGCTAAGAGCGACAGTCAGGGCAGTTTTAAACCTTTCCTGTTTGGGAGATAATATAACCCCCACACTGCACCGTATGTCAGGAGTTATTTGTTGGTAGGGACCTGTGAACGAACAGACCGATGCAAGATCGTGTTAGGTGGCAGCTGAGTATCCTCAAGGTCTGGTCCAGGCCTGGTTAGGTGGCCTGCGATATAAAGGGCGAAATATCGTCGCGCATAGTTCAGTCTCGCTGAGAGCCTCTGCGGATTGTGTGACGCACATATATCCACTTGTCCGTGGGACGCAATGTGCCTGCGAACATGGTTGTACAGATGTTCCTGAGGAATAACTCACACAATATGGTCAGATGTCGACTTGCTGCAGTAATATGTGTCAGAGGCCCGACTGTCAGTGCGACTCTTGCGGCAATTCTCACCCAGCTGTCGGCTCGCTAAAGGTGAGCGCGAATGCAACGTAACTTCGGACTTTCTTTGAACAACGATGGCTTCTTACCGTCACGTGATTAGAGAATCAGTGACCTATCAAGTGTGGAGAGCTTCCACCGTTTCAGTACATTGCACTGTGCCCAAGACTAGTATGCGAAGTCGAGCAGTCAGGCTAGATTGGA
The DNA here is from genome assembly GCA_028564925.1 of Lithobates sylvaticus. Classification (NCBI taxonomy): domain Eukaryota; kingdom Metazoa; phylum Chordata; class Amphibia; order Anura; family Ranidae; genus Lithobates; species Lithobates sylvaticus. The sequence goes on from CM053028.1 coordinate 108,482,475, forward strand.
TAAATGGAGTGATTTCGAGTGCAGCTATTCGGGCACGTAGTGAGTAGTTAAACTCGCGGCAAGCAGCACCATTACAACCGGTGCTATATTAACTGAGGACTCTCTCCTTGCTTGAGTGCATGTGAGCAGCCTGTGTGCCTATGATGCGCTTGATTAGTCGAGTACTCCCACCAACATGGCCAGAGCCAGATGAGCGCAGTTCACAGCGTTTACTATCTTCAAGTTCTATGCTCCTCCATGAACCAACTCTTCAGGGGCGATGATGGAAGTTGTTGAAGTGTAGTGACTCTGTATGAGGAGGAGGAGGAGGGAGGAGGAAAAGGGTTCAATTCCAGAGGCTTTCGAGCGGCTGTCCATTATAACTTAGTGGCAACGTGAAGGTGGTTTGCCACTGACCACCTCAATACAATGCTCCAGGAAGCACCATTTGTACTGGCATGTCAAGGGGCACAGTTAGTCTGTGGGGATGACGATGGTTGGTAGGATGAGGACGGCTAGCAGTGGCTAGGAGGTAGGAGGAACCATGTTCGACCAGCAGTGGTGGGCACCCAAACCAGCTCATTACCAACACTGGTGCGAGGCTGTGGTGATACAGAGACACAGGACATAACACCTCCCACAGAGGACCCAATCTTATTTCCATGCCTCTGGCAGGGCTGCACACATGGAGCGATATTACATGCAGCAGTGTCCCTCCGCAACACCGCCTGAGTTGCCCACATTTTAAACTGGTTGCTGATCATTGTGGTGGCACCCTGCTGGATCCCCGTTACAAGACGACAAAGTGCCTCCCTGATAAAAACCTCACTGGAGCGTGATCGGTTTTAACCCCCTCTTGGCCGCTGGCGAGGGGGGGTAAAAGTGTCCCGCTAGTGGCCGAATAGAGCCGCGAAATTGAAGGTAAATCGCTGCTAAAATAGCGGCATTTTAGCACCGATGCACCCACTGCACCAGTGTGAAAGGGGCCTAAATTTCACTTGGGACAACACCAGAAATGGAAAGGTGCGAGTACACTGTAAAAGGATCTTCTTACCTCCTGAAGATCCTTCATGTCTTCTTTGGTAAACTGGACTTTATGAGGATTTACAATTTCAACTGCAAAGGGTCTTCCTAAAAAACAAAAAAAAACAAAGCTAGTAAACATGACATGTGAATGTGGCTCAGCTGAGGCTCTGGATGATTTAAAAAAAAAAAAGGAGGCGGCATATAGTATCCATATCTAAATACAACAACACAAACCAAAATCTTCAATTACCATATATACTCGAGTATAGGTCGACCCGAATATAAGCCGAGGCCCCTAATTTACTACAAAAAAACTGACCCGAGTATAAGCCGAGGGTGAGAAATGCAGCAGCTACTGTAAGTGGAAAAGAGGGTCACAGCCTACCTGTGTCCTGTTCTGCAGCTTCGGTGTCCCTCTGCATCCTCCTTGTCTCTAGCAATTGCAACGATCAGCGTGCAATAATTACATACGGCGGCCATAACTGTATTCAAAAGCCACGCCTCCTCCTTGTCTGTTATAGGCGGAACACTCAATTTCCCAGCAGTCAGCGTTCCGCCTATCACGGACATCCGCTCATCCTCATACCACGGACGAGACTGAGAGGATGTCCGTGATAGGCGGAACACTGACTGCTGGGAAATTGAGTGTTCCGCCCATCACAGACAAGGAGGCGCGGCGTTTGAAAACTGACAAGGCGGCCGTCTGTCTGCATGACACACTGATCATGTAGGCAGATGGCGGCGACTCAAGTATAAGCCGAGGGGGGTACTTTTGTGTTTGGAAACAATATAATAATGCGTTACCCAAGAAGCAACCCCACACCCTAATACAAGCTATATTTGGTACCAGGAAGCCCTCCAGGCTTTCTGAAAGTGGTTGTAAAACGCTGCACTTTTTTTTTTTTCTTACCTGCAAGGCAAAGGCATAATGTGCTAGTATGCATCACATACTAGCACAATATGCAAAACTTACCTGAAAACGAAGCCTTCCAGCAATGCGATATCATCGCTGGAGACAGCTTCCATCTTCACCCGTCTTGCTTCCGGGTTCACGGACTCCGGCTCTGTGACTGGCCGGACCCGCGATGACATCATTCCCACGCGTGTGCATGAGAGCCGCCGGTCACGGCACAGGGCTCTGAAGGAGCAGCGCAGAGCGCACTGCAGCTTCCCCAGATCAGGCTCCCACTAGCTCCTGCTGCTGTTACGACAACCAGAAAGTTTTAGGCTCCATGCACACTAGCGTTTTTTTAAGCTCTCAGAAGCTGTTATAAGCATTTTTCTGCTCCTATAAGCTAAATAGTGTTATGCTTTTTGTCAATGCACACTACTTAAAGCGATTAGCATTTTTTGAGCTTCAGCATCTAGGAGCAGAAAAAAATAAATAAATTTACAATTGTATCAATTCTGAACCAGCACCTTATGCCGCGTACACACGATCGGAAATTCCGCCAGCAAAAGTCCGATGAGAGCTTTTGGTCGGAAAATGCGACCGTGTGTATGCTCCATGGGACTTTTGCTGGCGGAATTCCAGCCAGCAAAAGATTGAGAGCAGGTTCTCAATTTTTCGGTTGGAAAAAGATTTGATCGGAAATTCCGATCGTCTGTACCAATTCCGACGCGTAAAATTCCTACGCATGCTCGGAAACAATTCGATGCATGCTCGGAAGCATTGAACTTCATTTTTTCTGCTCTTCGTAGTGTTGTACATCACTGCGTTCTTGACGGTTCGAAAGTTCAGCAAACTTTTGTGTGACCGTGTGTATGCAAGCCAAGCTTGAGCGGAATTCCGTCGGAAAAACCATCTAAGATTTTTCCGACGGAAAATCTGCTTGTGTGTATGTTAGTCTAGGAGATAGATACCAACTCTGGATAATGCCTCAACACAGAAGGCATCCTAAGCAGAAAGGAACCAATGGAGAATTACGAGGGGAAGTACTTCGATGTTTGAGAAGTAATAAATAGGCACACTTACAAAATTATGCAGCATGCATGTACCGGACGTGAAAAACATAATATGATAGGTTGGCTTTAGGTTAATAAAAGAAACCTGTAGCGAGAAAAATAAGTAGGAAGGGGGAGGATGGTGTTACCATTTGCTGAACGTTCTCTAAGAATATTAGCTTTCTTTTCTTTTACTTCTGTTGTATTCAGCATACCAAAACCCAATCAAAATCATCCTGAAAAGGGAACTCTAATTACCTGGCTGCTTCTGGCTTAAAGTCACTGCCCAGGTACTAGCATGCAGGTTAAAAAGTCATAGTGCAGTCCAAATGCTTGATCTGCATACTTTTTACAGGTGTCTCTGAGAAAACTAGAGCCATTGGAAGAGCATAACAGAAAGGCAACTAGTATTTTTGGACAGCGAGGTCAGGTTTCTAAAACCAAAGGTTTCATATTTACAGTACCTCTACCAAGGGTCCTGACGTCCACATCTTCCCTTCCAGAAGATGAAAAGTTGAAGCCTAAAAAATATTGAGACATAAAAATACCAACCATCATTATAAATGACTGCTTGCTTTTTGCATTGCTTACAAAACAGCATTACTGGCCTTCATTCTGTTATACAAAAGCAGAATGAAAATGTAGAAATGTAATGGCAATATATATATATATATATATATATATATATATATATATATATATATAATTGTGCCAAATAACAAATGTGGTTGAATTATTATTTTGTGTTTACATATTTTAACTACAGTGCCTACAGTTTGAGGATTTTGCATCATTTAATTTACAGAACATGCCCACAACTTTGAAGATGTTTTTTTTTTTTGTGAAGCAAATAGGACAAAATAACAGAAAAAGTCAATGTGCATAACTATTCACCCCCCTAAAATCAATACTTTGTAGAGCCACCTTTTGCAGCTCACAGCTCCAAGTTGCTTTGGATAAGTCTCTATGAGCTTGCCACATCTTACCACTGGGATTTTTGCCTATTCCTCCTTGAAAAACTGCTCCAACTCTTTCAAGTTGGATGGTTTGCGCTTGTAAACAGCAATCTTTAAGTCTGACCACAGATTTTCTATTGGATTGAGGTCTGGGCTTTGACTAGGCCATTCCAACACATTTACATGTTTCCCCCTTAAACCACCCAAGTGTTGCTTTAGCAGTGTGTTTGGCGTCATTGTCCTGCTGGAAGGTGAACCTCTGTCCTAGCCTCATATCACACACAGAGTGGTACAGGTTTTGCTCAAGAATATCCCTGTATTTAGCACCATCTATCATTCCCTCAACTCTGACCAGTTTCCCAGTCCCGAATGCTGAAAAACATCCCCACAGCATGATGCTGCCACCACCATGTTTCACTGTGGGGATGGTGTTCTTTGGGTGATGTGATGTGTTGGGTTTGCGCCAGACATAGCGTTTTCTTTGATGGCCAAAAAGTTAAATTTTAGTCTCATCAGACCAGAGCACCTTCCTCCATACATTTTGGGAGTCTCCCACATGCCTTTTCGCAAACTCAATACATGCCATTTTGTTTTTTGCTGAAAGTAATGGCTTTCTTCTGGCCACTCTGCCATAAAGCCCCACTCTATGGAGCGTACGGCTTATTGTGATCCTATGTACAGATACTCCAGTCTCTGCTGTGGAACTCTGCAGCTCCTCCAGGGTTACCTTTTGGTCTCTGTGCTGCCTCTCTGATTAATGCCCTCCTTAACCGGTCCGTGAGTTTTGGTGTGCGGCCGTCTCTTGGCAGGTTTGCTGTTGTGCCATGTTCTTTCCATTTGGTTATGGTAGATTTGATGGTGCTTCTAGGGATCCTCAAGATTTGGGTAATTTTTTTATAACCTAACCCTGACTTGTACTTAACAACATTGTCCCTTGTTTGGGAGAGTTCCTTGGTCTTCATGGCAGTGTTTGGTTAGTGGTGCCTCTTGCTTAGGTGTTGCAGCCTCTGCGGCCTTTCAAAAAGGTGTGTATATGTAATGACAGATCATGTGACACTTAGAGTGCACACAGGTGGACATAATTTCACTAATTATGTGACTCCTGAAGGTAATTGGTTGCACCAGAGCTTTTTATGGGCTTCATAACAAAAGGGGGTGAATACATACGCACATGCCAATTATCAGTTTTTAATTTCTGAAAAATAGTTTAGTATATATTTTTCTAACTTTACCTAACCCACTTAGACTATTGTGTTCTGATCCATCACATATAATTCAGATTAAAAAAAAACATTGAACTAAAGGCTGTAATTAACAAAATAGGTAAAAAGCCAAGGGAGGTGAATACTTTTAGACGGCACTGTATTGCCTATATACATTACCCCTGCATGCCTTCAGAGTGGGGCCCATATGTTTTTGGCAAAGAGGATCCCAGGAGAAGATAAGCTGTCTGTGCAGCAGAGCAAGTGTTAAAATGCCTTGGAGAGGGGGATAAGGGGCCCAGTCACACCACAACACTGTGGGGGAGATTTACTAAAACTGGATCATACAGAATCTGGTGCAGCTGTGCATATTAACCAATTAGCTTCTAAGTTTAAGGCTGCATTCACACCTAAGCGCTTCAAAGTCGCATTTTTACTATGATTTTGTCGCATTTTTGTTCAGGTCACCAATGTAAAAAGCAGAAAAACGGCTGTAATCTGCCCTAAAGAAGCTTGTGTTCTTTGTTTGAGCTTAGGGCGTTTTTCAGGCATTTTGCTTCAGGTGACAAAACGCTCAGATCTTAACAGGTGCCATTGAAATGAATGGGATTTTGCTTGTTGGGCATTTTATAAAACGTTTTTTAAGCTGAAAATGCTCAGGTGAATGCAGCCTTATGGTCAAATTTAAATTGAGCAAGTTGAAGTTAGAAGCTGATTGGCTACCATACACAGCTACACCAGATTGTGCACTCTCTAGTTTGAGTAAATCAACCCCTATGTGTTAAAACACATGTATTGCTATGCATTGAATTTTGTTAAACAACTTATTCGAAACGGTTGAGCTGAAACACACCACAATGCATACAGAAACAGGACAGGATGCATTTTCCCACAATACAATGAAACACACAGGGCACCGTGCATTGTTCTGCACTGCGGTGCGTGGCAGGGTACATGTTTCAAGGTGTGCTAGGATGCCATTTGCAATGACTGGCAAAGCAGGTACTGTATTTTCTGGCGTATAAGACTACCTTTTACACCGAAATTACACAGCTAAAAAGCAGGGGTCGTCTTATACGCCGGGTGAAGAAGCCGCCAGATGGATATCAGTCCGCTGGGCGCTCTGTAAAATTATAATATGTATACAGTATGCGCCGCTCAGCCAATCCCGGCGGGCAATGCACTCTGATGAATACAGAGCCTGCTAAGCCTGCTTGGATTGGGTAACAACCTCTGCCAATCCGAGCAGGCTATATGAGTCAGAGCGGCGCGGGCTGATGTCACAGCCTCTGCCAATCCAAGCAGGCTTTGTATCCATTAACAGATTAGTAAAATACCTGCCGTGATTGGCTCAGCGGTGCACACTGTCGGCACACTGTATTCTGAAGTGTACCTGGCGCTACTGTACTAACACAGCATCATATATACTGTGTGTACTTGGTGCTCTACATATTAACAAAGCATCCTGTACTGCATATCCAGCTCCAGATCTCCCCTAAAATACAGGTATGATTTATGGTGCTTTGGAGGAGAGGATTCATTGTTGCTGCCTACCAATTGTGGGATCTCTGGGACTTGTAGTTCACCAGTTTCATTTTTCTGATGTTAAGTCTGATGTTTTTTTTTCTGATGTTTTTTTGTAAATGGTGTTGCCTCGGAAGGGGGTAGTCTTATATGGCGAGCATAGCCCCAAACCTACGTTTTCACTGGAAAAATAGGGGGTCGTCTTGTACACCCAGTCGTCTTATACGCCGGCAAATACGGTAACAATATCACGCGTTATTTCGGTGCAATGCTGAGAATGGGCCCTAAGTGTTTAGGATATACTTCAGTGGAGGTAAAAGAGGAAACTAAAGCTAAACATTTTTTTCCCCCATTTTGGATCGAGTAAAGGAGGGGTTTTCTTTCACTTCCTGTTCTGTAGACCTCAACAGGTAAAAATAGTTTGCCTTTAGCTATACCTTAAGTGTGAGGAGCACCCTTTACAGATCAAAGAAACTCTACGATTTCTAAACAAAAAAAAAGCACCACCATCTGTAACAGAAGTGTTTATATACTCACCTGTCCCACTTCTCATTCCTCCGAACCTTACTCAACTCTCTTGCAGAGCTACAGCCTCCGACAGCCTCCAACAGAATCTTCACATCCGACCTTACCAGGAGTGGAGGTCGCTCTGCCTACCACCACTTGCTGTGGTTCTATCCACTGGTCCCTATGTCAGTGGCGAGTTGAACTATTTAATTTATTACTACAATGTAATGATAGAAATAATGTGCATCAATCACCCTGACACCATATCAAACATGGTGCCGGGATGATTGAAGCGCCAACACCAGCCATTGCCCGCAAAAAAACGTGCCCCCCCCCCCCCGGTCCTTGGTACAATTTTCTTCCACGCAGCCGGTCCCCAGTGCCAAAAAGGTTGGGGACCACTGCTCTAGTAGACAGGGGTTACTACAGCATGCATAGGCATCAGACCTGCAAGTGTGTTAGAATATTCTGCAAGAGTCTGTAGCTCTGCAGGACACGTAATTCGGAGAAACGGGCAGCAGGACAGGTGAACATTAACACTCTTGCAGGTGATGCTTTTTATTTATTTATTTTTTTAATCAGCTTCAGAGTCTCTTAAACAGGTACAGGAAGATTAGTGATAAGGCTTCTTTAAGGTGTTACTTGGGTGTCAGTGTAAGATTTGGGAGGGGGGTTAAGTATGTTGGATTGGGGGGAGCGTTAGGGCTTGTTCAAGTGGTTAGATTGGTTGGTAAGTTTTTGGTAGGGAATGGTTAAAAGCATAAGTTCGCCTTTGTAAAAAAAAAAAAAAGAAGAAGAAATGCATGAATGCAAGAATCTGTTTGCAGGTAAAAAAATGTGCATTTATTATATTTTTTTTTTTTACTAGGAGCCTACAAAGCATTGCACCCGCGAAGAGCAGATCATAGGTGCAATGTCAGGCTCATGTAGACTGTCAGTGTATCGGTCTGCTCGTATCTCATACAAGCAGGCAGTTACACACTGACAGGAAGCATCAATGAAGTACCTAGAGTGCTCAACAGCACCCTGGTAGTTCATTGAAACTACAAGCCAACAGCTCTGTGAATGACTGACGTGTTTGGGTGGGTAGAGCCTAGCACGGCTGCAGTTTTTTAAACGTGTGACATCAAGTGCAGGGAAATCAGGGAGTGCGAGGCTGCTGCTAGAATAACATGTTACTAAATGAGTTACCTAATCATGGGTGTAACATGTTACGAAAGGTGAACTTATCCTTTTTTTTTTTTTAAAGTTGTTTTTATTGTAATTTCAAGGTTAGAAAAAAAAAAAAAATACACAATACAGAGCCTATTGGGCATACCCAGGCTCGGTCACACACAAACTAAAAACTAAAATAATAATAAACAACTAAACTACTGTACGCTCAACCACCTGTGCAGATTATCTAAAGTATTCTTCTATTTCCATATAGTTTATTTTAATTATTTACGAAATGAAATGAAGTACACATTACATATACACATTCACCCCTCTCCCCATAACTATTGACCGAGCAACCCAAGAAAGCCTACAAGTTCAGAAATGCCACTTGAGCCATTACAGGTAATTAATACAGCGTTTCTAATCGTCCATCGAGTCTGCACTAGTGGACAGGGATTCCATCCAGATGTCCCATATTTTATGGAATTTCTTAGCACAGCCACGCGACAGGTAAGTAGCCTTGTATAGTGGCAGAGCCCAGTTCACTAACCTCTTACAAAAATGTATTGAGGGTGCGGACGAAGCCTTCCATCGGAGTACTACAGACCTACGAGCATAATAAAGTAATAATCCTAGTAGGATTCTGCTTGCCCGCTGAGGGGCCAGCGGTTCTACAAGTCCCGTGAACTTATCCTTCAAGTGTTATGAGGATGTTTTCACTTAGGGGATGCTGTGCTTTAATTTATTGATAGGATAGTTGTGGAAGGGACTAGGGAAAATGTGAAATTACTATATAATTTTAATCAGAGACATTCACTAAACAGTTTTAACCACTTGCCGACCGGCGCACGACGATATACGTCGACAGAATGGCACGTACAGGCAGGAGGGCGTATATATACGTCCCTCCTTTAGCCTGTCCGTGCCATCGGGAGCGCGCCGGGAGCGGCGCGCTCCCGCGCCGGTCGGGACCCCCGTGAGTCCGGCCGCGGTCCCCGCGGACTCGATCGCCTCACGGAGCGGCTAAACGGGGAGATGCCGAGATAAACAGCATCTCCCCGTTCTGCCTAGCAACTAGTGACGCCGATCTCTGCTCCCTGTGATTGGAGCAGAGATCAGCATTCACTAGCTGACAGCCACGCCCCCCCACAGTAAAAAAAACACCCCTAGGCCTACTTAACCCCTACACTGCCACCTTGTGGTTAACTCCTAAACTGCCAGTGTCATTTATACAGAAATCAATGCATTTAAATGCATTAATTGCTGTAAAAATGACAATGGTCCCAAAAATGTGTCAAAAATGTCCGATGTGTCCGCCATAATGTCGCAGTCACAAAAAAAAAATCGCAGATCTCCGCCATTAATAATAAAAAAAAAAATATTAATAAAAATGCTATAAAACTATCCCCTATCTTGTAAACGCTATAACTTCTGCGCAAACCGATCAATAATCGCTTATTGCGATTTTTTTTACCAAAAATATGTAGAAGAATACGTATCGGCCTAAACTGAGGAAAAAAAATGTTTTTTTATATATTTTTGGGGGATATTTATTATAGCAAAAAATAAAAAATAATGATTTTTTTCAAAATTGTGGTTTATAGCGCAAAAAATAAAAACACATCACCACACTCTACACCACACACACACACACCGACACACACACACACACACACACACAATGTCCTCGCAATGCCCTGAACTTTGATATACTTACTATCAGCTTTAAAAACCGCCATAAGCCGTTCTGTAATCAGCTCCTCTACTGAAGACTCCATCTTCCTCTCTCCATCAATAACCCAAGGGGTCTGTGGTAAATTCCGGGAGTACTTATTGTATCTTCCTGCAATGTGGTAATAGGTATAAATTTCCTAAATCAATGCATTAAGCCACATTAGGCTTCATGTAATGTCGCACATAACAAACCATTACATGCTCTCTTTCATGTTTGCAGTGTACTATGGATGTGTGTATATATATATATATATATATATATATTTTTTTTTTTCTCTCTCATGCTTTCAAAATGTATTTGTCAAATGCTTTACCAGCATAACTCACTGTGTTAACAGACAGTGCTGGGCCCCCTGTGCTTTGGGCACTCTAGTAGTCACATGGTCTGCTAAGACTATAATACTTGGTTGCATGAGAGTCAGAATCTGATTTTATTCTGTCTGGATAAGAGGTTAAAGCTGAAAACTACTTAAATGGAAAATATGGTACCTGCCACAAAAACTGAAGCATGATTACACTGCATGTCCACAACTTCACAGGTTGACTTTGGAGAAGATGGTGGCCATGGGAAATGCCTAAAAAAATTAAAACAATTAAGATGAATTGACCTGGAATTTAATGCTGAAAGCAGACATTATTATTAATAGTTTCTATTGGAGAAGGTAAAGCCTTCTGTAAGTAAATCATTTAATATGTAAAAGTACTCTTAAAGTGGGCCTGTCATACATTCTAAATGTTAGAAACCAGAATTTTGCAATTATATCCCCTGCCAATAAAAACCTCTTCAGTGCCCTATCTGAGATTGCTTGCAGCATTCCATTGAGGCCACATCTTTCCTTGGTTTCAGGCCAAAGTCTCTTTGGCACTAAGCCCAGCCTGTAACTGTTACCGCCATTCATGTAACATATGGTTGCATGAATGAAAAATCACTCCACCTATGGCCAGCCTTTGTCTCAAATTTTCAGAAGAGAGAAAGAATGGACCCCTGGGGTGGGATTTTTAAAAGGCACTCAAAACGTGCAAGTTCCATAAAAATATAACCGTTTGAAAAACCTGATTAAAATTGTGTCACAAATGGAAGCACATGGAATTAACAGATCACACTGGAAATGTACATATACAAAATTGTACTATTGATGGATGTCCTCAACCTAACGCGTTTCAGAGTCTGTTTGTCTCCTTCGTCAGGGATAAAGGAGGAGTCATACAAATGGCTTATGTTCATTACAAAAAGTATATAGAGCACAAGATAGGATTGCCCTCTACTTACAGCAAAACACGGTCTCTGGGAATCCCTGGTCACTTTGCTGGTGGTAGGTTTAAGTTATACTGATATCTTCAGATAGATTGTTTTGAGTGCCTTAAAAGTCCAAGCCCTGGGGTCCATTCTTTCTCTATTAGATTTAGGGATGTGGCACATTTGGGAGTGATAAACCAACAAACAATTTTGCAGATATTCAGAAGAGCTCATTTTGACAGCTGACAGACTTGAGATGAATGGCAATCATCTGATAACACAGTTTTTTCAAGTGGCCAGGGGTGAAATCTAATCTCTACAGCCATGGTTAAAAGTTGAGAATTACATAAATATTAATTTTCTGCTGCCTTAGTATTTATGGTGGCAATTTGCATATACTCCAGAAATTTATGAAGAGTTATTAGATCAATTGCAATGAATTGCAAAGTCCCTCTTTGCCATGAAAATAAACTTAATCCCATAAAAAAACATTTCCACTGCATTTGTGAAGAAGGCTTTAGGGCACCCAAGAAAGTCCAGCAAGCACCAGGACGGCTGAGAACTGGGGTAAAGTAATTGTCTCTGATGAATCCCCTTTCAGATTGTTTGGGGCATCTGGAAAAAATCATCCTGAGACCATTCATGTGTAGGGTTGCATCTCAGCCAAGGGTGTGAGCTCACTCACAATTTTGCCTAAGAGCACAGCCATGACTATAGAATGGTACAAAAAGATCCTCTGAGAGCAACTTCCCCCAACCATCCAAGAACAGTTTGGTGACGAACAATGCCTTTTCCAGCATGATGGAGCACCTTACCAGAAGGCAAAAGTGATAACCAAGTGCCTTGGGTCCATGGCCATGAAACTCCCCAGACCTTAATCCCATTGAGAACCGGTGGCAATCCTCAAGAGGCAGGTGAACATAAAACCTCCACAAATTCTGACAAACTCCAAGCATTGATTATGCAAGAATGGGCTGTCATCAGTCAGGATGTGGCCCATAAGTTGATTGACAGAATGCAAGGGCAAATTGCAGAAGTCATGAAATTAATTGTCACTAAAAGCCTCTGACATGCTTGTAATTATACTTCAGTATATCACAGAAACATCTGACAAAAAGATCCAAAAACACTGAAGCAGCAGACTTTGTGAAAATTAATATTTGTGTCATTCTCAAACATTTGACCATGGCTCTACAATGTCAAGAAGATGCTCACTGGCTGACTACTCAAAGTGATTGTGAGGGTTTTTTTTTTTTTTTTTAAATAACAAACATCATACTTACCTCCACTGTGCAGCTCGTTTTGCACAGAGTGGCCCCGAACCTGGTCTCCTGGGATCCCCCAACGGCTCTCACAGCTCCTCCCCACATCAGATAACCCCCTAGGAGAAGTGCTCTCCCGAGAGGGTTACCTTGCGGACGCGCTCCCGGGTCCAGCATGCGGCATCCATAGACGCTGAATGTATGACTCGGCCCTGCCCCCCAGCACCCGCGTCACTGGATTTGATTGACAGCAGTGGGAGCCAATGGCTGCGCTGCATAAAGGTGAAAAAACACAAAGGTTTACAACCCCGTTAAGCCCCATACACATGGGTCAAAAGTTGCGAGACATCGGGCAGTTAAAAAAAAAAAAGTCTGATATTCGAGTCGGTGAGCTGTTGGAAAACCAATGGTGGAGAGTATTGATCAAAGTGTTCTGGGGGGGGGGCTACCCCCCCCCGTCCCGTCTTAAGAACAGCTCCACAGGGGAGATCGCACTACTAACTTTGCATAGTTAGTACAGTGTCTCTGACCATAGCTGACACAAAAGAGCTGAAACCAGGCTTTCAGGGGAACACTGATCAAGCAATTGGCATTGTTATTTCCTGAAACAAGTAGAATCGGCATAGTGTGAGTGCATTTGTTATCTCCTTCCTCCTCTCTTCTGTAGTGACAAACTTGCTCAGTCAGCAGAACCAAAACATGTTTATGGAGCACCCTGGAGCGCTTGTCCTCATTTGCTGCTCTAAGGACAAATAGGAAAGCCACTGACGGCCTGAATTTCAGTCAATTCCTGCAGAAACACCAAGTAGATCATTGCCCACCTTGGAACATGCTTAGCAAGTCTTTGCAAATTCAGCAAATCTATCATGCCTGTTAAAAGCGCCTATTCATCATACCATACACAGAACTATAGCAACATTGGGTAATGTGAGATTCTGCTCATCAACCCCAACAGAAAAAAAAAAAATTGAACTGCTGCTTTTTCAAGAAATATTTGCTTTGTCAGTGCAGGTTTTCCACCAGTAACTAGAAGCATTATGCTATTAATGGCACAGCCCACATAACCATCTAAGTAGACAGATTCGGCTGGCCAGGAAAACACTGGTTCTTTGAAGTCTGAACATCTTCCAAAAACTCAAGACAGAGAAGGCAAAATAAAGTGATTAATTTGCAGATCATTAACAAATAGTAGATACTCCTCCACACTGTTCTGTTAATAAAGAAAGCTATACTGAGAAGACGAGTTTACAGAACTTACCTCCAGAAATCATTTTCTTTTATCTTCTCTAGAGCTTTCACAACTGCCATTCTGGTGAAGACAGACTGCAGATATAAGAACAACTAATGTTAAGGCTGTTATCTAATGGGGGGAAAAAGATTTCGATTCATGTATGACCAGCTTAAAGTAGAAGTCCAGTCAAATCCTATCTAAACTTAAAGTGGTGTTTCCACCAAAATGACAACAACATTATCTGTATTTACCTAAAATCTGACAAAAAAAAAAAAAAAAACTGGATAAAAAAAAAAAAAAAAATCCACTTACCTATTTCTCCCTGTTGCTAGGTGGTCCCACGAAATCTGCCTCTTCCTCAGCCCGGGCTAGAAACGTCACTTGCCCTCGGCAGTCAGTCATCTGGGCAACGTGACAGGTCCCAGATGACGGTGCGGCGTATCACGATGGGAGGCGCCGCTCGCGCATGCGCAGTGGGTGCCCGGCTGTGAAGCCACAGCCGAATGCCCACAGTAAGGATGCCGGCGGCGCGAGCAGAGCGGGGAACGAGGGGGGGGCATCGTTCCCTCGCATCGCTGGACCCCGGGACAGGTAAGTGTCCGATTATTAAAAGTCAGCAGCTGCAGTATTTGTAGCTGCTGACTTTAAAAAAAAAAACATTTTTGATGGGCCCTCCACTTTAAAGTAGTTCTAAAGCCTTAAAGTTTTACACCCTAATGCAATCTATGCACTAAAGGTGAAAAACCTTCTGTGCTGCAGCTGCCCCCCAGACCCACCTTTTTTTACCTGAGACCGATCCAATCCAGCATTGTGCACGAGCGCAGTGGCTCCCACCGCTGTCTCTCTCCTCAATGGAGAGATTAGTAACGGCGGTAGCGATTGGCTCCTGCTGCTGTCAATCAAATCCAGTGACACAGGAGCAGGGCTGGGCCGGAGTCCCGCTGTCTGTGTCAATAGACGCAGGAGCAGGACTCAGGAGCGAATATGCTAAGGTGCCACCAGGGAAATCAGCTTTCCCTGGGGGCACCCGATGAAGAGGAGGGGCCTGAAGCACCAGCAAAGGAGCCCAGAAGAGGAGGATCAGGGCTGCCTGATCCAAAACCATTGCATAGAGAAGGTAAGTACAGTGCCTTGAAAAAATTATTCATACCCCTTGAAATCTTCCACATTTTGTCATGTTACAACCAAAAACGTAAATGTATTTTATTGGGATTTTATGTGATAGATCAACACAAAGTAGCACATAATTGTGACGTAGACGGAAAATGATAAATAGCTTTCAAAATTTTAAAAAAAATAAATATGTGAAAAGTGCATTTGTATTTAGCCCACCGAGTCAAAACTTTGTAGAACCACCTTTCGCTGAAATTACAGCTGCAAGTCTTTTTGGGGATGTCTCTACCAGCTTTACACATCTAGAGAGAGCGACATTGTTGCCCATTCTTTGCAAAATAGCTCGAGCGCTGTCAGATTGGATGGAAAGCGTCTGAATAGCAATTTTCAAGTCTTGCCACAGATTTTTAATTGGCTTTAGGTCTGGACTTTGACTGGGCCATTCTAACACGTGTCTATGCTTTGATCTGAACCATTCCATTGCAGCTCTGGCTGTATGTTTAGGGTTGTTGTCCTGCTGGAAGGTGAACCTCCGCCCCGTCTCAAGTCTTTCGCAGACTTTGGCTTCTCGCAAAACGGGACTTCTTATGGCTTGCTTTCAACAATGGCTTTCTTCTTTCCACTCTTCCATAAAAGGTCAGATTTGTGGAGTTCACGACTAATAGTTGTCCTGTGGACAGATTCTCCCACCTGAGCTGTGGATCTGTGCAGCTCCTCCAGAGTTACCATGGGCCTCTTGGCTGCTTCTCCGATTAATGCTCTCCTTGCCCGGCCTGTTAGTTTAGGTGGACGGCCATGTCTTGGTAGGTTTGTAGTTGTGCCATACTCTATCTATTTTCGGATGATTGATTGAACAGTGCTCTGTTAGATGTTCAAAGCTTGGGATTTTTTTTCTTTTTATAACCTAACCCTGCTTTAAACTTCTCCACAACTTTATCCCTGACCTGTCTGGTGTGTTCCTTGGCCTTCAAGATGCTGTTTGTTCATTACGGTTCTCTAAACAAACCTCTGAGGGCTTCAGAGAACAGCTGTATTTATACTGAGATTAAATTACACACTCTATTTACTAATTAGGTGACTTCTGAAGGCAATTAATTCCACTAGATTTTAGTTAGGGTTATCAGATTAAAGGGGGCTGAATACAAATGCACGCCACACTTTTCATATATTTATTTGTAAAACATTTTGAAAACCATTTCATCTTCCACTTCACAATTATGTTTCACTTTGTGTTGATCTATCACATAAAATCCCAATAAAATACATCCACATTTTTTGTTGTAACACGACAAAATATGGAGAATTTCAAGGGGGATGAATATTTTTTTAAGGCACTGTATAGGCACGTTTGTTATTATATAAAAAAAAAAAAAGGAAGCTTTATAACCACTTTAAACCTGCTCCCACCCCCATTCTAAGCCCAATACTAACTACCCTGTAGAGCAGCGGTCCCCAAACTGTGGCCCACGGGCTAGATGTAGCCTTTTGCTTGCTTTATCCGGCCCTTGGGGCACTAGGGGCATCCAGGGAATAGGCAAGTATAATGGCATAGAATGGGGGTGAGAGCAGGTTGAAGATGAGATTACACTTGTGTTTTAAGCAACAACGTTGTTAGCTTTTCTCAGTTTTACTTTCGTAATCAGTTTTCTGTGCTCCGGGTAAGACTGGGAACTTTTGGCCTGGGAGGCCTAAAGCCTAAAAAGAGGAACATCTACCCCTCACACCCATAAAACATCTTCATAAAACAGATGCAAATAACACAACCTATATGCAATATCTTTTGTTTCTATAAATGATCTCCTCCGAGTTTGTGTTTCAAATTGTCCCCCAGCTGCACTGACACATTCCCTGTTCTAGCTCTGCCCCCTGTGCCTCCAGGACCCTTTGCCTACAAAAAACAGCATCAATTCTTCTAGGTACACTTGCACACAGTTTTTGAAGAAACTCGACAGGTAGGTTGTTCCAAACATCTTGAAGAACCACAGATCTTCTGTGGATGTAGGCTGCACCTCAAATCCTTCTGTCTCTTCATGTAATCCCAGACAGACTTGATTTTAATGAGATCAGGGCTCTGTGGGAGCCAAACCATCACTTCCAGCACTTTTGTCCTGCTGCAGAATACATTTGGGGCCAATCACACACCTCACTGATGGTATGGCATGATGAATCAGCATCTGCCTGTATTTCTCAGCATTGGAGGACACCATTGATCCTGACCAAATCTCCAACTTCATTTGCAGAAATGCAGCCCCAAACTTGCAAGGAACCTCCACCATGCTTCTCTGTTACCTGCAGACACTCATTGTACGGCTCTCCAGCCCTTTGTGAACAAACTACCTCCTACTACAGTCACAGATTTCATATTTTGACTCATTAGTCCAGAACACCTGCTGACATTTTTTTGCATCCCAGTTCCTGTGTGTGTTTGTATGGTTGAGTCGCTTAGCCTTCAATCCATGTCCTATGCTGTCTGAGGGCAAAGATCACAGGCCTCAAGAACAAAAGGTTCGGCCTTGTCCCGTGAGCATATACGGTAAATATTTCTCCAAATTCTCTGAATATTTTGATGATATCATGTACAGTAGATGATATATTTAAAAGTTGTTGCAAATTTAGTTGCAAAATATTCTTCCAGCTCTTCCTTGTTAGCACCACTCACTTTGCCAGCTTTTTGTTGCCCTGTCTCAACTTTTTTGAGACATGTTGCTGCCATCATTACCTTATTTTTTTTCTTAAAATGGTACATTTTCTAAGTTTAAACATTTGATATGTTTTCTATTTTAAAATAAACATGGGTTTATGAGATTAAGGCCCCTTTCAGACGAGGCGGACTCCGCTTGCACGGAGCCCGCCTCTGTCCGTCGGCTCAACGGGAGATCTGTCCGTTGATCTCCGCTGAGCCGGCGGATGACAAGCCTCTCTCCGCTCACTGAGCGGGGAGGGGCTTGCGAGCGCCGCTGATCTCTATGGAGAGATCGGATGAAAACGGACAGTGTGTCCGTTTTCACCCGATCTCACCCGATCTCACCCGATCCGACGGATCTGGACGTGTGGTCCATACGTCTGGATTTGGCGGATCGGACCGGATCGGATGTCAGCGGACATGTCTCCGCTGACATCCGACGCTCCATAGAGTAACATGGAGCGCCCGTTCAGATCCGCCGTCAAAACTGACAGGCGGATCTGAACGGGCCTTCCGTGTGAAAGGGGCCTTACAAATCATTGCACTTTGTTTTTATGTAGATTTTACACAAAGTCCCAACTTTTTTGGACTTGGGGTTGCATATTGTGGGATTCAGCTTAAAGCAGAGAGCTCAAAGAAAGATAATCCAGGCATTCAGTGAATTTAAAGGCTTCCTGCCCATTTATTTTAGGTGTGCTGCAGCATGCTTAGTTTCTTGCTGTTGTGCAAGGTTATGCTTATAAGCCTGTTGCTGTGCAGCATTACATTGAAGCAAGGCCTTTATTAAGTCCTCCATACTAAATTCACAATTACACCACAGTGCAGTGTGCATTTAGGTGGTATAGACACAATCTGCTGTCCGTTTAAGCACTGCTCACACAATCGTTTACACGCCTCATCTCAATGCTTCTTTAACATCAGATACACAGCGTAACCAGCAAACATGACTTTCAGAGAATCACCAGAGTGACTGCTTCGAATTTGAGCACCAATTGGGGGGTTCAGCTTCAAGCAGAAAGCTTGCAGGAAGGTAATCCAGGCATCCAGTGGGTTTAAGGGCATCCTGCCCTTTTTTATTGGTTAGTGTTGCAGCAAAATAAGACCCAAAACAAGAGCTTCCCTCACAAGGGTAATAGTCACAGATAAAACAAATTACAAAAATAATTAAGCCTCCTGGCTAGTACAGGGGGTCCCCGACTTACGAACACCCGACCTACGAACAACCCCTACTTACGAACGGGGTGCTGCGGGGACCCTCCGCCATTTTTCGGTGGTTTTCGGCGTCTTTCGGCCGTTCTGCGCATGCGCGGCCATACGGAGCGTCGAAAAATGCCGGAAATGTCCGTAATTTGCCGCGCATGCGCAGAACGGCAACAGACGGAACATCGGAAATGTCCGGAAATCTCCGTATTTGTCGGTCTGCGCATGCGCGCCGACTTACGAACATTTCCGACTTCCGTACACGGGGCCAGTCCCTAACGAGTTCGTAACTCGGGGACCCCCTGTAGTGAGATCACACTGGGTCTGCTTCAGATCTGCAGACATGTTTCATCACAGCCTGCTTGCATCCCTTCCCCAACAATTGATTAACCCAGGGAAAAGACATAATATACCCCAGGTGGGGACCAAGGCGTGGCCAGCACTTCACCCCCTGCATCCTGATATAGGCCTTTCACTGCCACCCATTTAGCTCATGAACAGCAAAATCTTATGGCAGATACACACAGTCCACAACTGACAGGGGCTGTTTATCTATCTAGCTATATTTTTTTTTTTTTTTTTCAGGTCTCTCTATAGATGTTCAATGGGGTTCCACTAAGGGCTCTGGCTGGGCCACTCCAGTACAGTCACAGAGTTGTCCCTAAGTCACTTCTGTTTTGTCTTGGCTGTGTGCTTAGGAACATTGTCATGTTGGAAGGTGAACCTTCGGCCTAGTCCAAGGTACTTTGCTCCATTCAGCGTTCCTTCAACCCTGACCAGTCTTCCAGTCCCTCCTGCTGAAATACACCCCCACAGCATGATGCTGCCACCACCATGCTTCACTGCTATTGGGCAGGTGATCAGCGGCGCCTGGTTTCCTTCAGACATAATGTTTAGAACGGAGGCCAAACAGTTCAATCTTGGTTTCATCAGACCAGAGAATCTGGTTCCTGGCAGTCGGAGTCCTTCGGGTGCTTTTTTGCAAATGCTAAATGGGCTTTCATGTGTTTTGCACAGAGGAGAGGCTTCCACCTAGCCACTCTGCCATAAAGCCCAGATCGGAGGAGGGCTGGAGTGATGGTTGTCCTTCTGGAACTTTGTCCCATCTCCACACAGGATGTTTGGAGCTCAGTCAGAGTGACAATCGGGTTCTATGTCACCTCTTTTACCAAGGCCCTTCTCACCCGATTACGCAGTTTGGTCAGGCAACCAGCACTTGGAAGAGTCCTGGTTGTGCCAAACTTCTTCCATTTGAGAATTATGGAGGCCACTGTGCTCTTTGGAACCTTCAGTGCAGCAGACATTTTTTTGTAGCCTTCCCCAGATCTGTGTATTGTAATAATCCTGTCTCTGAGCTCTGCAGGCAGATGCTTTGACCTCACTGCCTTTGCTCTGATACAGCATGCATTGTCAGCTGTAAGACCTTTTATAGAGAGGTGTGTGCATTTCAAGATCATGTCCAATCAATTTAATTTACCACAGGTGGACTCCAATCAAGGTGTAGAAACATGTCAGCAACGATCAAGAGAAATGGGAGGCACCAGAGCTAAATTTCAAACGTTGTTGCAAAGGGTCTGAATACTTATGCCAATGTGATATTTCAGTTTTTTTCTTTTTAATAATTTTCACAGATATTTCTAGAATTTGGTTATCTTATCGTCATTAAAGAACCCGGAGTGTAGATCAATAAAAAAATTATTGTATTGTTTTGTAATTTATTCTTTCATTTCTGAGCATGCTTGGTCCCTCAATTTTTTTAAGACAAATACTGTACAGATTAAACAAAAATCGTTTGTTCTGGTATCATGCAAGAAAAATTTTGCATGAACTGTTGTGATTGGCTATCGAAAGCTGTGTACGAACGATCAGATTATCGTACGATCGCTTCGAAATCGGTATTTTCCGTCCGATTTTCTCACCGTGTGTACTAGGTAATCCTTCCACCCCTTTCAGCTTTGGCAATGCTAAAATCTATTTGGTCCTGCCAATAAAATTTATTCTTTACTTCAAAATTTAAACGAAACAAAGAAAGGAATAAAGAAACTGAAATGAAAGGAAAGAAATATTGACACAATATCAAGCATTTTCCAGAAGACACATGTGTAGACACACATCTGTACCCAGAGTGTGTTTTTCACATCAACTTCCACTTACGTGTTTATTCTTAGCAGGTTTGAAACAGTCCTTGCACACGGTGGCTCTAGGAACAGATGGATAGTAATGTATGATTGGGAACAAGGCAACTGTTACATTTTATTTCAAAATTACAATCTCCGTTTCAATTTTCTTTTTCAGTTTCAAATAATTTTTTTCAAAATCAAAAAGCATCAACTGAGATCCCGATGAATCTGGCACTTCAGAAGGGGGAAACTAATCATGCAAAATTCATTCTCAGTTGGTAAAACATAACCAGCAAAAAGATTCTGGTTTTTAAATGTAAAATTATGAAAATGAACCCAGTTGCAGGGACTGTACCACTAATTCTGATACAAGTAGTCCCAGTATCATGCCCTCTAACCATTCTGTTAAACGGTCAATGTGGATAAAAACAGCTCATTCCTAATTATATTTCCAAATACTAGATATAAATACATATTATTTGTTTACTTTCTTTTCTTTCCTGCTTCCCTTTCAATTGGGAGGAAACAAACATTTGGTTCTGAAATCAGACAGCCCCTCCAAAAAACAGTGAAGATTGACAACTGTACAGTAATGATTTAACCACTTAAGCAGGACTCGACAAATCCCAGGCTCCAGGTCGCCATGGCGACTAGAAACTGCGTCCTGGCACCTGGGTTCACACCTATGTGTACTGAAATTGCAATGCAATTCTGTGCGATTTCAATACAGGCACGATTTTGTCTCTCTCACTCTCTTTCCACAACTGCCCCCCATTGACTTCAATGCAAAATTGTGCCCTATTGACTTCAGTGCCAAAACGCCTCCCATTGACTTCAGTGCAAAAACTACTGTTGATAGCTACCCTATGTGAACAATTATCTCTGCATGCATGGTGCGTTCCAGACTCTATCACTTGAGAGTTTAGAACACACCACCACAAACTCGCACAGGACCCTTTTCTTAATGGCACTCAAAATGCAATGCGTTTGGATTGTGTGAACCACCTCAATAAGAACACATAATATCTAGCCTGTTATGCAAATCTGCGAGTTTGAAAACGCATCCAGAACCGCCTATGTGTGATCCAGGGCGGATCTATTCACATCTGCGCATTTTGGGATTGCGGCAGAATCTCTGCGATTCTACCTGTGATCGCAAAACGCTGGTTCAAGTGCTGATATTTCCAATGGCACCTAAAACGTGGTGAAGTTTTGCCGTGATCGTCATACAGCCAATCGCATCTCGTGAAGCTCATCTCCCAAATGAAGCTCCAGCTCCTTTTTGGGCGACAAGTTTCACCCGATGAAAATTGCAGTGCAGTAAATTGCACGACAATCGTAGCAAATCGCATTGCGGGAAACTTGTCGCCCAAAAAAACTCTGCTCCTTTTTGGGTGACAAGCTTCAATGCGATTTTCTTGCTACAATCGTGGCAAAACCACACCATGAAAACATAAAAAGGTATATTTTCTAATCATATATTCTAAACGCCCTTTACAGTGCTTTTCCTAGTCTACTAATGAGATGTATTTGGTGAGGGTGCTGTAGTAAAACCAACAGTTTCAAAGCACTGGGGTAGTGTCACTTACAGGAAGTGGCAGTCCTCGTCAGTTTCTTGATGACAAAACACCACCCCGACTTCAAAGGCACTCTAAAAACAAAACAACAAAATATATACAGTATATATATCAGTAATAAGAACGAGGTAAACAAGCATAGGGAGTGATCATGCCTGCCCAAAAAGAGGAAACTGATCCCATGTCACATATCACATATCACATCACAAGTGTAAAGAAGAGGAACATCAAGAAAACAGCTAACATGAAATAATAAATAAGTGCATTCTGTGAAACAAATGTCAGGTAAACAGCTAAATACAGAGATGAAATGTATATGGTCCCATTTACACTGCCCTGAGACTAACCCAGTTTAGTGTGCAGGCAGCAGCTGTTTTGGGCAGAGGAACAATGAATCCTCTCAACCAAATCGTAGCACCAAATAGCGTACCCCAAATGAGAGATAAAAATGTCAATATAGTGTAATGCCCCATACACACGGTCGGAAAATCCGACCACAAAATCCATCGGATTTTGTCCGACGGATTTAGTCCGACACTGGTGTTGCATACACACGGTCGGACAAAGTTGTCGGAAAATTCGATCATTCTGAACGTGGTGACGTTTGTTGCCTACGACGGGACTACGTAGAGGCTATTAGCCAATAGCTTTGGTCTTATAATGTGATCTGAGCATGCGTGGCACTTTGTCCGTCGGAATTCGATACACACGATCGGAATTGGTGTGATCGGACTTTGTTGTCGGAAAATCTATCCAGCAGGAGATAGAACTTTGTCCGTAGGACAATCCGATGGAAACTGTCCGATGGTGCCTACACATGGTCGGAATTTCCGACAACATTGTCCGATAGGACAGAATCCATCGGAAAATCCGACCGTGTGTATGGGGCTTAAAACCTTTTCCAACAGGATTTATTTAAGGTAATGATAACACTTAAATGAAAACAGATAACAAAACAGCATGTGCCAGACTATAGCTTCCATAGACTGATCCTCTGGTCACTATGACAGGAAGTAACACCTTTGCCCAACTGGTTTCGTCACTACAAGGACTTGTATGTATGACTTGTCAGCACCATTCTTCCTGTTCTCTAGCAGCACACAATTAGCATGACGTCATCAGCCCCACTCCTTAGATGCATATAGTCCAATCACCGAACTTCAGAAAGGCCTTTCCGTTTTCATGTAAGGCCTTTCCGTTTTCATGTAAGGCCTTTCCGTTTCCAATAAATCCTATTGGAAAAGGTTTTACACTATATTGGCGTTTTTATCTCTCATTTGGGGTATGTCATTTGGTGCTACGATTGGATTGAGAGGATTCGTTGTTTTTCCAACTGGCTATTTGGAGCTGTATCTCCTGCATACCCTATGTGGATCTCTTAACGAGTTGGAGTATCCTATACACAACAGCCCTTGTTGACCTCCTGTAATAGGGGGTCAACGCTCTCTGGTAAGAGAACATCTTTATCATTGGTGGTGGTTCATGCACGAGGTGGAGGCAGTTGGTGACACAACAGTCAAGACTCTTGGACTCGCTTTGATGTTTTGTTTTTTGTTTTCATTTAGTGCAACACATTTTATTTTGTTTTGTGATAATATCTCACTAGATTGGTGCAAGTGTAAGTGCAGTTTATCTTTTTGTTTTTTAAGGACACGGATTACTGGAACCATGTCTGATGAGACCAAGATAAACTTATTTGGTTCAGATGGTGTCAAGCGTGTGTGGCGGCAACCAGGTAAGGAGTACAAAAGACAAGTGTGTCTTGCCTACAGTCAAGCATGGTGGTGGGAGTGTCATGGTCTGGGGCTGCACAAGTGCTGCCAGCACTGGGGAGCTACAGTTCATTGAGGGAACCATGAATGCCAACATGTACTGTGACATACCAAAGCAGAGCATGATCCCCCTCCCTTCAGAGACTGGGCTGCAGGGCAGTATTCCAACGTGATAACGCCCCCAAACACACCTCCAAGATGACCACTGCCTTGCTAAAGAAGCTGAGGGTAAAGGTGATGGACTGGCCAAGCATGTCTCCAGACCTAAACCCTATTGAACATCTGTGGGGCATCCTCAAATGGAAGGTGGAGGAGCGCATGGTCTCCAACATCCACCAGCTCCGTGATGTCGTCATGGAAGAGGACTCCAGTAGCAACCTGTTACATAAGTTTCTCTGTAAGGTCCCTTTTACACAAAAAGGTCCATAAAAGGAGAATGGAGGGGCTGATCGGGTCCGGCTGAAAACAGACAGCCGGACTCGATCAGGCCTTCCATTTGCCTTTATGGGCAGTCAGATGTAAATGGACTTGACTACCTTACTTGAAATCAAGGTTCATAAAGACATGAATGAGTGAGTTTGGGGTGGAGGCACTTGACTCACCTGCACAGAGTCCTAACCTCAACCTGAGAGAACACCTTTGGGATGAATTAGAGCGGAGACTGCGAAACAGGCCTTCTCGTCTAACATTAGTGCCTGACCTCACGAATGTGCTTCTGGAAGAATGGTCAAACATTCCCATAGACACACTCCTAAACCTTGTGGACAGCCTTCCCAGAATAGTTGAAGCCTTAACCACTTCCCGACCGCCCCCTGTATATTTACGTCGGCAGAATGGCACGTACAGGCAGAATCACGTACCTGTACGTGACCCTGTCACCCCCTGATCACCCCCCAGATCACCCCCTCCCCCCCCAGTCACAGTGTCACTAATTGCAGTGATCATTTATTTACTGATCACTGCATTTAGTGTCAGTGTGACTGTAATAACTGTCAGGGCAGTTAGTTTTAGGTCCAAGGTAGCCCCCTACCCCCCCCTAATAAAGGTTTAACCCCTTGATTGCCCCCCAGGTAACCCTTTCACCCCCTTTTGCCAGTGTCACTAAGCGATCGTTTTTCTGATCGCTGTATTAGTGTCACTGCTGTCGCTAGGTAACCATTTTTTTTTTTTAGGTAACCGCCATGTTTATATAGGTTCATAAATAGGTTTATAGGTCAGGTACCCCCATATTACAACCTAAATAAAGGTTTTAACCCCCTGATTGCCCCTAGAGTTAACCCTTTCACCAGTGATCACTGTATAACTGTCACTGGTGACGCTGGTTAGCCAGTTAGTTATTTCGTTATTTAGGTTCCCCGTCAGGTTTTTATATAGCGTCAGGTACCCCCATATATTACCTAATAAAGGTTTTAACCCCCTGATTGCCCCTAGTTAACCCTTTCACCCCCTTTTGCCAGTGTCACTAAGCGATCGTTTTTCTGATCGCTGCATTAGTGTCGCTAGGTAACCATTTTTTTTTTTTAGGTAACCGCCATGTTTATATAGGTTCATAAATAGGTTTATAGGTCAGGTACCCCCATATTACAACCTAAATAAAGGTTTTAACCCCCTGATTGCCCCTAGAGTTAACCCTTTCACCAGTGATCACTGTATAACTGTCACTGGTGACGCTGGTTAGCCAGTTAGTTATTTCGTTATTTAGGTTCCCCGTCAGGTTTTTATATAGCGTCAGGTACCCCCATATATTACCTAATAAAGGGTTAACCCCCTGATTGCCCCTAGTTAACCCTTTCACCCCCTTTTGCCAGTGTCACTAAGCGATCGTTTTTCTGATCGCTGCATTAGTGTCGCTAGGTAACCAGTTTTTTTTTGTATTACTGTTACGGGTGACGCTGGTTAGTTAGCTTGTTTTTTATACTGTCAGGGCACCCGCCATTTATTACCCAATAACGGTTTTAACCCCCTGATCGCCCGGCGGGTGATATCAATTAGGTTTTAGGGTCAAATAAGGTCTGCGTCGCCCCAGGTTAGTGCCAGTACCGCAAACACCCACGCACAAAGCATACACCTCCCTTAGTGGCACAGTATCTGAACAGATCAATATCTGATCTGATCAGATCTATACTAGCGTCCCAGCAGTTTAGGGTTCCAAAAAAAACCGCATTGTTAGCGGGATCAGCCCAGATACCTGCTAGCACCTGCGTTTTCCCCCTCCGCCCAGCCCAGCCCACCCAAGTGCAGTATCGATCGATCACTGTCACTTACAAAACACTAAGCACACATAACTGCAGCGTTCGCAGAGTCAGGCCTGATCCCTGCGATCGCTAACAGTTTTTTTGTGGTAGCGTTTTGATTCAGTCGCTTCAGTCAGGAGCTTTTTTACCTGTGAATCTCAAAAAAATAAAAAAAAATAAAATAGTTGTCGTTTTATTGTTCTCTCTCTCACTCTATTCTCTCTCTATTGTTGCTCTTTTTTTACTCCATTCTATTCTGCAATGTTTTATTATGTTTTATCATGTTTTATCATGCTTGCTTTTCAGGTATGTAATTTTGTTTACTGTGTTTTAGTGTTGAGCATTTTTTTGTTTTCAGGTGCGCCATTCAGTTGCAACGCGGATTTATTTATCTTGACAGCAACAGCGTTTGCTCCCACGATACATAAAGCCGCGACTCCAACGCTGTAGGAGGTGATTTCACCACCACAGTTAAAAAAAAGAGCATATATGCCGAAGCATGGGGGCAGCAGGGGGGGGGAGGAGCGATTGGCTCCTAATGCCACGTACATACGGTCGAAATTCCGACCGTGTGTACACGGCATAACTTTTGCGGGAGGATGCCCCCATGCATCGGCATATATAAATGGTGCATGTATGCCCATCATTAGAAGTGGGTGGATGAAGGGAGGTATTCTAATGGTGGGCATACCCACCAATCAATCTCTTTTTTTCGTTCAGCCAAGAGGCTGCATGAAAAAAAAAAGATTACAATATATGTCCAGTATGTTGCTGGACTTTGAATGGTTATACCAGAATGATGCCTGCAGGTTTAGGTATCATCTTGGTATCATTCTTTTCAGCCAGTGATCGGCTTTCATGTAAAAGCAATTCTAGCGGGTAATTAGCCTCTAGACTGCTTTTACAAGCAGTGGGAGGGAATGTCCCCCCTCCCGGATATAAACCGCGCCATTGGGAAATTGGGAAAGCATTTTATCACACCAATCTTGGTGTGGTCAGATGCTTTGAGGGCAGAGGAAAGATCTAGGGTCTAATAGACCCCAATTTTTTCAAAAAAAGAGTACCTGTCACTGCCTATTGCTATCATAGGGGATATTTACATTCCCTGAGATAACAATAAAAATCATAACAAAGAAAAAAAATGGAAGGAACAGTTTAAAAATAAAATAAAAAAGCTAAATAAATAAAAAAAAAAACAAAAAAAAAAAAAAAAGCACCCCTGCCCCCCCTTCTCTTGCGCAAAGGCGTACACAAGCGTTGGTCTGGCGTCATATGTAAACAGCAATTGCACCATGCATGTGAGGTATCACCGCGAAGGTCAGATCGAGGGCAGTAATTTTAGCAGTAGACCTCCTCCGTAAATCTAATGTGGTATCATGTAAAGGCTTTTAAAGGCTTTTAAAAATGTATGTAGTTTGTCGCCACTGCGTGTTTGTGCGCAATTTTAAAGCATGTCGTGTTTGGTATCCATGTACTCGGCCTAAGATCATATTTTTTATTTCATCAAAAATTTGAGCAATATAGTGTGTTTTAGTGCATTAAAATAAAAAAAAGTGTATTTTTTCCACAAAAAATGCGTTTGAAAAATCGCTGCGCAAATACTGTGTGGAAAAAAAAAATGCAACACCCACCATTTTAATCTGTAGGGCCTTTGCTTTAACATTATATATAGTGTTTGGGGGTTCAACGTAATTTTCTTGCAAAAAAAAAATATGTTTTCATGTAAACAAAAAGTGTCAGAAAGGGCTTTGTCTACAAGTGGTTAGAAGAGTGGGTGACGTGTGACATAGGCTTCTAAATGTTGTGCATAAAATGCCAGGACAGTTCAAACCCCCCCCAAATGACCCCATTTTGGAAAGTAGACACCCCAAGCTATTTGATGAGAGCAATGTTGAGCCCATTAAATATTTTTTTTTTTTGTCCCAAGAGATTGAATAATGAAAAAAAAAAAATATATATATTTTTTTTACAAAAAGTTGTCACTAAATGATATATTGCTCAAACATGTCATGGGCATATGTGGAAATACACCCCAAAATACATTCTGTTGCTTCTCCTGAGTACGGGGATACCACATGTGTGGGACTTTTTGGGAGCCTAGCTGCGTACGGAACCCCAAAAACCAATCACCGTCTTCAGGCTTTCTAAGGGTGTAATTTTTTTATTTCACTTCTCACTGCCAATCACAGTTTCGGAGGCCATGGAATGCCCAGATGGCATAAAACCCCCCAAAATGACCCCATTTTGGAAAGTAGACACCCCAAGCTATTTGCTGAGAGGTATTGTGAGTATTTTGCAGATGTCGCTTTTTGTCACAAAGTTTTGAAAATTGAAAAAAGAAAAAAAAAATTTTTTTTTCTTTACTTTCTTCATTTTCAAAAACAAATGAGAGCTGTAAAATACTCACCATGCCTCTCAACAAATAGCTTGGGGTGTCTACTTTCCAAAATGGGGTCATTTGGGGGGGTTTTGTGCTATTTTGGCATTTTATGGCCTTCGAAACGGTGATAGGTAGTGAGGAGTGAAATCAAAAATTTGCACCCTTAGAAATCCTGAAGGCGGTGCTTGGGTTTCGGGGCCCCGTACGCGGCTAGGCTCCCAAAAAGTCCCACACATGTGGTATCCCCATACTCAGGAGAAGCAGCAAAATGTATTTTGGGGTGCAATTCCACATATAACTATGGCATGTGTGAGCAATATATCATTTAGTGACAACTTTTTGAAAAAAAAAAAAATCTTTTTTATTTTTGTCTTTATTCAATCACTTGGGACTAAAAAAAAAAATATTCAATGGGCTCAACATGCCTCTCAGCAAATAGCTTGGGGTGTCTACTTTCCAAAATGGGGTCATTTGGGGGGGTTTTGTACTTCTCTGCCATTTTAGCACCTCAAGAAATGAAATAGGCAGTCATAAATTAAAAGCGGTGTAAATTCCAGAAAATGTACTCTAGTTTGTAGACGCTATAACTTTTGCGCAAACCAATAAATATACGCTTATTGGCATTTTTTTTACTAAAGACATGTGGCTGAATACATTTTGGCCCAAATGTTTGACTAAAATTGAGTTTATTAGATTTTTTTTATAACAAAAAGTAGAAAATCTCTTTTTTTTTCAAAATTTTCGCTCTTTTTCCGTTTATATCTCAAAAAATAAAAATCACAGAGGCAATCAAATACCATCAAAAGAAAGCTCTATTTGTGGGAAGAAAAGGACGCAAATTTCGTTTGGTTACAAAATTGCATGACCGCGCAATTACCAGTTAAAGTAGTGCAGTGCGAAATTGAAAAAAGACCTCTGGTCCTTTGGCTGCCAAATGGTCCGGGGCTGAAGTGGTTAATAGCTGCAAAAGGTAGGCCAACTCAATATTGAACCCTACGGACTAAGACTGGGATGCCATTAAAGTTCATGTGCGTGTAAAGGCAGGCGGCCCAATACTTTTGGTAATATAGTGTATGTCCTGGTGAAGTTGGCATTCCCTGGCACAATACAGATCTGTGCTAGCCTTTTTTCACCATTTATACCAGACACGCAAGTTACTAAAATCACAGACATATACATGTAAAGGAGTATTTGTGTCCAAATGTACTGTATTACGTTTTTCTCCTTTTCAAACTGATCCTAGTCCTTTAAATTGTAAGCTCCTTGAGGGCAGGGACTGTACAGGTTCATAAAGTGCTGTGTAAGTTGCAATGCTTTATAAATAATAATCGAAAATAAATAATACTTATAATTACAGCAAAAGGTACTGAGAATCAAAACTTCCTCCGGAATTCACAAAGTGTCGTGGATGCTTATTAGAAACCGGTCTCTTTTCTTTGGTGCAACTTGCAACAGGCTAATGTCACGTGACACAATTTACTCCAACCTAATAGAGGTCTTATTTACCTCCACTTTTCTCTTTACCAATATGGCAGGAATTCTTAATGAATTTGTCACAGTCATAGCGCCAGTATGTAAAAGTGTCACGAAGTACCTGAATTTGTTACACACAATGGAAGGCAAGTCACAAGGCTTTCATGAATTTGACATGGGATTTTCTAATATGGCCATAAGGCCACCGAATCTTTAATTGGTCCCTTATCTTTCAGCTAGTGATGACCTGGCAAAATAGGTTTGCAAAAAAGTCTGTGTGCTTGTGTAGTGAATTCACACAGGCGATAGCACACCTTACCGTTTCCAACAACAAGAACCTGTGGATTCCTGCATCTAGATTAACAGGTGTGTGTGGATAACTGGGGCAATTCACCCCATACAATGCAATCACAGGTGACGGCAGTGACTGTTCCCACCACCGGCATTTACCGTACTTGCAATGATCGTGGCTGGACGTATTATGTGTGCACCCAGCCGATTAAGGAGAAATATAGCTTCATTCAGCACCAATTACTGGCATTTAATACAGATACTATGTAATTCATGTGTATTCAATTTTAAAAAAAGGATGCGATGGCACCCCTAAGGAGAGCAGAGACAGAATGAAAGGACCATGCATGGGTTTAGTAAACTCTGAAAGTTACCTTGCTCACAGCTTGAACCCCCAGTTCATCAG
Source organism: Lithobates sylvaticus (assembly GCA_028564925.1). Lineage (NCBI taxonomy): Eukaryota > Metazoa > Chordata > Amphibia > Anura > Ranidae > Lithobates > Lithobates sylvaticus. Next base: position 108,513,484 of record CM053028.1, read on the forward strand.
AAATCAAGGGGTGAATTATCCATTTATAAGCCTCCTTTAGCTGGATTATGTCTCCTTTGTCCAAGACACGGCCAGACTTCCTGTTTAGAAAAAAACAGGTATATTTAGGATACCTATTAGATATACATTACATAAAATATCTGCATATTGCCACTGCAGTGCTAGTAGTCTTTTCCTAAAGTAGAACTATAGTCTCCATTAAGAAAGTGCTGCAAAACATGTGTACGTATATATATATATATATATATATATATGTGTATATATATATACACATACATACATACATAACGAATAGCACACACAAAAATGCAAAAGGAGTAACTTTTAAATCTTACAAAGCTGCTTAAAAGCACCTAATCTTAATGAATAAATATAAGGATTTATTCACATAATATGGCCATACCATGCCTAAGCCCACCACTGCGCCAAAGTACCCCATTTTCAGTGGGTCCTACACTATTCATAAAAGAGAAAGATAAATCCCACGTCTCCTTTTGCATTTTTGTATGTGTGCGCTATTCTCTGTAGTTTGCTGAACTTTCGACCGTCAAGAACGCGGTGACGTACAACACTACAACGAGCCGAGAAAATGAAGTTCAATGCTTCCGAGCATGCGTCGAATTGTTTCCGAGCAGGTGTAGGAATTTTGCGCGTCGGAATTGCTACAGAGGATTGGAATTTTTGATCAAAACTTTTTCCAATCGTGTGTACGCGGCATAACTGTGGTTCTCGGCCGGGCGAAAATGTGCTTGAAAAACTTTAATCTGGAAGTAAAAAAACGTTCCTTATCGCAAGCGTTCAATCTTTCATGTAAACTATTGTAAATGCTATAGGAATGTATGAAAGATCATTGAAATAAAGTTGTGTAGGGGATCGAGTCCATGATGGTGCCATCAAATGCTCCGACAAAAGATTTTCCTGAATTTTTATAGGAAAAATTACAAACTACCGTAAATATTACTGGTGTATGGCTAGCTTTAGACTTGGGAAGTGAGAGGCAGGACTTGAGGCCAAACTGGGGAGTTGCATGTAAATATGGTAAGATGGAACATGCTGATAGGAGGAGAGGACAAAGTGAGCAGAAAGAGCAAAAAATTACCTCAATCTGCTGCCACTCTTTCAGCCTAGGTTCACACTTGTGCGATGCAGGAACCAGAGCGAACCAGAACCTGAGCTACTAGCCAGACCTTAAGGCTACTTTCACACTGAGGCGCTGGTGGTAAAGTGGCGCTATATTTAGCGGCGCTTTAACGTCACTTTAGTGGTGCTTTTCCGCTGCTAGCGGCCGAAAAAGGGTTAAAACCACCTGCAAAGTGCCGTTGCAGCAGTGCTTTGCAGGCGGGTTTGGAGCGCTGCCCCATTGCTTTCAATGGGAAGGGTCGCTTTAGGAGCGGTAAATAAACCGCTCCTACAGCGCTCCAAAGATGCAGCTTGCAGGACTTTTTTCAGTGTCCTGCAAGCGCACCGCTCCAGTGTGAAAGCTATTTTTAGCATTTTAGTGCCTCAGGGGCCTAAGAGTTACTCGCCACCAGTTGCCCCATCCAACCCCTACCCTGCCCCACCCCTAATTCTGTCCCTAAACACTCCTTCGTAAATTATCCCATGAACTGGCACTGTTAAATGTTTTATGCAGCATTAAAGCATACCTTTTTTTTTTTTTTTAATCCAGTAAATTCTTTATTGAGATTTAATAGTAAACAAGAAAAAACAAAAACAAAAAAAAACAAAAAACACAGTACATACAAACTACCCAAATACGGTCCCAACACACATATCCTCAATAGATCATTAACACCCCTAAACAAAAAAAAAACAACCAATATTTTTATCCCTTACCCTCTCCCCCTTCCCGTACTCCAATCTCTCGCTCTCTATTTCCCTTCTCTTACTATAGTGCTCCTTCCAAATCGATGCAGAGAGCATCCATCCATCTTCGCTATAAAGTCTCAAATTTCCCTTGACAGCCTCGATGCAGATAAATATTTTTCTTTTAGTGGGTTTCTTTTATTTGCATTTCTTCATTCCCCCACTGTTGGTGGATAAACCGAGATCCATTTTTGTGCTATTAAAGCAGACCTTCAGTCATTTTTTCAAGTTTCCATCTAATAAATCTTCTGCCCTTGTTATTTTTAACTTTAGATAGTAAAACATTTTTTTGACAGCAATTACCTTATACAGCCCACTTTCTGTTTCTTGTCTGGTCATTAGCCTATGCTTATGACATCATGCACAGCTCTCTCTTGTGAGAGTTTGCCAGGAAGGGTGGAAGGGGGGGATGAGTTATAAGAGGGACAATGAGAGCTGCGGAGCTGGAGGTGTGCCTCTGTGTAAATCCAGGAAGTGAACAGGCAGCAGCTTCAGCTGCCCATAGTTAAAATAGATGCAGCCAGACTTAGTGGAGGGAGATTTGTGCAGCATATATTTGGCAAGTACAGAATAACAGTATATATAAAACAATCTGTATAAGTGGTTGGAGGGAAGCTTCAGAATGACAAGGATGTTTTTATTACAAATTATGTTAGCAGACTGCAGATCCCCTAAGTTACAAAAATAAATATTAACAACATCATCAGTGCCCATCAATGCAGCCTCATGGGAGACCATTCTCCTCCCAGCGATTGGCCAGGAAACTGTGGGGGATGCAGAGGAAGAGGAGAGCCAGCCGGATCACACAGAGAGGGGGAACTCCACTGTCAAAGTCCTGCCTCCTGAATTGGCTCCTATGATAGACGCCACACTACTTCAATTTTCCAGCACTGGATCAGTGTGCGGTCTATCACAGGAGGTGGGACTTTGACAGTGGAGTTCCCCTCTCTGTGTGATCTGGCCAGCTCTCCTCTCCCTTCCTCACAGTTTCCTGGCCGATCGCTGAGAGAAAATTGGCTCCCATTCAACCATTCTGCTCCATGCTTGCCCTCAGCTAATTTCCACTTGCCAAATGCGAGCAGGCGAGTGGAAATTTTGAGGGCTGGTTTAACAGATTCACATGCTGCTAAAAACAGGAAGGCTCATATAATGATAAAACTCCATCATGGCGGAGGGCGCTTGCCGGCTTCCACATCCATGACAGCGGCTTTCACCCGAACCCTCCAGCGTTCCTCTACCGAGAGAGTGGCGATCGTCCTCGAAGGTTTATCATTGATGAGCCTTCCTGTTTTTATGTTTTTAGCACCATGCGAGTTGCCTGACTTGTGAATCTACTGAACAGTCATACAGTCTACACTTAGAGATACTTTTCCTATTTCTTTTTGTTTCAATGTTGCTAGAGTCAGCTTCTGCTCTTAGGACAAGCTTGCCCTCGTGGATGGACTTACAGAACTTTTTGTTTTTATACTACAGCTCACAAGAATTTAGGACTGTCCTCTATTACCAACGTGGACAAAGCTTGTGGCCATGGGGTGTATAATCCAATGCGCCTATTTTTATTTAGTTTTTTAGAGGAAGGAAGCTACTATTTTATTTCTGAACTGTAATTTGCGTTATCCAGCTAGGGGTGCAGTGTGATGGGATCAGGATTGGATAGAAATACAAATCCTTTGTCAAGTAAACCAGCTCTCAAATATTTGATCTGTGTATTTAGTTGTTTGTCTGGAGTTTAGCTTTATTTTATCACAGCCAATATGGTGGTTCCCATTACTAAGGAACATGAGGGTATGCAGCAAGTCAATCAATTGAATTGTACAGAAGGTGCAGATTTTACTTAGTTAAATGCCAGTTATCTCACTAACTGGTCACCAGCCTGATTTAAGAAATGGCCACCGTACTAAATGGGTGGACTAACCCCTCTATTTAATTTAAGGAGGGATGTCTTGGGGAAGATAGGGAAAGGAGGGGGGGTGAGGAATTACAGTTTGCCAGTTTCCCATTAGGAAAGAGGTTAACAGGAGAAACCATTAAACACTAATCCTGCCAACTGGTGACCTAACCAAATGCTCAGAAATCATTGATCCATTCCACTCTCAGAGCCTGACAGATATATTTCACTTTCATTATACGTATATAAACAAAAATGTGTAATATCACCAGGGCTAAAAGTCAAACTCACAAACAGCATTACTCACTTCATTTCCTGTTGTGCTTGCAGCCACGCACAATGCTATGTTCGAATCACACCCCACCATAAAAAAAAAAAGGGAAAAAAAAAGAAGATTTTTTAATTATTTTTATGTTTAACATTTCTTTTTCTTACTTAACAGTGTATTGTTACCTTTATAATATATCTGAATAATAAAACTTGCCATACATTTTTGCATTTGTCTGATGCTCTTGTATACAATGCCTTCACACTCCAAAAATGTAAATTGAACCGCCACACCAATTCTAAAAGCTCCAGATATAACAGTTTGCAATAAAAGTCATGGGAACAATACAAAGAGTAGCCAGTGCATTTTGGGGGTCCAAAAAAGTTCCCTTCACCAGGGATAGAATCTCCATATCAATGCAATGGGGGAGATTTACTAAAACTGGTGCAAACAGAGTTTGGTGCAGCTGTGCCCAATAAGCTTCCAGGTTTTATTGGCAAAGCTTAATTGAACAAGGTGAAGTTAGGCCCCTTTCACACGGGCGGACTGTTCAGGTCCGCCTGTCAATTCTTTAGGCGGACCTGAACGGGCGCTCCATGCAGGTCTATGGAGTGACAGATGTCAGTGGTGACATGTCCGCTGACATCCGATCTGCTTAATCCAAACGGATGGAAACCCTATTTTCCATCCGCCTGGCGGATCGATCGAATGAAAAAATGGACAGGCGGTCCGTTTTCATCCAATCCCCCATAGAGGAGAGCGGAGCTCTGACAGGTCCGTCCCTGTACAGTGAGCAGGGATGGACCTGTCATCCGCCGGCTCAGTTGGGATCAACAGAGCGATCTCCACCGAGCAAGCGGAGTCCGTCAAAACGGACAGCCCCGTGTGAAAGGGGCCTTAAAAGCCATTTGTTACTATGCACAGCTGCACCAGTTTTAGTAAATATCCCCCACTATCCGCTTCTCAGGATTATAGTTAAAAGAGAAGTATGTACTTAACAAAAAAAAAAAAAAAAAAAAAACATTTATACTCACCTAGGTGGATGCATCATCGATCTGACGCTGCATCTGTCCACCACTGGCTCTGCAGTGAGAACTGAGCAATCAAACACTGCTGATTGCCCAGTTCTCCCCTCCGGTCTGAGCAAGGAGCAGTGACCGTCAGTCACTGGCTCTCTGCTCTGCCCCTCCAGCGTTCTCTGGAATGGTGGGCTGTGGAGGGGGCAGGAGGGGCTGGCTCAGGCTCCAAGCGGATTGCTGAGAAACTGAGCCAGGTGCCGGTCCAGACATCTGGGTGGATCCCAGCGGCGGCCATTTAACCAATAGAAAGTAGTGGCATGTATCCACAAACCAAGCAGTTACCTGCAGTTGGGGAAGGGTATCCGAGCCAGATATGGATATGATATGGAGAAGTCCTTGTGCTATTTCTAGGCCTGGTGAATAGGTCGTTTTTGGACCACCAAAATGAGCTGGCTACCCTTTATTGTCCCCATGACTTTTATCAGAAAAAAGTCATATCTGGAGCTTTTAGCAGTGGTGTGGCACTTTAATGTAAATTTTTTAGCCAAGACTAATGGAAATGGAGAGTGAGACAGCGAAAGAGGGAGAGATACAAAAGCTGCCATTGCAGGCCTCCTTTAGAAATGTTAGTTGCCTGGCAGTCAGGCTAATCTTCTCACCTTGACAAGCATACAGCGAATGAAGCCAGAGCGAAGACAGGCCCATTAATCTGCATACTCACTTCAATAGGGTCAGCATGTCACCCAGAAGACTATAATTTTAAGAAGAGGAGGTCTAAAATAATGCAGTCAGATAAAGCGAGCTTCACTCACGCATTTGAAAATAACCTATTCTAGACCTTGGGTGGAACCAACTAGGCTCAGACAGAGAATGGTTTTGAAATGAGGGGCACAATAGCCTGCATTTTCAAAGATCTATATTCAGTCATTCCAAGCATGAGGAGGACAGGTATGATGAAAAGAATATCATTCAACAGGTAGGCTTTGTCCGAGTCAGCTAAAAATAACAATTGTAATAACAACCAAGCCCGCAATTAGACCATGTACACCTGAATGATGATGCCCTTTAGCAAAAGCCCTCCCCCTTATGTCATGATTATTTTGGCAAAAACACTGCTAGAATTAACTGCTTTATAAAAAAAAAAAGCCACCTTTTATCTGTATGGGCCACGAAACAAGAGAGAAGAGAGATGGTTTCACATTTCTTTAACTGTAAGGATCCACAACACCCCCTTATCGCTATAATTTTCTTACTAAATTTACCGACAATGTCCATAGGTGGCCAGAAAAGATAAACAAGAAAAAAGTGATTGCAAATAGTTAATTCTAAGGCCTAGTTCGGCCTCTCCAACATTGCTGTCCTAGACACCGACTTGTGAATGCAGCCCCGATAGCAACTGGTGTGTACAGCTAAAAAAAAAATGTAAAAATAAAATTAAAAAAAAGTGGGTCGATTGTCATGGAATGCAAGTGTTGGTCTGACTGGAAAATGTATACTTTTGAAAGGGGAAATACTCTAAGTTTTGTTAAATACAGTATCTCACACTTTTGTAAATATTTTATTATATCTTTTCATGCGACAACACTGAAGAAATTACACTTTGCTCCACCTTCCTTTTAAGGAGGCCCCACAGATGCTCAATAGGGTTTCGGTCTGGAGACATGCTTGGCCAATCCATCACCATTATCCTCAACTTCTTTAGCAAGGTCATCTTGGAGGTGTGTTTGGGGTCGTTATCAAGTTGGAATACTGCCCTGCGGCCCAGTCTCCAAAGGGAGGGGGATCATGCTCTGTTTCAGTATATCACAGTACATGTTGGCATTTATGGTTCCCTCAATGAACTGTAGCTCCCCAATGCCGGCAGCACTCATGCAGCCTCAGACCATGACACTCCCACCACCATGCTTGACTGTAGGCAAGACACAATTGTCTTTGTACTCCCCACATGGTTGCCACTACACACGCTTGACACAATCTGAACTAAATACGTTTATCTTGGTCTCATCAGACCACAGGACATGGTTCCAGTAATCCATGTCCTTAGTATGCTTGTCTTCAGCAAACTGTTTGCAAGCTTTCTTGTGCATCATCTTTAGAAGAGGCTTCCATCTGGAATGACAGCCATGCAGACCAATTTGATGCAGTGCTTGGCGTATGGTCTGTGACCCCCCCCCCCCCACCCCTTCAACCTCTGCTGGCTGCACTCATATGTCCATTTCACAAAGACAACCTTTGGATATGACGCTGAGCATGTGCACTCAACTGCTTTGGTTGACCATGGCAAGGCCTGTTCTGAGTGGAACCTGTCCTGTTAAACCGCTGTATGGTCTTGGCCACCAGCTCAGTTTTAGGGTCTTAGCACACTTCTTATAGCCTAGGCCATCTTTATGTAGAGCAACAACTCTTTTTTTCAGATCCTCAGAGTTCTTTGCCATGAGGCGCCATGTTGAACTTCCAGTGACCAGTAGAGAGAGAGAGAGAGAGAGCGATAACAACAAATTTAACATGCCTGCTCCCCATACACACCTGAGACCTTCTAATGCCAACGAGTCACATGACCCTGGGGAGAGAAAATGGCTAATTGGGCCCAATTTGGACATTTTCACTTAGTGGTGTACTTACTTTAGTTGCCAGCGGTTTAGTCATTAATGGCTGTTGATTTTAAGGGGACAGCAAATTTACACTGTTATACAAGCTGTACACTCACTACTTTACATTGTAGCAAAGTATCATTTCTTCAGTGTTGTCACATGAAAAGATATAATAATGTAGTTACAAAAATGTGAGGGGTGTACACACTTTTGTGACATACTGTATATGGCCATAATGTAAAAATGTTTATCAATGTGGATTAATGGATTTGGCACCTTGATTTTACAGTATATAATTATGGGACATTTTTGCTAATTAAATGTACGGGTTATGCTTACTATGGTTATGGTTATGTCTATTATCTTCCAGAAAAGCATCCAGACTCATTAAAAAGTAATAGACTCTTGCGCATGCTGGCATGCTGGTGGCAAAGTATGGGTTGTAATATTTCTGAGTGGGATTGCTGTTTGCTTTACAAGAGCCTATTTTCTTTATGTTGAATATCTACTTTATATGGCAACCCTTTGTGTCGGAAAAACCTGGTGGTATAATATTATTCCCCTTTTTATACCTGTTCTTAATGTTTTGATATGTTCCACCTGCGCTGTGAACCCTATTCTTGAAAGCTTGCAATAAAAATATTGAAACAGAAAAGTAATAGACTCTCTGTACTCTCTCATGATTGGTGCACAGAGACTGATCTAGGATGAGCAAGAAATACTTTAAAAGAGAAGTATGGGGTTTGGGTTTTTTGCAGATTTATCCGAGGTGGGTGCAGCATCTGTCCAATACTGCATCTTTCCCCCGCAAGCTCTAACACTGAGAATTGAGCAATCTAACACCGCTCTCTGCTCTGCCCCTCCCACACTTACTGGAGCGTGGGCTGTGAAGGGGACAAAAGAAGCCGGATCAGGCTCTTATCGGCTCGCTGAGGCTGAGCCGGGGTGCTGGTCCAGGCACTTGGGCAGATACTGACCTCGGTGTTGCGATCTTGCCCGAGCACTATGACGTCAGCAAACAGCGGGCTTCAGCCTGCTGTCTGCTGAAAATGGGTCACAGGAGTGCAGAACGAACTGCACTCCTGTGATCCCCAGAAGTACAGCCAAACAAGCTTTGGGTGTACTTCTCCTTTAACTACTCAGTCTAAAAATATGATTGAGTTATGCTGACACATGACTTTTTTGATTAATGTACAATATGAATTTTAATGAAAGGTCCAGTTTCATGAGGAGTACAGGGGCTGCCATCATTGTTGGCCTTTTGCTAAAAATTCTTATTACTTGCACATCTGGCTTTTAGCCATTAGCCTGTGTCTTCAATATTCTGAGTCACAGACCTGACAGAAGAATGCTTCAAACAGACGTTAGAGAAGAGTCTGTACTTGCTTTTGGTCCGTGACCCTGGAAAAGCTAAAACGAAAGCATCAGCCTGACAGCTATAGAACAAGAACTCTTATGCCCCGTACACACGGTCGGAAATTCCGACGGAAAATGTCCTATCGGACCTTGTTGTCGGAAAATCCGACCGTGTGTGGGCTCCATCGGACTTTTGATTTGAGATCCTGCTCTCAAATTCTCTGATAACAAAATCCGATCAAATTTTTTCCGATCGTGTGTAGAGAATTCAGACAAAGTGCCACGCATGCTCAGATCAAATTACGAGACCAAACCTATTGGCCAATAGCCTCTACGTAGTTCCGTCGTACGCATACGAATGTCACCACGTTCAGAATGATCGGATTTTCCGCCAACTTTGCCCGACCGTGTGTATGCAACACCAGTGTCGGACAAAATCCGTCGGAAAAAGTCAGACGGATTTTGTGGTCGGAATTTCCGACCGTGTGTACGGGGCATTAGAAGTAGATTTCAGTAATGGCAGCCTCGATAATGCTCTTCATAGGGGGTCTTTTGGAAAAGGAATAAACTGTTTTGTACTGCGCATGCGTCATCCTTATCCTTGCTCTAATCACACTTCATAATCCAGTGAAATCAGTGCTACGTGGTAAAGTCGATGAGTGCCTTCACTCTAGCCAAGAGATTGGGACAATTTAGGGGAATGGAACTTTCTAAGGTGAAACCTAACACATACAGAAATTTGATTTACAAACCTGAAGCACTGAAAGCTGAGAGGGGCTTTTTCTCTTAGTTTTTTAGTCTCATATGTCATATTAGTTTTCCTGAAGCATTCAAAGTGATGCAATAGACTGAGTACTGCATTCCTATGTGTATTTTATTTGCTGTGGGAGGGAACAAGACTTAGGGACTGTTAAGGGGAATCCCTCGAAAGTTGTCTAACACAATGTGTGTGAATCACCGAGAACTGAGGGCAGGAAGTACATGCAAGCAAAAAGATGACGTATACCACAGTAACATGAAGATTAAGATCTCTACATTTAAGTATACGATTAGAAAACTGCGCACACAACAAGCCAAATATTCACACTTTCATATGTATTAACTGGAAAATAAGTGGGTATCTAGTCCTTTCATTTATAATTAAAACTGACAATGTTAATCCCATCCTAAAACTTTTTTTGATCTTATGGAAACAGCTATTATAAAGAAGTACAGCAGACTATTAAATCACTGAAGGTGTGAAAATGTTTTCATTTAAAAAAAAAAAAAAAAAAAAAAAAAGGTACCCATATAGCGCCGTCAATTTACGCAGCACTCCACACATACATCAGTCCCTACCCTCAAAGAGCCCACAATTTAAGGTCCCCAACTGACATTCATATACTAGGGCCAATTTATTTTGGACAGAAGCCAATTAACCTACCGGCATGTCTTTGGAGTATGGAAGGAAAACGGAGTATATGGAGGAAACCCACGCAGGCACAGGGAGAACATGCAAACTCCAGGCAGGTAGTGCCATGGTTGGGATTCGAACCAGCGACTCTTTACTGCTAGGCGAGAGTGCTACTGTCCTCCTGTTTACTTCCCTAATGCGCGCTCCTGAGAGCGCGCATCGGGGAAGTTCTGTGCTGGCCGTGTCCCTCGGACACAGCCAGTCACAGATCGCTGTAAACGGACAATCACAGCGGCCGTTTACAGCACGATCGGCGTGTCCAAAGAGAGATGATCTCATATGTAAACATATGAGATCATCTCTCAGCGCCGCTCTCCCTCCTCACACAGAGACAGCGTGTGAGGAGGGAGAGATGAACGGCTGTAGCGGCGCCGTGAGTTAAAAAAATAAAATAAAGTGCGATCTATCCCCGCTGCCACCTGTCCCCAGTGCCACCTGTCCCCAGTACCATGTATAAGTGCCATCTGTCATCAGTGCCACATAGTGCCATCTGTCATCAGTGCCATATCAGTGTCACGTGTCATCAGTGCCATATCAGTGCCACATATTAGTGCCATCTGTCATCAGTGCCACCTGTCAGTGTCACGTGCCATCTGTTATCAGTGTCACGTGCCATCAATGCCACGTATCAGTGCCATCTGTCATCAGTGTCACGTGTCATCAGTGCCACGTATTGGTGCCATCTGTCATCAGTGCCACGTATTAGTGCCATCTCTCATCACTGCCACGTATTAGTGCCACAATATCAGTGCCACGTATTAGTGCCACAATATCAGTGCCACGTATTAGTGCCATCTGTCATCAGTGCCACATATTAGTGCCATCTGTCATCAGTGTCACGTGTCATCAGTGCCCCGTATTAGTGCCATCTGTCATCAGTGCCACGTCAGTGTCACGTGTCATTGTCCTGGTGCTCCAGGGCCTTCAAAAGTGTACTAGGTAGTCAACAAGTTAGATGTATAATTTATGCTCCTAGAACACGTGATGGCGCTCCCTGCATTTTGGGCCTCTCTAAGTGGCCAGGCTGTGTAAAAGTCCCACACATGTGGTATCGCAATACTCAGGAGGAGTAGCAAAATGTATTTTTGGGTGTCATTTGTGGTATACACATGCCATGTGAGAGAAATAACCTATTACAATGACAATTCTGTGGTAAAAAAATAAATAAAAATAATTAATTTTGCAAAGAATTGTGGGAAAAAATGACATCACAAAGCTCACCATGCCTCTTACTAAATACCTTGGAATGTCTACTTTCAAAAAAGGGGTAATTTGCGGGGTATTTGTACTTTCCTGGCATGTTCGGGTCACAAGAAATGAGATAGGCCACCAGTACATCAGATGTGATCAATTTTGTATGATTTGTAGACTCTCTAACTTTCACAAAGACCAAATAATATCCACTAATTTGGGTTATATTTACCAAAGATATGTAGCAGTATAAATTGTGGCAAAAATTTATGAAGAAAAAATTAATAATTTGCTAAATTTTATCACAGAAACAAAGAAAAATGTGTTTTTTTTCGGTCTTTTTTCATTTATAGCGCAAAAAATAAAAAACCCAGAGGTGATCAAATACCACCAAATGAAAGCTCTATTTGTGGGGAAAAAAAATCATTTGGGTACAGTGTTGCATGACTGAGTAATTGTCATTCAAAGTGTGAGAGCACTGAAAGCTGAAAATTGGTCTGGGCAGGAAGGGTGTTTAAGTGTCCAGTAAGCAAGTGGTTAATAAATCACAATATTATCACTTTACATGCGTTTGGTTTCTTCTGTGGCTGTCTACACAGTTCTGATCACACCTGATTCATGACAAAAAGGTGTCTAGGGGTTCCTTGAGCAATGACCAATTTTATTTTTTTCCTTCTTATATAGATACTTTCCCACTGAAACCAATTATATTTTAACCTATCTGAAAGGGGGAAATTATTCCTAATGACCACAAAAAAAGTGTTCTTCCCAATGACCATCACAATAATGTATCATGAGTTGTAGATATTTACATTTTTAGTAGGGGTTCCCTGAGACCTGAAAGTTATTTCAAGGGATCCTCCATGTTGAAAAGGTTGAGAAAGTCTGCTCCAGTAGGAACATAACAAGTCTGGGACTTTTATTCTGCAAATGCTCTGAAGAGTCAGAGTAAAACAGTTAAGATCTTTGGAGTGAAGCTGAAGGTATTTAGGTAGATGGCTTTAATGAAGGGCGTGGAAAGATCACTTAAAAAAACAACTTCATCAAAAGAGAACTCATCTGATCATCGAAAGCCTGCCCCTGAAATGTCAACTTTGAACATGTTGCTTGTGTATGAGCCCCCTCTGCTGGCGGCTGTAATGCCACTGATAGTAAAGGGAAACATGAATTGAAAGGAATATTATTTACATTGTTACTTTTGATCTAATTCTCAAAATGCTAGTTTACTTTCTCACCAGGCAAAATAAAGTAGCAAGAAAAAGTAAAATCAAGAAAATCAAGACAGCCAGGCAGTTAACATTTTCAACAGGGTAGGTCAGCAAAGGCTACCTACAGCTCTAAAAAGGATGGAAATATGGGAGCTGCCATTGATTGGTCAGGAGGGGGCACAACAGCCCCTGGAGTTCGTAGATTTAAGAACAAATCAGAAATGACAGCTGAATTATTTATAATCTAACAAACTCACTTTAAACGGCAAAGTGTAGTTTTATAGTACTAATAGATGAATGTAAAATTCAGAGACCGTATAGAAACATTTTATTTTTTGGATGGTGTTCTACTAGAAAGACCTGAGCCTATTTCTTTAGTATGTTCATTTTCTTCCTGTGCATTTAAAAAGACCAAAATATGATATTCAGGTTAAGCGTGGAATACATTTTCCCTCCATCAATGCATGCCCAAAATTCTAGACTATTGTTGCCATCATGTCTCAAACACCAAGGCCTTTATTAAATGCCAATGCTATCAGCCCACATACCCGTAGGTGCCCTCTCCTACAAACTTCATTACCCTTACACCAAAAGGTCTAGAAGTATCACTTCAGCCACATTTGGCTCAATGTGGATTTAACCACTTGTATAAACAAGGGGTAACTAGTGCGCTCAACCTGAATTTGTATATTAAAGCGGAAGTAAACCCATCGATTTAACAGTCTAAAAAAAAAAAAAAGGCATGCCGTGAATGCTAACTGCACATTGGCTGTGCTCTCAACCAAACAGTCAAACCATCCGCTGGCTGGTGTCATAACGGATCACATGTGCAGCACTGTGGCAGTTGAAGATTAAACAGAGGCAAAGATGGCAGCTTCCTTGGCTGAAAACGATAGGGGGGTTTACTTCCACTTTAAGTGGGAAGCAGCCAACATAAAAGTGGTCTCACACTGGAATAAGAATATGTTAGATGGGGGTATGTGGAGCTAACCACTGAATGGGTTGTCTGCAATATATCGTGTTTCCAAAAATGGGTAACCTTCAAGTGGATAAAATTAGCTTATAAAATAAAACAGCTTCTTAATCTGTACAGCAATATGAAACACTATTGATTAAAAATAATAAATAGTTGTGCGTAAAATATAAGTGCATTCAAGTGAATTCAAACTGTGATAAAAATAAATCTTCAGACTGTGATAAACATCTTCAATAAAAATTGATAATAATATAAAAACTTTCCTTCTGTAAATAAATAAACCAACAAAGGAGAATAAAGTGCAACGTGCAAATAATGCAAAGTGAGATAAATCACTATAATGTGCAACGAATTCCAGGTGTCAGGGCACCTAAATAAATAATCTTGATAGTGCAAAAATAACCGTGAAAAGATGCTTTCAAAATTATAAATATAAGTGAAACATGATAAACCGACTAAATCACTGAAAAAAATCCTTAATAAAAATAAAATATAAAAAATATAATGAATCGGTTGGTGAACTACAAGTCCCAGCTCTTTGTGCGAATCGCAAAAAAAGGGGGGTAAAAGTACCCACACAGTGCGTGTTTAAAATAATTGTAACAATTCTTCTTAGCGTGTGTGAACAGTTCCAAATAACTCTGTGTTCAAAATGCTCAGTGCTGGTCCATGCAATCAATGTGCTCCGTGGTTTGTTCAGGGGTGCACCCCACTGTTTCCCCCAGCCTCTCACCTCTAATTAAGGCCCCTACAGGCCTAGTTGGGCAGACAACCTTTAGATGGTACTCCTGGTAGGTCGCTCTCTTGTATGTATACCGCTTTCCTATGGGCTCTCATATACAGTGATCTGGTCACCACATCCAACTGCGCTCCACTCAGGGTAAAAACACTCCCAGCTCAAAAGGTATTCCATAAGGGTGAAAAGGACAGAGGGGCTCCCATGTGTATTATCATTAAAACAGGTTTATTAATAAAAAATATCCACTCACATTTCAGTATGATAAAAACTGCATGTAGATGAAGGGACTTCCGGTCTCGGCCGAAAACCGTAAGTAAACAAAAGGCACCTGACTTCCTCCCTGACGCGTGGCGTCACCGGACTTTGATAAAGTCACGTGATCAGATTTTTTTCCCCCGAAAAACAAACTAATTAGCCCACACACGATCAGATTGTCCGACGGACTAATATCGTCAGACCTAGTCTGCAGGAATGTCCGGTCGTGTGTAAGCGGCCTTAGAGATACTGGGTTTTATTAAGCACCAGCGGCAGGAAAATGTATTTTAAAATCCTGTTTCGGACCACAAGAGACATGATAGGCTATATAGACACAATATCAACTTCATGTAGAAACCATTAAAGTGTAGAATTGTATGTGATTTACCCATACATTTTCTTATGGACCCCTATCAAGAGAAACATTTGAAGCCCATTGGTTGCCAAGGAAGAAATACAGAAAGTACTGCAGTTAGACTGTTCATACAAGTCTACTGGGTATTAGACATGCATCATATATAAATAAGATTTGTTCTGTCCCATGCAACCACAATATGTTGTCTTCAGCAGGTTAGAATAATGTGATGGGTTACTATTTGCGACACCTTCACTTTCTCCTCCTCCAGGTCAAAGACAGGGTCATTATAGGCTAAAACTTGGTCATTGGAGCCTAAAGCCGCACCTAATGGAAGACCGAATGGGAAAGCAAAATATACTTTACCTCTCTCACCAAGAGCTGAGCTGGCAAAGACACTGAGAAAACAAAGTCTTTGAACTCATATCCCGCAGACTGGACTTTATGAAAGGTCTGCATTAAAAAAAAAAATATGTATATATCACGAATTACTCTTTATTATTTTGCAAAAGGCAACACAATCAGAACATGCAAGACTGGACATTTGCCATCTGTGCTACAGTTCAATGTTTAAAAGTTGGGGGTTGTACAATAAACTGCATACAACCACTAAAGCATATCTAAAACCAAAAACAAAAAGTTATTTATATTACAGGTTATCATTCCAAGTGATGGCTGCATTGGTTTTCTTTTTTCAGTCTTTTTTTATTTTCATTTTCACCGGGTGATTCTGCCAGTAATACACTTTTTGTCCCTGGGGGGACAGGCTCACTCCTCCACGGTATCTATGGAAGAAGCCATGTCTATTACTCTGGCTGGGCTTCAACTATCTCTGCCTTTATTTATTTCCATGAAACTGGGGATGGGGAAATTAGTTTATAGAAGAAAGATATGATTTAGTTTAGCTCACACAGGTGAAAGGGATACTGCTTTTCAAGTATTATCAACAGGTCTTTTCTGTCCTTAGCCTGAAAAATGAAAACGAATGCTGCCACCACATCAAATAATGGCAATATGCAATTTATTAGTAACATTTTAACAAAATGCATGATGATCTAGATGTGTTAGCATGTGTTTTAGACACATTGGGGTTGATTTACTAAAGGCACTGCAAGTGCACTTTCTCCAGAGCTTCGTAAATTAGGTAAAGCTTAATTTTGCAAATACTCAATCACATGCAGGGAAAGTAAAAACAGCATTTTTTGTTGTACATGATTGGATAATAGAAATAAGCAGAGCTTCCCCTTAGATCTAGAGCAACTGCACTTGCAGTGCACAGTATATTTGCCTTTAGTGATTAAACCTCATTGAAATTTAAATTTCAATTGACTTGAATTGCAAATTAACATACTTCTTAAAATAATACTGTATATTTACCCCTGTCCAAGCATTGTATAGAATTTTAAAAAAAAATGCAGCAAAGTGCAAAATTATACTTACCTGCAACCTGGCAGCCAGTACTAGTAAGGACTTAAAAATAGATAAGCACGTTCTTATAAAAGATTACTTATTGTAAACTTGTATCACTACCAAATAAATAAGATGAAAAGAGCTAAATAAAAGGCCACCTAAGATGTTTGACCATATACTTTTAGTAACAAAAAGTCCCCAACTAGAACTGCATCTCACAGAATATCCTATGACAATACTTTTTAGGTTTTGCAAAAGTTCTGCTTCTAACTGCGCTTTGGTCCTTTGGTCTGGCAATAAGCCTCTTAGGCACCAAGCGAGGCATCTGGCGAAGTGAAAGGCCAAGGCCATGGTGACACTTGTGTAGAAAGGGAGGCGGGTTGTTTTATGGGTAGGCAGTGCTGTGGTCATATTGTTTTTGATAATGCCATGGTCTCCAAAATATACAGATGTGCCACACTATGACACATCAACATTTTACAGCAACCTTTAGCCACCTCCCGTCTGTGCTATAGCCGAAAGACGGCTACAGCGCGGACCTAATTTGCCAGGAGGGCGTCCATAGACGTCCTCCCGCGCTCGAGCGGCCTGCGCACCCCCTGCAGGGTGCGCGCTGCGCGCTCTGTGATCAGAGAGTCTATGAGACTCGGCTGATCACAGATCGGAGTAAGTGGTCGATCCTGACCCCTTACCACATGATTAGCTGTCAGCCAATGACAGCTGATCAAGTGATGTAAACAGAGCCGGTAATTGGGCTATTTTTTCATCTCACGCTGGTAGCGTGAGGAGAAAAAAAAAAAAGCAGATTACCGGCGGCTGTGACAGAGACATCAGTCCCAATTGTGGAGAGCCTCTGCTCTGCTTCTGTGCCCACCTGTGCCACCTACCAGTGTCCACCAGCACCACCTACCAGTGCCCACCTACCAGTGCCCACCAGCGCCACCCACCAGTGCCCACAGTGTCACCCATCAGTGCCTTATCCCCAGTGCTGCCCATCAGCGCCACCTTCCAGTGTCCAGTGACATCAGTGCCACCCATCTGTGCCCATCAGTGTCGCCTCATCTGTGCCCATCAGTGCAGCCTCATCAGCGAATATCAACGAAGGAGAAAAATTACCCGTTTGCAAAGTTTTATAACAAACTATGAAACATGTTTTTATTTGGGGACAGTGTTGTATGACCGCGCAATTGTCATTCAAAGTGTGACAGCGCTGAAAGCTAAAAATTGGTCTGGGCAAGAGGGGGGTTTAAGTGCCCAGTAAGCAAGTGGTTAATAAAAAAAAGGGATTTGGGGTTTCATAAATACCCAACAGTTCTACATGCAAAGTTCTGCAGTTTGAAATCAAAGTAGAACTTGTGTGATAAAACCTAAGTATCAATCTTTATAACCCCCACCCTCAGTGTAAATTACCTTCTTGACAAACTCAGCATCACTGAGGTGTTGCAGAATCCCCAAACACAAATTACAGGTTTTCAAAGCCTCAGAGGTCTCTGCGCTCTGCGCTTCTTCAGCAGGACACCCATCAGAGTCATCTAGTCTAGCTTTCTTATTTGGCGGAGCATTGTCACCGTCAGCTGCACCTCCATCTCCGGGAGTCAAAAACGTCCGCAGCTCTTCCATCAGTTCCTGAAAGACACAGCAAATTGACCTCTTTGTTTTATTGGGTTTAATTAGTGTACTGACCTTACTTGCTTTATAAGTGCCTGAATAGACCATAATAACAATTAGATCACGCTTTGTAATTTGTGTCATAAGTTCGGCATCAGAAAGACAGCGCATATGCAAGGACAATATATAAAAGTTACTCACCCTGAAACAGTGGCTGTGTCCCTCATGAGGTTAAAGATCTACACTCACTGACCACTTTTTTTATTTTGGGTACACCCTGCTAGTACCAGGTTGGACCCACTTTTGCCTTCAGAAACTACCTTAATTCTTTGGTGGCATAGGTTCAACAAGGTGTTGGAAACATTT
Source organism: Lithobates sylvaticus (assembly GCA_028564925.1). Lineage (NCBI taxonomy): Eukaryota > Metazoa > Chordata > Amphibia > Anura > Ranidae > Lithobates > Lithobates sylvaticus. Next base: position 108,532,033 of record CM053028.1, read on the forward strand.
CTCAGAGAATTTGGTCCATAGTGACATGATAGGGTCACGCAGTTGCTGCAGATTTGTCGGCACATCCCAAAGGTGCTCTATTGGATTGAGATCTGGTGACTGTGGAGGCCATTGGAGTACAGAGACCTCATTGTCATGTTCAAGAAACCAGTGCTGAGATGATTTGAGCTTTGTGACATTGTGCATTATCCTGCTGGAAGGAGCCATAAGAAGATGATACATTGTAGTCATAAAGGAATGGACATGGTCAGCAATAATACTCAGGTAGGCCGTGGTGTTTAAACGATGCTTAATTGGTACTGAGGGGCCCAAAGTGTGCCAAGAAAATATCCCCCACATCTTTACACCACCATCAGCCTGAACCGTTGATACAAGACAGGATGGATCCATGCTTTCATGTTGTTTGTGCCAAATTCTGACCCAAACATCTGAATGTCACAGCTAAAATTGAGACTCATCAGACCAGGCAACGGTTTTTGAATCTTCTATTGTCCAATTTTGGTAAGCCTGTGTGAATTGTAGTTTCCTGTTTTTATCAGAAAAGAGTGGCACCCGGTGTGGTCTTTTGCTGCAAGGTTCAATGTGTTGTGCGTTCAGAGATGGTATTCTGCATACCTTGGCTGTAAACGAGTGGTTATTTGAGTTATTGTTGCCTTTCTATTATCTCGAACCTGCCCATTCTCCTCTGACCTCTACCATTAACAAGGCATTTTCTTCCACACAACTGAAATTTTCTCTTTTTCGGACCATTCTCTGTAAACCCTAGAGAGGGTTGTGTGTGAAAATCCCAGTAGATCAGCAGTTTTTGAAATACTCAGACCAGCTAGTCTGGCAACAACAACAATCATGCCACGTTCAAAGTCACTTAAATCCCCTTTCTTCCTCATTCCGATACTTGATTTGAACTTCAGCAAATCATTTTCACTATGTCTAGATGCCTAAATGCATTGAGTTGCTGTCATGTGATTGGGTGATAAACAACTTGTGTTACCAAGCAATTGAACAGGTGTACCTAAGAAAGTGGCTGGTGAGTGTATATTTGCCATAATAACTGTTATTTATATTGACATCTATTTTTTATCACCATTCACCAATATTAAAGTAGTATAGGCAAAATGTTTTTTGAGTTTTTGATAGAGCAGAGAGGTAACAGCGGTCAGGTTTTTTTTGCTGTCTGTGCCCACTTTAGGGAGATTCATCCTCTCAATTTGTTATGTTTACTGTTATTACATAGAATAAAAGTCAAAGAAAATCCCAAATTTTGTGTTGTCACCAAAATACAAATAGGGTAGAGATCTTCCAATGAGGACACTAGTTTTGGGGACCCTAGTGACACCCCCAGGATTCTCTCACTTTGTAGGGGTTTCCTATCACTTTCTGTTCTGGTTAGGAGACAGAAAGTTAAGGGAAATCTCCCCAAAGAAACATAGGTTCCAGATTACCTCCCTGCTAGGTCCTCGTTGTTGCTGTCCTTACACAGTAGGTGTTTTTTTATTGGTGGAATAGTGTACTGAACAATTACAGTACATCCACTCTGGGCCCATGTTGCCAGCCTGCCCTGCTTTTCTAAAAATCAGTTCTAAGAGAACTCACAGTGTAGGTAAAATAGATCAGCCTCTCCACCTCCAGGCTCTGCATGTCTCTTGTGGTTATGACATCACATTTTTTTTTTTTTTTTTTTTTTTTTTTTTTTTTTTTAGGGATAATAAATCTAGCCAGTTGAATGGTGCAGGAGAGGATCAGCACAGAACAACTGGCCAAGGTGGCAGGAAATATAACTGGCCCTGCATCAGAAACTTTTGATCATAAGGTTTTTTTTGTGTATTTCATATTTAGGGTTCATGAATATGTGTGTTCATATCCTACATTTGACATGAGTTTAACCACTTCCATACCGGGCCTATTCTGGTACTCCTCTCCTACATGTAAAAGTCATAGTTTTTTGCTAGAAAAAATGACTAACTACCAAACATTATATATGTTTTTTTTAGCAGAGACCCTAGGGCAGTGATGGCGAACCTTGGCACCTTGATGCTTTGGAACTACATTCCCCATGATGCTCAACTACACCGCAGAGTGCATGAGCATCATGGGAAATGTAGTTCCAAAACATCTGGGGTGCCAAGGTTTGCCATCCCTGCCCTAGGGAATCAAATGGCAGTCATTGCAACTTTTTACGACACATGGTATTTGCACAGCAATTTTAAATAGATAACCAACATGACATGCTTTAAACATTGCGTAAAACTCGTGGAATGGCGCCAAACTTCGGTACTTAAAAATCTCCATAGGCGAGCCTTTAAATTTTTTTACAGGTTACCGGTTTAGAGTTACGGCGATACCTCACATGTGTGGTTTGAACGCCATATACATATGTGGGAGCGACGTATATATGCGTTCGCTTATGCGTATGAGCACGCGGGGACAGGGGCACTTTAAAATATATATATTTTTTTTTTTTTTTTTTTTTTTTTTATTGTTTATTTTAATTTTTACACTTTCCCATAAATTTTTTTTTTTTTTTTTTTTATTAATTTTATTTCTATTACAAGGGATGTAAATATCCCTTGTAATAGGAATAGGGTATGACAGGTCATCTTATGTGGGGTCTATAAGACCCCACATCTCTCCTCTAGGCAGGAAAGGCTAAGATCAAAAAAACGGCGATCTTGGCCTTTCCAGCCGAGTACACGGCAGTATTTACAACTGCCAGGCCGGACATGATGTCATAAGGTCACGCCTGGGCCTCCAAAGATCATAGAGACTGCCGGGGACCATCTGGTCAACGGTGTTCTCTATGGTGAACTTCCAGCGCCGATGGATGCCTTCTCTGGCTAGCCGTTTGCACGAGCTAGCTGGTAGAAGCACTGGAGGGCAGCGGGAGGGGATGCCCCCTCCCTCCTGCCGCCTGTAGAAACGATCAAGCAGCTGAACTGCCGCTATGATTGTTCTTACGGTGCAGGGAATCGTCGGCTGAAAAAGATGATATCTGAATATCTGCTGTAGGCATCATTCAGATATCCCCACTCAAAGTCCAGGACACCATATGACGGCCTTGGGCGGGAAGTGGTTAAAATGCATGTCAAAAGCAGGTCAGCAGATTCCGATGGACTTAAATAGAATACTGCAGTTCAAAAGCTGCGTTTCACCTGTTTTGTATAGCATTTTAAGGTGCATTTGGATTGCAGGTAAAGCAATGCAAATTAATATGAAGTAAGAAGTGACTAAATGCATTGGGAGGAGGCAGTGACATCAACACATGCGTCACGTATGCTCCTAGTGCTCAGAGAGACCAGGAAAGGAGGAGGACTGGGTGCATTAGCTGGTATAGAGTCATACTTTGTGCATTTATTCATTTTATTATAAATTGTTTACACTATGGAGATTCTCTCTTTTTAAAAGAGAAGTATGGAGTTTTCTTCTGAATCATACTTACCTAGGCTAGCTGTCCCTTGCCGACTCTAATGCCGCGTACACACGATCGGAATTCTCGTCGGAAAAAGCTCTGATGGTTTTCCCGATGGAATTCCGCTCAAACTGTCTTGCCTACACACGGTCAAACCAAATTCCATCCGTCAAGAACGCAGTGAAGTACAACACTATGACGAGCCGAGAAAAAATGAAGTTCAATGCTTCCGAGCATGCGTCGAATTGTTTCCAAGCATGTGTAGGAATTTTGCGCGTCGGAATTGCTACAGACGATCGGAATTTCCAATAGAAACCTTTTCCGTTGGAAAAATTGAGAACATGCTCTCAAATTTTTGCTGGCAAGAATTCGGCCAGCAAAATTCCAATGGAGCCTACACACGGTCACATTTTCCGATGAAAAGCTCTCATCGGTCTTTTTCTGGCCGAAATTCCGATCGGAATAAGACTGAGAACCGAGCGATCAAACACTGCTGATTGCTCAGTTTTCAGAGCTCCCTGAGCAGAGTGCTGTTTTAGTCACCAGCTCTCTGCTCTTCCCCCCCCCCCCCCCTCCCCACTCTCCCTGGAGCGCTGGGCTGCAGAGGGGGTGGGAGCCGAGAGGCTGAGCCAGATGCTGGTGCAGGTATGTGAGCAGATCCTGACTTAATTGTTACGATCTTGCCCGAGCCTGGACCAGCTCCATGACGACATCAGCCAACAGCGGGCTACAGCCCTCTGTCTGCTGAAAAAAGGGTCACTCCTCTGCAGAATAAACTGCACTTCTGTGATCCACAGGAAAAGTACAGCCAAACGAGCTTTGGCTGTACTTCTCATTTAAATTTAATAATGTGGAGTACAGGTGGTTGAGAAATTCTGAGGACAGAGCAGCTGAAGATTTACATTGCCCAGAGAGGGTAAAAGCAATATATGACCTTTTGTAATTTAAAGGTCAATAAAATCTGGTTGATATTGAACACAGGTATTAATTATTATTTTTTCATTGCTTTTATCGTTCACAGGTTTATGACAGCATTCTTTAGCTCTGTGCATTATTTATGTAAATTAAAGCAGATCAAACAGCTTTTTCTTGTCAAATACTGCATATTGAATTTGAATGCATGCGTTTGAGCAGCAACCTGTTCAAATACAAGAGGCAGCGTTTGGCAAGAACGTCTACCAGAGCCCTTAATGACTTTCAAGCAAGTATCCTCTTCCAGTTAGTGGCCCAATCCTGCTTGCTCCAAAATTACAAACGTACTCTTATTCCCCGTACACACGGTCGGAAATTCCGACCACAAAATCCGTCAGATTTTTTCCGACACTGGTGTTGCATACACACGGTCGGACAAAGTTGTCAGAAAATCCGATCATTCTGAACGTGGTGACGTTCGTTGCGTACGACAGAACTACGTAGAGGCTAGTAGCCAATAGGTTTGGTCTCCTAATTTGATCTGAGCATGCGTGGCACTTTGTCTGTCGGAATTCTCTACACACGATCGGAAAAATTCTGATCGGATTTTGTTGTCGGAAAATTTGAGAGCAGGATCTCAATTTTTTTCCGTCGGAAAAAGTCAGATGGAGCCCACACACGGCAACATGGTCCGATCGGACATTTTCCGTCGGAATTTCCGACCGTGTGCACAAGGCATTAGATTGTAAGGTCTAACGAGCAGGGTCCTCCGATACCTCTTGTACCAAATTGTAATGTAACTGTACTGTCTGCCTTAATTTTGAAAAGCGCTGTGCAAACTGTTGGTGCTATATAAATCCTGTATAATAATAATAATATTATTTTTACATTTTATTTTTTAAAGGATCCACTAATCACTTCTATTTTATCATCATTTGGGATTGATAAAATGGGGATACCTTGTATGGAAGACGGTAAGGAGTTGGGAAGCCAACGCAGCATAATCGAAGGACACATCTTGGACAGGTCCCTGAGGAGAACAAGATTTCAGCAACTGTCCTATACTTCTCTTCTATCAGAAGCATGCTGCAACACCTGAAAAACACAATAAACATTAAATGATCAGGTTCTTACATAGCGTAACAGAGAAACATAAAAATATTAATATCTCACACAATAGTACACAACCTATAGGGGGGAATCAGGTCATCCCAGGACATTGCTAGCTTTTTTTCCATCAATTGGAGGACCTTGTCTAAAAAAAACTCAAATGGTTTATCCGTACTGTCAACTCAAACTCTGTAACTTGCCTGCAAAATTATTTTGGTTTACAAAAATCATATATAAACTAAATGTCTTATAGTTTTAGAAAAAGAGACCCTGTCACTAACTTAATTCTGACATTTTAAATGCCTATTTGCAGTGTTTTCCTTTCCATAAATTATTTTTTATTCACTAGCCTCTATACATGGTAGAAAATATGACTACTCCAGGAAAAGTCTAATTTACTAGTACAGCCCCCTCCCCATGTCATAGCCCTCTCCTCTTCTGGGGGGTGTCTAATCACTGTGTGTGCTGACCCATCTCCCTTGCTCCTCTCCTTTTTTTTTCATTGAAGTGTATTTTTTCCCCAAAAAATTGTGTTTGAAAGACCGCTGGGCAAATACAGTGCGACATAAAATATTGCAGCAATTCCCATTTTATTCCCTAGGGTCTTTGCTAAAATATATATAATGTTTGGGGGTTTCAAGTAATTTTCTAGCAAAAAATATTGATTTTAACTTAAAGCGGGATTCCACCCTAAAGTGGAACTCCCGCTTTTCGGAACCCTCCCCCCCTCCGGTGTCACATTTGGCACCTTTCAGGGGGGAGGGGGGTGCAGATACCTGTCTAAGACAGGTATCTGCACCCACTTCCGGCATAAACTCCCGTGGGAGTTTACGCAAGTTCCTGTCCCGGCGCGCTGTCTGCTGGGACACACACAGACAGCGCTGAAGATTCTCATTGCGCCGCGCGACTCGCGCATGCGCAGTAGGGAATCGGGAAGTGCGGCCACTTCCTGATTCCCTCACCGAGAATGGCGCCGGCTACAGCAGAGAGCCGAGCGAGCGATCGGCCTCTGCTGCCGACACCGATGGAACCAGGGACAGGTAAGTGTCCGTTTTTTTAAAAGTTGTAGCTGCTGGCTTTTAATTTTTTTTTTTTTTCAGTACAGTCCCGCTTTAAGAAACAAGTGTCAGAAAAAAATTTAGAGTGGTTAAACTTCATGCATTACACATTGTTAAAAACTTGGCAGACTGCCTGGATTTTTTTCTTTACACACAAAAGTGTATCCCTTTGATCTAAGAAGGAAGCATTAGTTACAATGTTTCATGTTAAAAACTTGGCAGACTGCCCGGATTTTTTCTTTTGACAGCTGAGTAAGCAGATAAGTCTCTCCACTTGTTATATGAAAGTCAGCAAACTCTTCAATAGAGATCGTCAGGGGGGGATGAATCAAGATCATGATTTTTTAACGATTAATTGTGCAGCTCTAATAAATAAATATATACTAGTAAAAAAAAAATATTAATAAAAATGCTATAAAACTATCCCCCATTATGTAAATGCTATAACTTTTGTGCAAACCAATCAATAATCGCTAATTGCGATTTTTTTTTACCAAAAATATGTAGAAGAATACGTATCGGCCTAAACTGAGGAAAAAAATAATTTTTTTTTTATATATTTTTGGGGGATATTTATTATAGCAAAAAGTAAAAAATATTGCATTTTTTTTCAAAATTGTTGCTCTATTTTTGTTTATAGCGCAAAAAATAAAAACCGCAGGGGCGATCAAATACCACCAAAAGAAAGCTCTATTTGTGGGAAAAAAAGGACGCCAATTTTGTTTGGGAGCCACGTCACACAATTGTCAGTTAAAGCAACGCAGTGCCGAATCGCAAAAAGGGGCCATCAGTCATCCAATGTGGTGGAATAACAAGGAGGGGGATGTTAAACACAACATTTTTTGAGGGTGTCATGCCCAGCACTGCGTTCCATATGGTGTATTCCAGACAAGCAGGGGTGTTGCTAGGTCTACAAAAGATCTGGGGCTAGAGCCCATAGCAGCGTATGTAAAGAAAGTCATATGCTTGGACGGGCATACACAGGTATATAATGTACGTACGTGTGTGTGTGTGTGTGTGTGTGTGTGTGTGTGTGTGTGTGTGTGTGTGTGTGTGTGTGTGTGTGTATATATATATATATATATATATATATATATATATATATATATATATATATATCCCCAGAGAGCCCCCCCACTTACATCAGGGTCCCCAGAGAGCCCCCCTTCCCTTGGGGACCCCTGCAGAGACACAGGGCTATGGGCTCCAGATTCGGGGCTGTAGCCCCAAAAGCCACCCCCTAGCGACACCAGTGCAGACAAGACAGACCCCCTCCTTCTATACAGGAAGATACAAATACAGGAACAGTCTTCCCTACACATGATGCTCCTCTATTACCTGCTCAGTGGACACTCGGTGGCCCCCAGCTGATGTACAGTGAGAAGACTTTCTAATAGGTAGGGAAGAAATGTGAGCCCAGTCACTGTATACAGACCACCATGTCACAGGAAAGTCCCAATATCTTCAATCCCTCCACACAGAGTGATCACACATCACATGGACCCAAATACTCGTGCTTCCTGTTTCGGGGGAAGAATTAGGAGAGCGGACAAGTAACTTCTTTGCCGAGTATAAGCCCATACCAATCGAGCACTGATGTCATGAAGAAGGCCGGGCCCGCCTATATTCAGCGGAGACAAACAAACGCCGCTTTCCGGGATTGGTTAAAAATGCTGAAATTAGTAACACCGCGTGAAGAGTTCTGTATTATTTGTGGGCAAAGAGCAATTGTTGCTGGATGGTGTATGCCAGGTGATTGGTCTGGTCTGACGCTAGCGAATGTCAGAGATTGACTAGTAATGCCTGTGGATGGCAAGGCAGTGAGTGAAGTGATCGAGGAGCCTCGGAATAGTTCTGAAGAGGTTGTCGGCTGTCGATTGGCCGGGCCTGTGTATGGCTTTGCTGTAGAGCGGGATGGCGGCTCAGCCTGCTCCTCCTAAACCGTGGGAGACCCGGAGGGTCCTGGGGGGCCTCCCAGCCAGCTCTTTTCAGTGAGTGTGTGGGGTTCTGGGGGGGTCGTGAGGAGGAGGAAGAGGCCATGCTGGGGGGTGAAGTCCAAAGGGCAGAGACGGGAGTAGTGTGCACCTGTCACCATAGACTGTATGGAGCCTGAGGGTACAGGCCACAGGGAAGTCCATAGGCCTGTGGTGTGTGTGTTATATCAGTGTGCATCAGTGAGGTGTGCTCCTGGGAGCTTTATATATATATATATATATATATATATATATATATATATATATATATAATGTCACGTCCCAGGCCTGTAGCGAGCAAAAGCTTGTCTTGTATTAAGAGAGGTATGGACTCCAGAGAGAGAGAGATCATTTTGCCCCTGTTCAAATCATTAGTAAGACCTCATCTGGAATATGCAGTTCAGTTTTGGGCACCAGTTCTCAAAAAGGATATCTGGGAACTGGAGAAAGTGCAGAGAAGGGCAACCAAACATAAGAGGCATGGAGGAGCTCAGCTATGAGGAAGGATTAGAGGAACTGAATTTATTCACTCTTGATAAGAGGATATTAAGGGGGGATATGATCAACATGTATAAATATATAAGGGGTCCATATAGTGAACTTGGTGTTGAGTTATTCACTTTACAGTCAACGCAGAGGACAAGGGGGCACTCTTTACGTCTAGAGGAGAAGAGATTTCATCTCCAAATACGGAAAGGTTTCTTCACAGTAAGAGCTGTGAAAATGCAGAATAGTCTCCCTGCAGAGGTGGTTCTGGCTAACTCAGTAGATTGCTTTAAGAAAGGCCTGGATACTTTCCTAAATGTACATAATATAACTGGGTACTGACATTTATAGGTAAAGTTGATCCAGAGAAAATCCAATTGCCTCTCGGGGGATCAGGAATTAATGTTTTCCCCTGCTTTAACAAATTGGATCCTGCTCTGCTGGGGTTTTTCACCTTCCTCTGATTAACTGTGGGTATAGAATGGGGTATATGGGATTGTATGATATTATTTTATTTTTTTTATTTATGATGGAACTGGATGGACTTTGAGTCTTTTTTTTTTCAACCTGACTATGTAACCTCACTGGTACACACTGATCAGCCGTAACATTATGACCACTGACAGGTAAAGTCAATAACATTAAATATGGCCTTATAATGGCACCACAAAGTGGGGGGGGGGGGGGGGGGGGTAATGGTGAGCATGGAACCTTGGAGCTCTATAAACACATTTGTGCAGCGTCTGGGCATCAACGCAGAACTAAACCTTTCCATCAGTGGTCCTTGTCCTTTACCTTCAGCTTCTGAGTGCTGGTCTTCAGATCTCTTCATTGAGCGTTGCGGGATGACCTGGCACACATCCGCAGCTCAGCGCACATCCCACAAAAAAGCAGATGGGTAGGTGTGTTTTATTGCAAAAGAGACATTACAGTTTTCTCTGCAATAAAAAGCCTGCCTGCTCGCAGTTTGTGAGAGTGGGACTTTAGTTACGCCTTAAAGTGGATGTAAACCCGAAATTATTTATTTATTTTTTTGATGTCATAATGTAGAGTATAATTATTTCCTATCATTTGAGCCCAGTCTTGCCACAAAGAGTTAATCCAGCTCTGAGCAATCCTCTTTTTTTGTTCAGTGAGAGAAATCTTGACAAACAGAGAAAAACTTTGTCAAATCCTCCCCCTTGCTGTGAGTGACAGGTGATTTACATATCTCATGCACTGGCCTAAGAGACATGCATTATTTTTTAATACCCACCCCCACGCCTTTCTTCTGCTGCTCTGCCGGGATTGGATGTTCCACACCTCAGCATAATTGGGCATGCTGAAGTCATGTGGTTACTTTCCTGTCTTTTCACTGGATGTTAGAGATCATAGCAGAAGTTCAGTGTAAGAAATACACAGGAGAAAATGCATGTTGATAAGGGGAGTGTAGAGGTGGGCGGGGAGTCTACTGACATCACGACTCCACCCACCGAGCTCCAGACAACAGACCCACCCACAGAATCTGCAGTTTTTCGGGTCTCCTAACAGACAGAGGGGAGACATTTGACAGGTAAAGATACATGCAGGAGGCATGTATATCCTTATAGATAACCCCTATGGCAGTAGTTTTTAGAAAGGATGACATTGGGTTTACATCCACTGTAACCACTTTACGACCAGCACACAACGATGTACGTCCCTTTTTTTGAAGAGGGATATCTCCGTAATTGCAGAAGCTGCTGCCACAACCGAGATATCCATCTCTTCTGGTGCCGGTCATGTTTACGATAATGGTGGTCTCCGCGGCGGATTTACTGCGAGATCACCATTATCGGCGGCAAGAGAGGTGCCCCCCACCCCTCCCGCTGCTCTCCCACGCCCTCCGCTGCTTACCGGAGCTGTCGGTAGCGGCGGAGGCGATCGGGTCCTTCACACTGCTGGGTATGGAAACAAGTGAGGCTAAGATGGCCCCCACCCATCTCTATACCATAGGGCGGAAGCGACGTCAAAACGTCACTTCCGCCCATACCTCTTAAAGGCACATTTTTTTTCAATGTCATTTTTTGGAATGACTTTTTTTTTTTTTTTTTTTTTTTTTGCATTTAAGTCCAAATATGAGATCTGAGGACTTTTTGACCCCAGATCTCATATTTAAGAGGACCTGTCATGCTTTTTTATATTACAAGGGATGTTTACATTCCTTGTAATAGGAATAAAAGTGACTCAATTTTTTTTTTTTTTTTCTTTTTAAACTGTGTAAAAAGTAAAGTATATAAGAAAAAATAAATAAAATTTTTAAAGCACCCTGTCCCGACGAGCTCTCGTGCAGAAGCGAACGCATACGTGAGTAGCGCCCGCATATGAAAACGGTGGTCAAACCACACATGTGATGTATCGCCGCGATCGGTAGAGCGAGAGCAATAATTTTAGCCCTAGACCTCCTCTGTAATGCAAAACATGCAACCTGTAGAATTTTTTAAATGCTGCCTATGGAGATTTTTGAGGGTAAAAGTCTGACGCCAATCCACGAGCGGGCGCAATTTTGAAGCGTGACATGTTGGGTATCAATTTACTCGACGTAACATTATCTTTAACGATGTATAAAAAAATTGGACTAACTTTACTGTTGTCTTTTTTTTTTTTTCAAAAAATTGATTTTTTTCCAAAAAAAGTGTGCTTGTAAGACCGCTGCGCAAATACGGTGTGAAAAAAAAGTATTGCAACAACCGCCATTTTATTCTCTAGGGTGTTCGATTTACCTTCAACTATGTAGTGAAAGGGCCCGCCTGATTGCATACAAATTGAAAATGTTTAGGTTTGACCTCATATTATATAGTTTTGGTAAATCTAAAGAAAATTGTATAGTGTGTAGAGCTGCACGATTAATCATTAAGAATCAAAATCGCCATCTTTTTCTCTTCCCGATCTTCAAAACAGCATGTCACCATTATTTTAACACATGCAGAGAGTTTTCACAGCTGGGGGGGGGGAAACAAAGTATCTTTTCATTCTTTTATCAAAGGAAAGGCTTGTAAATGAAGGAAGTTTAACCATTTAATTCAAATACTTTTTATTAACCACTTCAATACCAGTCACTTAGACACCTTCCTGCCCAGACCATTTTTCAGCTTTCAGCGCTGTCGCACTTTGAATGACAATTGCGCGGTCATGCTACACTGTACCCAAACAGAATTTTTATCATTTTTTTACCACAAATGGAGCTTTCTTTTGGTGGTATTTGACCACCTCTGCGATTTTTTTATTTTTTGCGCAACAAATAAAAAAAGACAGACAATTTTGAAAAAAACAAACAAACAAGTTTTTCTTTGTTTCTGTTAAAATTATTTGTAAATAAGTACATTTTCTTCAATGACGGGCACTGATATGGCGGCACTGATATGGCGGCACTGATATGGCGGCACTGATATGGCGGCACTGATATGGCGGCACTGATATGGCGGCACTGATATGGCGGCACTGATATGGCGGCACTGATATGGCGGCACTGATATGGCGGCACTGATATGGCGGCACTGATATGGCGGCACTGATATGGCGGCACTGATATGGCGGCACTGATATGGCGGCACTGATATGGCGGCACTGATATGGCGGCACTGATATGGCGGCACTGATATGGCGGCACTGATATGGCGGCACTGATATGGCGGCACTGATATGGCGGCACTGATATGGCGGCACTGATATGGCGGCACTGATATGGCGGCACTGATATGGCGGCACTGATATGGCGGCACTGATATGGCGGCACTGATATGGCGGCACTGATATGGCGGCACTGATATGGCGGCACTGATATGGCGGCACTGATAGGTTGCACTGGTATGCAGCACTGAATGGCACTTGTGGGTGGCATGGATGGGTACTGATGGGCACTGATAGGTGGCACTGCTGGACACTGATGGGTGGCATTGCTGGGCATCACTTCTTTTTTATTTGTACATAAAGGTACCAGTCAGTGCCCATTTGTGGGCACTGACTGGCACAGATTGGGCATCATTTGCACATGTGGATGGCCAGGGGGTACATACCTGGCCATCCACATGTTTCCCACTTCCCTGGTGGTCCTAGTGGAGTCCCTGGTGGTCCAGTGTGGGCATCTGAGGGGGGGCTGCGCTGATAAACAATCAGCGCAGACCCCCCTGTCAGGAGAGCCACCAATCGGCTCTCCTCTACTCACGTCTGTCAGACGCGAGTGAGGAAAAGCCGATCACCGGCTTTTCCTGTTGACATCGTGATCAGCCGTGATTGGACACAGCTGATCGCGTGGTAAAGAGCCTCCTCCGGCTCTTTACCGAGATCAGTGTAGCGGTGTGTCAGACTGACACACCGATCGCCACAATGCGCGCCCCCATGTTATCCTGAACAACGTCATATGACGCCCAGTCAGGATAACAGAACCACTTACCGGACGTCATATGCTATTGACCGGGTGGGAAGTGGTTAAACAACATGTTGGTACACATAGAATAGAACTGTAACCATTTGGTTATACAACAAAGCAAAGTTTAACCATTTAAAGACCAAACCTGTTCTGACATTTGTTGATTACAAGTAAAAATCATAATTTTCTGGGGGAACACCCAAACATGAGATTAAACGCAATTTTAAAAAAAAAAATACACTTTAACTGCTTCCCGACCGCCTCACGCAGATATACTGCGGCAGAACGGCACGGGCAGGCAAAATCACGTACCTGTACGTGGCCCTTTAATTGCCTGCGGGTCGCGCAACACGGTCGGGAGCTCCGCGGCACCAGCGGACCCGATCCCTGCTGGTGTCCAGCGATCGGGTCACAGAGCTGAAGAACGGGGAGAGGTCTGTGTAAACAAACCTCTCCCCGCGCTTCCTACTCTGCCTGTCATTGACCGGCTGTTCCCGGCCATCGGGAAAGCCGATCAATGACGTCAGACGTCAGCCCCGCCCCCTAATGTAAAAAAACACACACGTCACAGCCCATAACCCCTCCCCCTAGTGGTTAACTCTTTCACTACCACTGTCATTTATACAGGAATCAATGCATTTAAATAGCATTGATTGCTGTATAAATGACAATGGTCCCAAAATTGTGTCAAAAATGTCCGATGTGTCCGCCATAATGTCGCAGTCACAACTCGCTGATCGCCGCCATTACTAGTAATTATATAGTATTATAAGTATTATTCGTTTTTTTTTTTACCAAAAATATGTAGAAGAATACGTATCGGCCTAAACTGAGGAAAAAAAATGTTTTAACCCTATTTTTGCCAACTGTGTTCCTGCTGTGGATATTACTCCCTCTTTGTCCTGATGACCATTGTCTCTGAAACAGAAAGTAAGGGAAATCGGTAAAGAACTGTTATGAGGGGAAATCTTCAACTAGAGACAAATGTTATGGTGACAACTGTCATCGATGGGAGTTATCCTCACCCTGGGTAGAATTTCTTCCACTTCCTGTTGTATCTCCAAGACAGGAAGTGAAGGAAAATCTCAGCAAGACACAGACATAAAGAAATAACCTGATGGGAGTTAATCGCTTCCATTCTCTAATCAAAACAAAGTTTTAGCTTCATGTACACTTTATTGCAGAGTGAAGTTTAAACATAATATCGGTCATGCTGACATGGAATGGCAATTGATGAGATTCTGCCATAGTTACTTATTAAATTCTCTTATCTTTTCAAACACTGATTGTAAGGACAGACTGTCTTATCATTATGATGTCAGATAAAAGCTCAGAACTCGCAAAGCCATTAGCTGTCCCACTACAGTTATTGCAGCATACACAGTGGGGACAGAAAGTATTCAGACCTCCTTACATTTTTCACTCTTTGTTATATTGCAGCCATTTGCTAAAATCATTTAAGTACATTTTTTCCTCATTAATGTACACGCAGCACCCCATATTGACAGAAAAACACATTTTTGCAGATTTATTAAAAAAGAAAACTGAAATATCACATGGTCCTAAGTATTCAGACCCTTTGCTCACTATTTAGTAGAAGCACCCTTTTGATCTAATACAGCCATGAGTCTTTTTGGGAAAAATGCAACAAGTTTTTCACACCTGTATTTGGGGATCCTCTGCCATTCCTCCTTGCAGATCCTCTCCAGTTCTGTCAGGTTGGATGGTAAACGTTGGACAGACATTTTTAGGTCTCTCCAAAGATGCTCAATTGGGTTTAAGTCAGGGCTCTGGCTGAGCCATTCAAGAACAGTCACAGAGTTGTGAAGCCACTCCGTCATTTTAGCTGTGTGCTTAGGGTCATTGTCTTGTTGGAAGGTAAACCTTCGGCCCAGTCTGAGGTCCTGAGCACTCTGGAGAAGGTCCAGGATATCCCTGTACTTGGCCGCATTCATCTTTCCCTCGATTGCAGCCAGTCGTCCTGTACCTGCAGCTGAAAAACACCCCCACAGCATGATGCTGCCTCCACCATGCTTCACTGTTGGGACTGTATTGGACAGGTGATGAGCAGTGCCTGGTTTTCTCCACACATACCGCTTAGAATTAAGGTGAAAAAGTTCTATCTTGGTCTCATCAGACCAAAGAATCTTATTTCTCACCATCTTGGAGTCCTTCAGGTGTTTTTTTTTTTAGCAAACTCCAATACGGGCTTTTGTGTGTCTTACACTGAGAGGCTTCCATCGGGCCACTCTGCCATAAACCCCCGACTGGTGGAGGGCTGCAGTGATGGTTGACTTTCTACTACTTTCTCCCATCTCCATCTCTGGAGCTCAGCCACAGTGATCTTTGGGTTCTTCTTTACTTCTCTCACCAAGGCTCTTCTTCCCCGATAGCTCAGTTTGGCTGGACGGCCAGCTCTAGGAAGAGTTATGGTCGTCCCAAATGTCTTTCATTTAAGGATTATGGAGGCCACTGTGCTCTTAGGAACCTTAAGTGCAGCAGAAATTTTTTTTTTGGCCAGATCTGTGCCTTGCCACAATTCTGTCTCTGAGCTCTTCAGGCAGTTCCTTTGACCTCATGATTCTCATTTGCTCTGACATGCACTGTGAGTCTTAGGCCCCTTTCACATGGACGGACCGTTCAGATCCGCCTGTCAGTTTTGACGGCGGCTCTGAACGGGCGCTCCATGTTAGTATATGGAGCATCGGATGTCAGCGGAGACATCTCCGCTGACATCCGATCCGCCAAAAGCAGACATATGGCTCTACGTCCAGATCCGTCGCTGGCGGGTCGGATTAAATCTGATGAAAACAGACACACTGTCCATTTTCATCCGATGTCTCCATAGAGACCAGCGGCGCTCGCAAGCCCCTCCCCGCTCAGTGAGCGGAGAGGGACTTGTCATCTGCCGGTTCAGCGGAGATCAACGGAGAGATCTCCCGCTGAGCCGGCGGGCAGAGGCGGACTCCGTGGAAGCGGAGTCCGCCTTGTGTGAAAGGGGCCTTATATAGACAAGTGTGTGGCTTTCCTAATCAAGTCCATTCAGTATAATCAAACACAGCTGGACTCAAATGAAGGTGTAGAACCATCTCAAGGATGATCAGAAAAAATGGACAGCACCTGAGTTAAATATATGAGTGTCACAGCAAAGGGTCTGAATACTTGGGACCATGTGATATTTCAGTTTTTCTTTTTTTAATAAATCTGCAAAAATGTCAACAATTCTGTGTTTTTCTGTCAATATGGGGTGCTATGTGTACATTAATGAGGAAAAAAATGAACTTAAAGTGGTTCTGCACTCATTTCATTGAGTAAATCTCTTTGCCTTCCAAATCAGGCAAAGAGTACTAAATGAAATTTTTTTTTTTTTTTTTTTACTTACCTTGTAATTGAAGACTTCCGGTCTTCTCCCTCTGCGGCGGCGGTGGGCGGGGTCTCTGCGTCGATCGTCGTCACGCCGCACTGTCTCCTGGGATCTGGTGTCATTGATCCCAGGAGTCAGTGCGGGCATCTTCCGAAATCTCGCGAGATTTCGGCCACATCTTCCGAAATCTCCCGAGATTTCGGCCGCATCTGCCGAAATCTCGTGAGATGTCGGCAGATGTGCCGTTACTGCGCACGCGCGAGTAACGGCGGTGCATGCTGGGCCATCAACAGTGCCTGTGGGGTTTCACATGCCCACAGGCAAGATGGCCCCCAGCACTAAAGAAGAAGACGAGGAACTTCAGCGGACGAAAACCGGCGGCGATCGAGATGGAAGATGGAACAGGTGAGTCCCCTAATAAAGGTAAGCATACTTTATATTACGTCCTTAAAAAAAATTTTTTTTTACAGAGTGCAGAACCGCTTTAAATGATTTTAGTAAATGGCTGCAATATAACAAAGAGTGAAAAATTTAAGGGGGTCTGAATACTTTTCGTCCCCACTGTATTTCTGAGCTTTTCCCTTTAACCACCTCACTCTTCCTGGATTAGTTTGCAAATTTTCACTTTCTCCATTGTGAAGGGGTAGGCTTTCCAATGTAAACACTGTGATCACTGGGATTAGCCATCCCAATGATCACAAGGTACCACGTGGGCTCTGATCACCTGTGCCTTTTGCCTATGATTTCCATTGCCTAATGTCAGTTCGTAGGGTCTATAGGCATTGTGCGTGAACCAACTGTAAACACTAGAATGTTTTTAAATGTTCGCTCAGAGCAACCACTCCCCCTATTTGTCATTTTACTACAATAACCAGTAGGGAGGTAAAAGAAATCGTTCTTCGAAATTCTTTATGTGATGTAAAGCCTAACAGCAATGTTGTAGTTAACCAGATAATTGGCAAACAATTATAAAGATATTTTTTTAGGACTTGTTTAACCTGGCATCGCCCTTTGAAGAGTGACCTGTGATGAATCAGAGGGTGTTTGACAGGGGGTTATGTCGCCTTCTTTGTACTTGTCTTAATCCCTAAATACCCACACCAGCATGCCACAACTGTGTGCATTGCACACAGTTGCGGGGTGCTTAAGGCGGAACTGTACTCACCTCGGCTTCAGCGATGTGGCATCCCGGAGCTCCCTGTACGGCTGCTGACCTCTTCGGGTGGCTGGCTTCTGGGTCTCGATCGCCGCAGGCTTTCATTAGCCGGGCACGGATGATGTCGCTTCCATGCATGCGCAGGAGTTTAGTCAGATTCGGCATTGCCAAATTTGTACAGTGAGCTGCATGTGCGTACAGAGAGCTGCATGTGCGCGGCTAACTGTACAAGGACGGACGGGCTGGCAGCCAGGTAAGTAAATTTAATGCAGAAGAGACAAAGAATTTCTCTTCTGCATTAAAATTCTTGTCTATTTGCCCATTTTTATTTTTGGCCTAAAGTTCTACTGTTCTACTAGTTCTAAAGTTCTAGTGGTTGTTAACTCATCTATACAAGTCTATGCCAGCCCCTCTATTAGAGGCTGGCATAGCACACTATGTCATTAGTTTAAAAAAACGATTGTTGTAAATACCCAATTTGAGCTGTCTTCAGGCCGGGCACATCACTCGCGGCCGCTTTCCAGCTCTGATGCATTGCTTCTGAGGGAGGGGCCGCGATCTCCCTCTGACTTCAGCTGAGAGATCACGTGACCGCTCGTCACCTCCGCAGAAGCCGTGTATCATAGCTGTAAAGCAGCCACGAGTCACGTGACCGACCTGATGACAGCTGAAATTAGGTATTTACAGTGCTAGTTTTTGAAAACAAAGGACATTTTTTACAGTTTAGAGGGGGGCAGATTACACAGCGCCAGCACTGTGTTGTGTAATTGCTTTAAGGGACCAGAATCTACATATTTATTTTTTGGGTTAACAAACACTTTAAGTTGCGGTTGTATTCGGCAGGCAGTACTGTTCGCTTAGTGCGACCCATTAAAGGGGGGATAATTGTTGGCACGCATAATTTTTGCAAAGTATTGCAGCTGTGGCTTGTGTACACTCCCATCCACGGATCTTGAAGCCTAAGGGGGGGGGGGGTAAAAATGCAGCCCCACCCATAACTGCAAATATAAACTAGGCCTAAATCTGCTTGTATGTTTCCAGGGAAACGCATAAACCGACAATATCTTTGTGAGAACTTTGTCTATTTTGTTGTCAAGTTGTGTTTTTTGGTGTTGTTTTTTTAGGTCAGCTGACTTGAGGACCACTATTACCAGGCCAGGACAGCCAGCTCTTACCAGGGTTCCACCACCTGTACTACCCAGACCTTCTCAGCAAACCAGAACAAGTTCACTTAATGCCTACCGACCTGCATACAGTTCTTTCTCACCTAGTTTTGGCTCTTATGGCTCATATGGCAATTCATTGTACGGTGGCTACAGCCCATACAACTATGGCTACGGCAATGCAGTTGGTTATAACCGTTTCCAGACAGATGATGCGACTCCCAGCAGATTTGTCCGTCAAGCTGAAGAAAGCAGCCGCGGAGCTTTCCAGTCCATCGAGAGTATTGTTCAAGCCTTTGCCTCAGTCAGCATGATGATGGATGCTACTTTCTCAGCTGTTTATAATAGCTTCAGAGCAGTTCTAGATGTGGCAAACCACTTTTCCCGGCTAAAGGTTCATTTTACTAAAGTGTTTTCTGCATTTGCACTGGTCAGAACAATCGGGTTCCTGTACCGACGTTTGCAGAGACTTCTAGGTCTGCGGAGAGGTTCGGAGAATGAGGATTTGTGGACTGAGAGTGCAGGTACTGTGGCTCGCCTTGGCTCAGAGAATGATGCCACCAACGCAACCAAATCGTGGCCAATTTTCTTATTCTTTGCTGTCATCCTCGGTGGCCCCTACCTCATCTGGAAGTTGCTGTCTTCGGGCAATGAAGAAAGTACTGAAGGTAAATAGGAGATGAGCAGTTATAGAGTGCAATGTTTTAATACTCTAACTTTTTATAATTTTTCATGAATTTTCATGAAGGGTAGTAAAAGTTGATCTTTCCAGAATACTGTATAGGGAAAATAACATGAAAATGTATCCTATGCCATCGTTATAAAACCAAAACCCAGGAAGTGAATTGGGAGTGTGTTTGCTCTGCCCTTCCAGGGGAATATTGGGTATCAGGGTGGAAAGTACAAAATACTTACTGATCCATAACCATTGTCTACACACATGTGACAGCTGCTACTTGCACTTTTGATACTAAAGTCTTGTCTTTTTTTTTTTTTTAATCACAAACATGTTATACTTACCTGCTCTGTGCAGTGGTTTTGCACAGAGCAGCCCAGATTCTCTTCATCTCAGGTCCCTCGCCGGCCCTCCTGGCCCCTGCCGAGTGCCCTTAGGAGTGGCCGCTGCTCTGTGTGTCCATTCAGACACAGAGCCACGGCTCGGCCCCACCCCGTCTATCTCCTTATTGGCTCACTGAGTTTGACAGCAGCGGGAGCCAATGGCGCTGTGTGTTTCAGCCAATCAGGAGGGAGACTGCCAGACAGCTGAGTCTTTCGTGCAACATTGCTGGATCAAGATGGGGCTCAGGTAAATATAAGAGGGGCTGAGGAGGAGCTGCTGCACACTGAAGGTTTTTTATCTTAATGTATAGAATGCATTGAGATAAAAAAACCTTCTGACTTTTTTTTTCATATACATGGCAGATGTGAGGGATATATGCAGTGAGAGTTTTCCAGTCATTACGGTGTTATTTTTCAGCAGACTGGAACAGGTTGCTGCACTCTACAGTGGCATGTAATCCCATGACATTGGGGCAACTGAAATCTCCTGTTTATTCACAAACTATAGTATTGTGCGTCAGTTGTGAATGAACACAGTGAGTGATCGGTACCAATCACTGTGGTCATTTAGAAAAGGAAGATGCCAATTTAGCCCCAACATTTAAAAAGGGCCCAAAATACATCCCTGGGAATTATAGACCAGTAAGCCTAACAACAATAGTATGCAAGCTCTTGGAGGGCATAAAGGACTATATACAAGATTTTAGTAACAAGAACTGTATCAGTAGTAGTAATCAGCATGGATTCATGAAGAATCGTTCTTGCCAAACCAATCTATTAACCTTCTATGAGGAGGTGAGTTGCCATCTAGATAAAGGAAGGCCTGTAGACGTGGTGTATCTGGATTTTGCAAAAGCATTTGACACAGTTCCCCATAAACGTTTACTGTACAAACTAAGGTCTGTTGTCATGGACCATAGGGTGAGTACATGGGTTGAAAACTGGCTACAAAGGCGAGTTCAGAGGGTGGTGATAAATGGGGAGTACTTGGAAGGGTCAGAGGTGGATAGCGGGGTCCCCCAGGGTTCTATGCTGGGACCAGTCCTATTTATTTTGTTCATAAACGACCTGGAGGATGGGGTAAACAGTTCAATCTCTGTGTCAAAAAAAGGAAAGTAGGTTTTGGGACTTTAAATGAGGCTGACACCAAAAGGGATGCCTGCCTCCATCCCTATCTTTGGTTTACAAGGGGGAAGAGAGAGAGGTGGGACTTTAAATTAAGCACACAGCAGTAAAAGAATAAGTCAAGCGACTGGGAAATTGCATTTATTGTATATTATACAATCATAATTCATTGAATGAAGTATTCTGGGCATCAAACCTCTAAAAATACCTTGGTCATCAAGCATCTATACAATTAATCTAAATCAATTGAAAATACAATCCAGTTAATGTTACAATATAATAGAAACATAAATAACTGTATATGCGTAATTTATGATAGGAGCTTGAGTAGCCAATACCATCTTCATAGAAAAATTGCCGTAACACAATTCAAAATATGGATAGAGTGATATAGAGTCTTAGTATTCCATGATTATGATAAAGAATAAAAAATTCTAGTTTGAAGGCTCTACGCGTTTCGCGGCTTTATAGCCGCTCATCAGGAGCCAAGATCATGGAATAAATATCTGCATCCGCGCACCAATGAAGCAGCATCGCCAAAGAGACGCTGAGCAGCGCCCTCAAGCGCCAAGGTGATCTGTAGAGGCGACGACAGCCACCACAGACATATCCAAAGTAGGTAGGTGTGAGTGGTGTAAACTATAACCCCTAAAGGGACCTGGTGTCCATCCATATGATGGATCACACTCACCTTCATGGATCATGACAATTCTCTCTGCACACCAGGTCCCTTTAGGGGTTATAGTTTACACCACTCACACCCACCTACTTTGGATATGTCTGTGGCAGCTGTCGTCGCCTCTACAGATCACCTTTGCGCTTGGGGGCGCTGCTCAGCGTCTCTTTGGCGATACTGGATGCTGCTCAATTGGTGCGCGGATGCAGATATTTATTCCATGATCTTGGCTTCTAATGAGCGGCTATAAAGATGTGAAACGCGTAGAGCCTTCAAACAAACTTTTTAATCTTTATCATAATCATGGAATACTAAGACTCTATATCACTCTATCCATATTTTGAATTGTGTTACAGCAATTTTTCTATGAAGATCGTATTGGCTACTCAAGCTCCTATCATAAATTAAGCATATACAGTTATTTATGTTTCTATTATATTGTAACATTAACTGGATTGTATTTTCAATTGATTTAGATTCATTGTATAGAGGCTTGATGCCTAAGGTTGGTCTTGTGTCTTTTTTTCAACCTCACCTACTATGTAAGAAGCCAGTAAAGTACATGTTTACTGATCCCTTCCCTGCTTTCCATCCTGAAATGAACCACCCCCCCCTTGTACCTGCAGCAGCCAGCAGGAGAGGGAAAGCTGCGGTGGGCCCAGGGGAGCACACGGGGGGCTGGGCAGCCAAAAGGGGAACAAGGACAGGAAGGGTGGCGGGGCGGCATTTACTGGTATCGATCACAGTTTGTCCTGCAGCAGCTGAATGCCAGCGGAAGGGAGAGGAGGAGAGGCAGCTTTCCACGCTGCAGGACGAAAATACAAGATATCAATAAATGTGGCCCCTGCTGTCCAGGTTCCAGGGGTTGGCAAGGAAGGATCATGGTCTACCTGTCGCCTACCCGCGATAAACAGGTTGCCAACCCTCGCTTTACAGGGTAGTTAGAATGGGGGTGGGAGTATAATTTGGGCTTAGTTACTATTTGACTATACTTTTACTTTAAAGAAGCAGTAACTTTATTTTTTTATTATTTCTAGGGGAAGTCCACACAAAACTTAATTATGTTGAGATTTGCTTGTTTTGGGGGTTCCCTCAACCATAACCCATGGGCTTTGATGCTGCCTAAGCCACTGTGAAAGTGCTCTTAGTTACTCTTATTTCTTGCCTTTACTAGAAAACTTGGACTGGGCAAGTGGGGAAGGTGACCATGTTGTGGGAAGAGCAGAATATGACTTTGCAGCTACTTCAGATGAGGAGCTTTCTTTCCATGCTGGTGACATGCTAAACCTGGCACCCAAAGGTAATTTCTTTTTTTTTCATGTTCTCCCTCTTATCTGTGTTGTAGCAGAGAGAAAGTGTAATGGACGCTGGTGGTAGTTTGCATGGTCTGGAGATGTTTTCACATTCTGTGTGTCATGGGTTGCCATATTTGTATAGGCTGCTCTAATAGAAAAGAGGAATCAAGATTAATCAAAATAATAAATACATTGACAAAACCGCATTCTCAAAATTGGTGTAGGGATGTGTGGTGTTTTCTAGGATTATTCATCCTTCCCACCCAGGTCCCCTTGTCTACTGATTATTGTTCCATCTTGCATGACTGGAAGTGTCCTGTTGGCTCCTGACTTCTTGATGGCTGGCAGTGATCATCTTTGGCATATGATAGGAAGGAGAAGTGTCTGCTGATCTACACTCCCTGCTAATGGGCTAAATGGTTCACTGTGTTAAAGTGGTTGTAGACCCTTACATGTACCCAGTGAAGCGACTGGCCTCAGGTGATACAGAGAGGTGGAAAAAAAAATCCCCCTACATAAGTTGTACCCATTTATCTGCAGTATTATCTTCTCAAATGCCATTCAAAGGCCAGCATTTATAAAGCTTGTCTGAGCTGTCAAAATAGGGCGGAGAGCTGAAGTTACTCTGCAGAGCTCAACGAGGAGGGCTCTAAGAGATGATTGGAGGGAAGGAACACACCCCCTTCACACAGCACATAGGAGCAGAGCTGAGGCTGTCAGTCAACTGGAGATCCCTCCACTGTCACCCTTTCTTATTGTACATCACGGGACACAGAGCCATAGTAGTTACTATGTGGGTTATAGGCCACCTTCAGGTGATGGACACTGGCACGCCCTAAGACAAAAAGTTCACTCCCTATATAACCCCTCCCACTACTGGGAGTACCTCAGTTTATTCGCCAGTGTCTAAGTCAGCCAGTGTTGGTCCCAAGGGTTCAGGGGTGACTTAACTGGGGGATTAATCCACATTACCCCTGAATAAAGTTACGAACCAGAGAGTGTGAAGCAAGTGGTCATTGAAAAAACACTGATAAGGCCGACACCTGGCCCTTGATAGTACTTAAGGCCAGCTCCATTTCTAATCCCATCTGTTGGAAGTCAAGAATCCTACCTATGACATTTTCTGTGGTACCAACCCCTGGATTTACACCAGGAGACATATGCCTTCCAGACTCTACTGTATAGTATATGACCCTGGAGGCCGGCTTCCTGGCATTAACCAAAGTAGAAACTACTGAAGCTGACAGCCAACAATTTTTTAGAATTTGGGTCTCAATAGCCAAACCATTAAATTTAGAGTTTGTAAGGTAGGATGGAATACCGGACCTTGTGAGAGAAGGTCTGGCCACAGTGGTAGGGTCCAAGGGTCCCCTACCGCCATCTTTTTGATTTTGGCAAACCAAGATCTTCTGGGCCACCAGAATCACCTCCTTCCCTTCTTGCTTGATCCTGCGAAGAAGACACAGAAGGAGCAGAACAGGAGGGAATGCATAGATCAGTAAAAACTGATCCCATGGAAATACCAAGGCATCTGTTCCGTACGCCATCGGATCCCTTGTCCTTGACACAAAAGTTGTTGATCTGGTTGTTGAACCTGGATGCAAACAGATCCTAGTACGGAACTCCCCATGTTTTACTTATTGACAGAAAGATGTCGGGATGAAGGGACCATTCTCCCGGGAAGAATTTTTGGCTACTCAAGTAGTCCGCCTGCCAATTTTCTATCTCTGGAATGAAAATTGCTGATAGGCAAGGAATGTTGTTTTCTGCCCAAGAAAGAATATAATTCACCTCTTTCTGGGCCGCACTAATTCTCGTGCCCCCTTGGTGATTGTTATAGGCCACCGCTGTGGCATTGTCAGATTGGATTCTGACAGGACAATTCTGTAGCCTGGACATCCAGGGCCAGTCGTACTGCCCGAATCTAGAATATTGATGGGCAAGGTCATCTCTGATTTGGACCATTTCCCTTGGACAGACGCTTCCTCCAGGACTGCTCCCCAGCCCAGAAGGCTGGCATCTGTTACCACCTTCCAGGTAACTGGTAGAAAGGATTTCCCTTTTTAAAGATTCTTGGATATAAACCACCAATTGAGTCCTTAAAGGACCCTTTAGTCCTGTCAGCTTTACAGAAACAGCCTTTTGAGCCAATTTGAGATATTCCTTTGGTCCTCGTGATGAGGAAAATCATTTTCTTGGTTGCCATATCTTCTGCAAGAAGAGTATCAGAGTTGGCTGCTCTTTCTTGTAAAGAGCCATTTTTGATTTTTCATAAGGATAAAGTTGTATTGCGGCCTCATCCTAATTTCCTACTGAAGGTATTGTCAGGGTTTCATTTAAACCAGGATATTGTTCTGCCTTCATTTTTTCCAGAACCTTGTTCTGTGGAAGAAAAGTCACTACATTCTCTTGATGTGGTGAGAGCGGTCAAATTCTATTTAAAACTGCCGGCTCAGATTCGTAAAACGGATGTTTTGTTTGTGCTGCCAGACGGTCCTAAAAGAGGACAGGCAGCGCCGAAATCTACTATTTCTAAATGGATTTGTCAAGTGATTGTTCAAGCTTATGGTTTAAAAAGGAAAATTCCTCCTTTTTGTATTAAAGCGCACTCCACCAGGGCTGTTCTTGGGCAGTGCATCACCAAGCCTCCATAGCTCATATCTGTAAGGCCACAACTTGGTCTTCAGTCCATACATTTACCAGATTCTATCAAGTAGATGTAAAAGGTCATGATGATATCGCCTTTGGGCGCAGTGTACTGCAGGCTGCAATATAAGTCCTCTAGTCTTATTGCCCTACTTTTGTTGTGTCTCCCTCCCTTCAGTTGGCATTGCTATGGGACATCCCACATAGTAACTACTCTGTGTCCTGTGATGTACGATAAGAAAATAGGATTTTTATAACTGCTTACCTATAAAATCCTTTTCTTTGAACTACATCACGGGACACAGAGGTCCCTTCCTTCTTTGGTATACACGTGTATTGCTTTGCTACAAAACTGAGGTACTCCCAGTAGTGGGTGGGGTTATATAGGGAGTGCACTTTTTGTCTTGAGGCATGCCAGTGTCCATCACCTGAAGGTGGCCTATAACCTGTATAGTAACTACTATGGCTCTGTGTCCCGTGATCTACTTCAAATAAAAGGATTTTACAGGTAAGCTGTTATAAAAATCCTATTTTTTTAATTTTTTTTTGGTGTCAGTAAAACTTGTCAGAAGTGATTCATGCAGATAGCAGAGGAACGAAGCAGAAGTGACACTTAGTGCTCTTAATTGAGACAAATGCACACTATAGAAGGATATGCTTTGTACATATTTCATGTCTTGAGGTTTACAACCACTTTTTAAGTGATTCTTTTTCTCTTCGTACACTAACCAGTAGAAGGATCTGCTTCAATGCCTAATGTTCTTAAGTAAGCATGTGACGTTTATAACCTGTGTTTATTTTCAGAACAACAACCTAAAATAAGAGGCTGGCTGCTTGGAAGCTTGGATGGGCAAACTACAGGATTTGTTCCTGCCAACTACATCAAAATCCTTGGAAAAAGAAGAGGACGCAAAGCCGGAGAGGCTGAGAAAATACAGGAACAACAAGCGTTCCCCAACCCGCCCCTGAGCACCGTCTCATCCGTAGCCACGCTGGAAGATCAGGAAGCTGCCCTTGAGTCAGTTTTTGTAGAAACAAGAAGCACAGGGCCTGGCATCGAAACAAGTACAAGCCATAGGGGCGCGTTTGATTTATAAACAAACATTTGTGTTGAGAGAACTGCAATGTGATGCCGTGTCAACAGTTCTAAAGTTGCTATTGTTCCCTGCAATGCATAAATGGTTGGCTGTACTGTAGTTGGTAAGCATAGCCATATACTGTGTACCCCATCTTAACCTGTAGTAATCTGTCAGGATATATGTTGGATGGATTCTCTCAATTACTGCAGCTGTAGAGCGTGGGATGCTTAAATCTTCACTTAACACTAGACTGGCCTCTAGATGTACTCCAAAGGGAATTTTGATCTAAACTAATATATATGGAGATGTTGGTATATTTATTAGTGCAATGAAGCTCCTATTTAGTTTTAATTAAGTGCTTGTTGCATGATGTTTATCCTATTTGATGATGGTACATCACATTTAAATTATTCTAACTCCTGAGCGCTTGATGCAGCCCTGCTATGCAATTATTGGCAGTCTTCACTTTGGCACTTTGATTCTATTAGAGCAGAAACATTTACCCAAAAGTTAATTCTCTACTTGAGCATAAGAAAGTTAAAGAGCAAAAGTCCATAACAATCTTTAAATATTCTAAAGATTATGGACACAGACATCTTTATTGTTGGGAGAGGCTGTATTGTATAATCAGTGCTGGCTTTGGGGGCTGTGCTAAAAGGGGATGTTCATTTCTTCATCTGAGCATCACAAACCAAAAACACTACCGGACCCTTTAAGGGGTTTCAGATGCCCGGCGGGGTTTATGATCATGTGATCGACATGATTGGAAAGCTCCCAATTGCAAGAAGCGATTGGGAGCTTGCCGGTAACTTGTTTTGTAATATTGAACACAAATTTGTGGCCCCTCTGTGTCGGGAGCCTGCATATTTGCTTGCTGTTGGTGCCAAGAGGTTACATATTATTTTAAGTATTCAAAGCAAACCCCCCACCCCCTCCATCCAGCCTTTTATGTCTCCATGCTTCATTTTGTTGAGAAATCACTTTAAATCCCCCCAGCATTTCTGGTCGTGGCCATTTTGAGTAAGGGCAAATGATTCATGTAGGATTTGCTTCCTGGAGTCCATCTACCCTTAGCTCAAGCATGCAGGCAGGAGAGTGTGCTTAGCTGATGATCTCCTCTCCTGAAGACACCTGGGATGTATGATATAATTTGCCTAGGCAAGAAAACATGAAAAAACTGAAGAGATTTAAAAAGAAAAAGTTTAAAACAAGTAAATATAATATACTTTCCTATCTATTTACTAATGCTAGCAGCATAAGGATTAAAAATAATCCAATTTTGATTGGAAGAGTGAAGTTCCACTCTTAAGGAGCTGTCGTTCTCCCCCCCCCCCCCCCCCATGTTCAGGTTGGAGCTATATGCACAGTAGTGGCAGTTACTTTTTGTGGGGAAGCTCAGTGGCTGTAGTTTCTGCCTTGTCCCTTTTTATTATAAGGGACCCAAAAGAGATGTTTCCAATTTGGTGGAGTGGGTCTGGGTGTAAACTGCTGTTGGGTCTAAGTGCCACATCCATCTTCGATTATAATATTGACATTTTTGTTCAACACTGACAGAAGCTATGATAACCTAGAATGGTAAGTGCAGTGACGCTGTACATTTTTAGTTCTTCTGCTTTTTTTTTCATTTCTTTTTCCTTACCCCAAATTTTTTCCAGGATGTTCTTTATTTGCAGCACAAAGGATTGTGATTACGAACGACCATACATTAGTTTTAAAGTGACAGTTCTGCGCTACTTGCCACTTATTTGCATATGAATGTCGAGTTTTTAATCATTGTAATGCAGTACTGCAGCCATCTAGCATTCTCCTTCTTCAACTGTCCATACACTGATTGAAATTCGGCTGGACCAACGGGCTGCCTGAATTTAGTCAATGTATAAGTCAATCAACTTCTGCTGAAGAGATGTCAGAAAATGTTTGGATGGTCATCAGTGGCACTGTCCCAACCTTAATATGCACTTTGGAAGAGAAAGTATCATTGAGCTACGGCACCTTCCAGCGTTCACAGAAAGCCTAAATATATAATTTTTCTAAGTTCTAATATTAGTCAACATGTCCTGTTTTTATGTTTGGAAATGTGAGTGTATTGTTTGGGGGATATCTCTGCCAAAATGCTCTTTTTGCTATTATAAAGTACGCCTGTCATGCATTCTACTGATGGTTTCATCTTTTGAGAATGCTAGTTGACTGGCTCTCATGCTTGCCTACTTGGAGTCAGTTTAGTGAACAAGCCGACAGATGAGGACTTTTGACTTTCCTGTATGTCTGTTCTGTTTTTTCAGTGACTCAATGTAGCAGCCAGGCAGGTAGTATTTTAGGGAGGAATGCAGCTCTATTGGCCCCCATATTTCTGTCAATGCAGTTTTACTTTTCTTTGTTACTACTGATGACTCCCTCTTAACACATACAGTACAGCAACGGGTATGCATTTTTGTCTTCTTTTGAAATAATGGTAAGGAAAATGAAAAATATGATTAAATGTTAATTTGTTACTGGCACTTTTGAGGAAAGTTTGAACTGTTGAAATTTTTTAATCTCTGTAAAAATTGTATCTTAAATGTTAAAAGAACACAGATCTTCTGTATATTATGTGTCTAAATGTTCAGGCCATCTAAACGACGTTTGATGTATCCAGATATGGATCATATTGGATCATATTCCCCTGCACTGGCGGATTCACACAATATTCATTTTATTGCTTAAAGAGATTTTTTTACCCAAATTGTGAAAATGTAAAATGCAGAAACCATTAAAAATGTAACATGCCAATGTAAAAGATACTATTTACTGCTAAATGAAGGCTGTTTTTCGTCGATATTTTTAGCTGTCCTATTCCCTGGTCCACATTTTGGTGGCCATTTCCAGCAAGAGAAGAATTCTGTCCCTTTTACTATCTGGTATTCTTTGTCAACCCCTGCGATGATGCAATAGAAGATCCTACACAGTTAGGCTGGCTATACATCATACCATTTTTCTTTTAGACTTACCAAAGCCATATAATATGAGGTCAAACCTAAACTCTTTGCATTTGTATGCAATCAGGTAGGCCCTTGCACTACATAATGGAAGGTAAATCTAAAGGAAATTGAACAAGAAAATTGTATAATGTATGGCCACCCTTCAAGTGGTATTAAAGGCTTTCTTTAAAAAATAAGAAACAGGTTATACTTACCTGCTTTATGCAGTGGTTTTGCACAGAGCAGCCCCGATCCTGCTCATGTCCGGTCCCTTGCCGGTGCTCTTGGCCCCTGCCTCCAGAGCAAGCGGCTTGCAATGGGGGCACCCAAGCAGGCTTGCTCTAGGGGGCACTCGGCAGGAGGGAGGGGGTCAAGAGCACAGACGAGCAGGATCAGGGTTGCTCTGTGTCCATTCACACACAGGGCCATGGCTCTGCCCTGCCCCCTCTCTCTCCTCATTGGCTCACTGGCTGCGATTGGCAACGGTGGGAGGAAATGGCTCCCGCTGCTGTCTTAAACAATGGGGAGGGGCAGTCCCCAGGGAAGCCTGATCTTACTCCAGCCATGTGCATGAGAGGAGCAGGCTCAGATGGGGCTGGGGGGATTGCTGCACAGAGGAGTTTTTTATTTATTTTTTACCTTCAGACATAGAATGCCTGAAGGTAAAAAACTTGGAGCCTTTACAACCACATTGATGTTGTAGCCAGGGAATCGTATTGCCATGGTATCAGTAATATGTAAATGTAATGATTCCACAGGTAGAGGGTGCACATGTGCAAGCGCTACAGGAGTGCCAGTGATGACGTGCTCGCCTAAGTGAAAAGTACAGAAGTACAGGGAGGAAAACTTGAAAAAAAACAAATGGTGTTTAGCAAAAGGAAAATAAATGTGGGCAATTCTGTGAAAGGAGAGTGTGAAAAATAATTTTCAAAAAATTATCTTTTTTTTTTTTTTTACTTTTTTCAAAAATAAGGGTGAGGGTCAGCTTTAAGACAGAAGATTGGAATCTATATGTTGTAATTACATTTTATAATATGTAAATTATATGGGCAGAGTAAATGGGCAAATACTGTTATTGCATGAGATGCATCTTGTTGCCTGGCTGTTTCAATGCTTGTATGACCGATTCCCTTCTTCTATTTAGTGAATGCAAGTGACGTCCTCTATTCACCTTTGTTGATCAGGTGTCATGCACATGTATTGAACTGAGCAAAACATTTTGAAGGGTAGAGCTGCCCATAAACTTTACAATCAAATTGTATCCTTTTTAGGTTTACAACAACCTTAAATGTGAGGGCCTGCCTAAACACTGCATTTAGTTTTGCATTCAGCCTTCCATCGTTGGTTGATCCAAAGAATATTGTTCAGATTGTAATGTGTAAGGTCAGCTTAAGCAATTCATTTCTGAGCCACTAGATTCAGCTGACAAAAGTATAGTTTCCTGGTGTCTGACACTCAAAGGCTCATGAGGTACACATTCATTATTTTAATAGACCAAAAAATACTTTGATCTTGCACCAACAGGATTATCCTATGAGAGAAATTCAAAACATGTATAGAGAAAGGAATGGGATTTTCAAGGTTCCAACACAAATCATTATAAAAAATATCCAAATTGTTATGATAAATATTTTTAAAAATATCAATTTCATATAAAACAATCACAGAGAATCCATGCGGCTACAATACAGCTCAACATGTTTCGCCAATCACTGGCTTCTTCAGGAGACTTTAAAAATACTGCATGCAAAAATCACTAAAAATAAAAAGCAATATATAGGTCAGAGAAGCATATACGCCAAAAGTGAACTTGTATCAATACATCAAAAATACATTATTGCTCAGATAAATTTTACGGATCACTTGGGAGGCTTTTACCTGATGTACTCATTATTTTTAATGGACCAAAAAAGACTTTGATCTTGCACCAACAGCATAATCCGTGGGGATACCAGTAGACCATAGGGGAGGATACCAACCAGCGAGATGACTGCCTGGAGATGGGGAATGTTGATAAACACTAACTGAGGCACATACCGTATTTATCGGCGTATAACACACACTTTTTCCCCCCTTAAAATCAGGGGAAAGTCGTGGGTGCGTGTTATACGCTGATACCCCCCAAAAAAAGTGACAAAAATGGCAAGCGCTGCCGAAAAAGACCGAATTGCGGCGGAAAAAAAAACTGAAGCGGCGCCGGAAAAGACCGAGCCGACTGTTCGGCTCCGCTTGTAGTCCCGCCTCCCTTCGCTCGCTCCGGAAACAGCAGGGAGGCGGGACCGCGAGCGGAGCCGAACAGTCGGCTCGGTCTTTTCCGGGGGCGCTTCGGTCTTTTTCGGCGGCGCACGTGACAGAACGTCTCGGCGGCGGGAAATTTAAACCCGGACAAGACTGCAAATGACGCTGGGCAAGGCTGCAAATGACGCTTAAATGTAAGTTGTTTTTTTTTCCCTAAACTTCCCTCCTAAAACTTTTTTTCCTTTTAAAATGCCCTCCTAAACTTGGGGTGCGTGTTATACGCCAATAAATACGGTAACTTAAAATGGGTCTATAAAGGGTCATGTGAGCTATACCTACCAATTTTGTTTTGAGGATAAAGGATTACCCAAACAAGTAGAAACCTTATTGTCTCTATCCCGAGTAGAGTCACGCTCTCAGGTTAAGTCATTGTAATTTTTCCATATAGAGCAAAAAAAAAAAAAAAAAAAAAACCCTCAGCCCATAATTGTATCTAGGCTGAAATGACCCAAACAGAAATGGAAACTGGGAGATAACCATGAGAATTCCCAAACTATAGCCAAATGGTAAAGACTTTGATGAAGACAGATATACAGTGCCTTGAAAAAAGTATTCATACCTCCTTGACATTTTCCACATTTTGTTATGTTAAAAAAAAAAAATTAATTTTATTGGGATTTTATGTGCTAGACCAACACAAAGTGGCATATAATTCTGAAGTGGAAGGAAAATGATAAATGGGTTTCAATTTTTTTTACAAATAAATATCTGAAAAGTGTGGCGTGCATTTGTATTCAGCCCCCTTTACTCTGATACCCCTAACTAAAATCTAGTGGAACCAATTGCCTTCAGAAGTCACCTAATTAGTAAATAGGCCACCTGTGTGTAATTTCACCACTACGCGCCCGCGCTATAGCCGAAAGACGGCTGCAGCGCGGACGCTCCCTGCCTGGAGGACGTCCCTGGACGTCCTCCTGTTTACTTCCCTAATGCGCGCTTCTGAGAGCGTGCATCGGGGAAGTTCTGTGCTGGCCGTGTCCGTCGGACACAGCCGGTCACAGATCGCTGTAAACGGCCAATCACAGCGGCCGTTTACAGCGAGATCGGGCTGTCCAATGAGAGATGATCTCATATACGCTGCACATCACCCTGAAAACACTGTCCCCACTGTGAAGCATGGTGGTGGCAGCACCATATCGTGGGGATGCTTTTTTTTCAGCAGGGACAGGGAAGCTGGTCAGAGTTGATGGGAAGAAATACAGAGGAATCTAAGAAGAAAACCTGTTAGAGTATGCAAAAGACTGGGGCAGAGGTTCATCTTCAAGCAGGACAATGACCCTAAACATACAACCAGTTCTACAATGGAATGGTTTAGATCAAAGCAGATTCATATGTTAGAATGACCCTGTCAAAATCCAGTAATTTCAATTGAGAATCTGGGGCAAGACTTGAAAACTGCTGTTCACAGACGCTCTCCATCCAATAGCACAGAGCTTGAGCTATTTTCCAAAGAAGAATGGGCAAAAATTTCACTCTCCAGATGTGCAAAGCTGGTAGAGACATACCCATCAGGACTTGCAGCTGTAATTGCAGTGAAAGGTGGTTCTACAAAGTATTGATATTTACCGTATTTATCGGCGTATAACACGCACTTTTTCCCCCTTAAAATCGGGGGGAAATCGTGAGTGCGTGTTCTACGCCGATACCCAAAAAAAAAAAAAATGACAAGAATCGGTTGCGGCGCCGAAAAAGGCCGAACCGCTGCCGGAAAAAGCCGAAGCGTGGCCGAAAAAGACCGAAGCCGGCTGTTCAGCTCCGCTCGTAGTCCCGCCTCCCTGCGCTTGCTCCCGAAACAGCAGGGAGGCGGGACTCCGAGCGGAGCTGAACAATCGGCTCGGTCTTTTTCGGCCGCGGTTCGGTCTTTTTCGGCCGCGCATGCGCGGTTTGTCACGCGGCGGGAAATTTAAACGCGGGCAAACTGCAAATGACACTGGGCAAGCTACAAATGACGCTGGGCAAGCTACAAATGATGCTGGGCAAGCTACAAATGACGCTGGGCAGGTTGCAAATGACGCTGGGAAAGGTTGCAAATGACGCTGGGCAAGCTACAAATGACGCTGGGCAGGTTGCAAATGACGCTGGGAAAGGTTGCAAATGACGCTGGGCAAGCTGCAAATGACGCTGGGCAAGCTGCAAATGACGCTTAAATTTAATTTTTTTTTTTTTTTTTTTTTTTTTTTTCCCTAAACTTCCCTCCTAAAACTTTTTTTCCTTAAAATTCCCTCCTAAACTTGGGGTGCGTGTTATACGCCGGTGCATGTTATACGCCGATAAATACGGTATTTATAAAAAATTTGGAAAACAACTTCCTTTACTGCTACTTCACAATGATGTGCCACTTTGTGTTGGTCTATCACATAAAATCCTAATAAAATACTTTTACATTTTTGGTTGTAATATGACAAAATGTAGAAAATTACAAGGGGTATGAATACTTTTTCAAGGCACTGTAAATATTACCATTCGATTTATAGTTTGGGAATCCTCATGTACTATCCAGACGGCACCTGCAGCATTTAGGACCCTGGGTAGACTCCTCTTCTGTGTGTACTTGCCTACCTTACATTTAACTCACAGCAGGGCAGAGGGTGGGAGGCACAGCAACATTACAAACAGGTGATTGGTTGCTAGGACTGCCTTGCATCCAAACAACCCATCACTTGCTTGTTAATAAGAAGAATTAGGCAGCTCCCGCCCTCAGTGCAGACTTCCTGCCCTGCTGTGAGTTTAACAGCCATAGAGGCGGCAGGCAGGTGAGTATACAGAAGAGGAGTCCACCCTGCATGCTTCCTGCCCTCTGCCTTTTGTGTTAAAGTGGAATTCCACCCTGAAAAATATTTTCACATTTTCCCAGTCCTTTATTAATAAATAAAAAAACATTTGGACTTTGATTGGGCCATTCTAACACATGAATATGCTTTGATCTAAACCATCCCATTATAGCTCTGGCTTAGGGTCATTGGACTGCTGGTGGGGGAGCTTTAACCCCAGTCTCAAGTCTTTTGCAAGACTCCTAACAGGTTTTCTTCTAGGATTGTCCTGTCTTTGGCTCCATCCCATCCCATGTCCCTGCTGAAGAAAAGCGTCCTCACAACATGATGCTGTCACCATCATTTTTCACGGTGAGGATGGTGTATTCAGGATGATGTGTATTATTAGTTTTCCGCCATACATAGCGTTTTGCTTTTATGCCAAAAAGTTCAATTTTGGTCTCATCTGACCAGAGCACCTTCTTCCACATGTTTGCTGTGTCCCCCACATGGCTTCTCACAAACTGAAAATTGGACTTCTTATGGCTTTCTTTCAACAATGGCTTTCTTCTTGCCACTCTTTCATAAAGGCCAGATTTGTGGGGTGCACAACTAACAGTTGTCCTGTGGACAGATTCTCCCACCTGAGCTGTGGATCTCTGCAGCTTCTCCAGAGTTACCATTGGCCTCTTGGCTGTTTCTCTAATTAATGCTCTCCTTGCCCGGCCTGTCAATTTAAGTGGATGGCCATGTCTTGGTAGGTTTGTAGTTGTGCCATACTCTTTCCATTTTCAGATGATGGATTGAACAGTGCTCTGTGAGATGTTCAAAGCTTGGGATATTTTTTTTTTTTTTTATAACCCAACCCTGCTTTAAACTTCTCCACAACTTTATCCCTGACCTGTCTGGTGTGTTTCTTGACCTTCATGATGCTGTTTGTTTACTTAGGTTCTCCAACAAACCTCTGAGGGCTTTACAGAACAGCTGTATTAATACTGAAATTCAATTACACACAGGTAGACTCTATTTACTAATTAGGTGACTTCTGTAGGCAATTGGTTCCACTAGATTTTCGTTAGGGGTATCAGAGTAAAGGGGGCTGAATACAAACGCACACTTTTCAGATATTTATTTATAAAAAAAATGTTGAAAACTATTTTTCATTCTCCTTCCACTTCAAAATGATGTGCCACTTTGTGTTGGTCTAAGGCTTCCCATACATTATACAACTTTTGTCTATAGATTTCCTTTAGATTTACCAAAACCATATAATATGAGATCAAATCTAAACACTTTCAATTTGTATGCAATCAGGCAGGCCCTTGTACTACACAGTTGAAGGTAAATCTAAAGGAATTTGAATAAAAAAATGTTATGGTGTATGGCCAGCGTAACACATAAAATCCCAATAAGATATATGTTTTTGGTTGTAACATTACATAATGTGGAAAATTTCAAGGGGTAAGAATATTTTTTCAAGGCACTGTAAATGATTCAGAGAAGGATTGGGAAAAAGTGCTGTGGTCAGATGAGACCAAAATTGAGCTTCTTGGCATTAACTCAACTCACCGTGTTTGGAGGAAGAAAAATGCTGACTATAGCCTTAAGAACATCATCCCTACAATCAAGCATGAAGGTGGAAACATGATGGGTTCTCTGCTAAAGGTGCAGGCTTAATTTCCTGCATTGAGGGGCCAATGGACGGGGCCATGTATTGTAAAATCTGGCAGGGAAAGGAAGGTTTTCATCCAAGAACATTGAAGATGGGTCGTGGATGGGTCTTCCAGCATGACAATGACCCAAAACATACTGCAAAGGCAACAAATGGCTTAAAAAGAAGCACGTTAGGTCATGGAGTGGCCTATCCAGTCTCCAGACCTTAATCCTATAGAAAATGTATGGAGGGAGCTGAAACTTCCGAGTTGCCAAGCGACAGCCAAGAAAACTTAAAGGGTAACTCCACTTTTAGGTGGAAAAAAATAGCAAAGAATAAATATAGCGTGTACAATTGTGATATAAGTCATATTGTAATTGAATGTTATTAAAAATTACCTTTCCTTTTCAATCTACAGCCGCTGTAATTTTCGATAAATGCAAAGCAATATGGCTACATGGAATTGTTCTATACACAGAATGTGTACTGACCCTTTCTCAGAAACACAAGACCACTCCCCAGAAACACAATTTCCTGCTTGTGTGATTGGCTCACCAATTTTCCCAGAAGTCTGCCTAAGAGACAAGTCAGATTTCAGACATCCCCTGCAACAAAAATGTCATTTTTTGGTGAGATATTTCCAATAGGAACACGTCTGAAGGGATGCAGGCCCAGCAGCTTTCCTCATTAATGCTCTGCAGCTGACTGATAATTATGAAACCACTCCCATTAGACCCACTTGGCACAGAGACAAAGACACAGGGATTTTTTCAGAATAACAAAGGGTAGGAATCTGCAACAAAAGTTGTTATAATCCTTGCAATGTACATAGATCACCCAGAGGGGAATGTTTTTTTTTTTCTCAACTAAAGTGGAGTTGCGCTTTAAGTATTTAGAGAAGATCTGTAAAGAAGAGTGGACCAAAATCCCTCCTGAGATGTGTGCAAACCTGGTAATCGACTACAAGAAACTTCTTACCTCTGTGCTTGCCAACAAGGGTTTCATCGTAGTGTTGTACGTCACCGCGTTCTTGACGGACGAAAGTTCAGCAAACTTTTGTGTGACCGTGTGTATGCAAGCCAAGCTTGAGTGGAATTCAGTCGGAAAAATTGTTTACTCACTGAACTGCCAAACAATTTATATCGTGTTTTTTTTTATGGATTTTTGGATGATATTCTGTCTCTATCATTTAAAGTAAGTCTATGATAAAAATTATAAACCATTTCTTTGTAAGCCGGCAAACTTCACAATCTGCAGGGGATAAAATAATTATTTTTCCCACCTTAGGGCTCTTTCACACGGACGGACCGTATGTCCGTTTTTCATCCATCCGTTTTCGGATGAAAAACGGACATACATGTATCCCTATGGGATAGCGGATGTCAGCGGATGAGCATCCGCTGACACCCGCTCTCGTCCGTGCCCGCTATGCTCCGTTTCTGCAGACGGAGGAAAACCCAATTTTTTCATCCGTCTGCAGAGCGGATCGGATGACGACGGACTCTACGGTCCGTCGTCACCCGATCTCCCATAGGGGAGAGCGGCGCTCTGACAGGTCCGTCCCTGCACAGAGTGCAGAGACGGACCTGTCATCTTCCTGCTCAGCGGAGATCGCTCCGGCGATCCCCGCTGAGCAATCGGATTTGCACTGATCCGCCCCGTGTGAAAGAGCCGTTATATAGATATGTAACCCCTCTCACCATAGCTTCTGGCATGCTCATACAGGTTTGAGGTTGAACCCACTGGGTGTCTGAGTGTATTTTTTTTCCCCTTTTTCTCTCCCTTCTTGTTTAAATGTTTTTAATTTGCTTTGTTTGGGAAGTGGTTGAGCTGAACATTAAGGCTGGGTTCACACGATTGCGAATTGGATGTGGTTTCTCTCCATCCAAATCGTATGACATGAGACTGACCTTCTCTCAATAGTGCTGGTTCACACATCTCCGGGGCGGCCACAGAGCACAGCAGAAGAGTCCTGTGCGTCTTTAGCTCTGTTTCAGGTCTGAATTTAGCCCAAAATTCGGACCTGAAATGGTGAACAGGGACGTACTGGACCCTCTGCTGTGCCCTGAGGCAGCACATAGTATGAACCCAGCCTAAAGCAGGAGGTAAACCCTCACATATACCCAGTGTAGTGAACAGCCTCAGATGATACACATGGATGAAACAAATCCCCCTGCATAAGTTTTACTTGTTTTAAAGTGGAAGTAAACGCCGTACTTTTTTTTTTTTTTATTTTTTTTTTAATATAATGACCCAATAATTTCTAAGCCTTACACATCGAATTTGACTAAAACGAGGTTTTAAAATACCTTTGTTAGCTTTCGGAACTCTTTTCTTCCGGGTCTTGGCCGTGCCATCTTTACTAGTGATTGCTGAATATTTTGTGGACGTCATTTCCGCCCTTACTTTGTTTTCCTGTATAAAACTCACGCATGCGCGATTGCGTCTAAACAGTATTAGAATAGCTGCTTCGTCTGAACGTCTCTGTGCTGCTCTGGTTCACTCCCCCTGTGTGACGTCTTTTACAGTCACAAGGGGATAACCAGGAAGGAGAGGAGAGCACAGTATCGCAAGGCTTCCTCTGTGCCAATGACAGTAAATTACCTGGCATGCAGAGGATAGTGAAACGGCATATATAGCGTGCCATTAAAGAAGATATGGAATGCGCAAGCGCCGCTAACATCGCTACTGATTGCAGGACTGATTATGAGAAAAGAGTAAGTGTAATTTCACGGGCAGCGATCAGCTGCCTGTTCTATACAGATTACAATGATCTAAAGTGAAAGTGGAGGGTTTATAACCACTTTAATTAAAAATTGGTGTATACTAAAGCGCTGATATATAATTTAAAAGCCCCAAATCTAAAAGAATAAAATAAGATTACTAAATGAAATGCTGCTACCATTATAAGTGTTCCCACACTTGAAAATAGTCACAATTTGAAGTCACCAAGACAACCCGGCTGTTATTATGTTGCTATAAATACTCCACGCTGGTCACTAGGTCAGTATCCCTTGAAAAAGTCACGTGACCTGTGATGCAACGCGTCGGGAGGAGGAGCTTAGGTGACGCCGTGTGATACACGAGCTCAGCAAAGGAGGAGAAGGGCTGACAGCCCAGGAGCGAAAGCCTGACCATTGACACTTTTTATCTGCACTATATCCACCTGGTACACATGAGTGCATACAACTTGAGGCATCTCATGGGGAGTCTATAGTTAGCAATATTGTGCAATGGTTTTTTTTTTTTTTTTTTTTCTCTTTTTCATGTTAAAACCGGCTTGAGCATCAGGAAGATTTCAAAGAATCACCTTTAATTGCACCGGCAACATTAAGGGAAGTTTTTGTTTCTTTCTTCCTATATATTTATAAATACCATTACCGAAGTGGCAACATTTTATATTTATATTTTCCAAAATAGCAGTCTTTTTTGCTTTTTGTTTCTCTAAACAGTGGGAGTTTAAACCAGCTGTCTTAATTGTTATATCAGTAATGCACCACTGCACTTTTAAAACACCAATCGCCTGGTGTATATGTTTATCTGGTTATCGTAGCAGATTGCATACAATAGGATTGTATGGTGTATGGCACCAACCTTGCAATTAGAGTAATCGCCTGGTGTATCTGCATATTGTTGCAATTAGATTGTATTCAACACTAATTGTCTGGTGTATGGTACCAATCTTGTAATCAGAGCACCTGTTGCTACGCCAGAGTTCCTTCACTCTTTCTAACACAGGACACAATTCCCAATCATCTTGATTGCTATCACTGAATCGTCGTTCAACTTTTTTTCATTTTACCAACACAACAAATACTTTCACCTATTAAATAAGATTTTATATGCACGTTTGGCATTTCTTTTATAATAAGGATCACATACTCACATATTAATTTATATACAAGGATTGTATATTTTATTTCACACACCTCCAGCACTATATATACGGAGTGTATATATATATTTTATTTTATTTTTTTCACTTGTGCACTATTGACCACAATTGACATTGTGGCAATAATTATTTTTAAAGATCTATGCTCACATAACCACTTTAATTGCAGTCTTCCCCTTTCTACGCCCCTTTCAAAAGTGCAGATCCTGATAAAAATCTCTCTTCATCTGTTAGCAGCAGAGAAAAGGCTGCAGTTACACTGTGTGAGAGCTGATTGGAGGAAAGGGACACCCCTCCCCCCTCAATGGAACGAAGGAACATGCAGAGCTGTATTCTAAATAGACAAGCTCCCTGCTTATCTCCCTCCCCGACACAAATCTTAGCTCATGTGTCGGAGAACTTGCCAGAAGTGACTCGTGCTGAAGGAACAAAGCACCAGAGAGAAACGACAATTAGAGCTTTGGAGAGAGACAAGTAAACACTACATATATATGTGCTTAGTTCAAATTTCATGACTGGGGTTTAAAACCACTTTAAATTAATAAGAGTTTGGGTCCCCAGGAGCGTTTTGCTGTATTGTGGTACTAAGCACAGCATAATTGCACATTATGGCAGACTTACCTAGCAAACTGATTCCATCCTACACGGCAATGTGTTCGGAGTCTTTGGCCTTAATATATGTCTGTTCTGGGATGACATAACCTCAGAGCATGCGCATGGGACCTCCGACACAGCAGCATGCAGAGACTGTACACTAGACTGTGCATGTGCGGCTAATTGCACACTCAAGAAAACCCCCCGTGGGAGATGGCCGTGAAGGCGGCGATCATTTCAGCCCCCCTCCCCACAGGAGACGGATGGACGGAGGCCTCCTTACCTTAGGAGGCAGATGACAAGGATCTGTCCGGGGTAGGGCTGCTGCTCCTGGCTCCAGGGTCGTTGCTTCTCCTCCTGGCCAAACAGGAAGTGGGTCCTGAGACCGGCAAATCGGGTCTCAGGACCCGCTTCCTGATTGGCCAGGAGGAG
The DNA here is from genome assembly GCA_028564925.1 of Lithobates sylvaticus. NCBI lineage: Eukaryota > Metazoa > Chordata > Amphibia > Anura > Ranidae > Lithobates > Lithobates sylvaticus. The sequence continues at coordinate 108,573,508 of CM053028.1, forward strand.
AATCAGGACGACAATAGCGTATATTAATTCACTATTGTCACACAACTGGGTGGGCTCAGGGCGCACCCTTTTTTGAAGTCCATTAGAGCCTCAGGCTCTAATCATGTGCTTAAAAAAAAAAAAAAACTGTTGAAATCCATGCGTCTGGTGCCCCACATGTAGATTAAGGGCCGGGTGCGCCCCTTATGGATGGGCTGCCACTGGTCCCTTATATCATAAAAAGCCTACCATTCAGTGGTTTGTTTTTGTTAATGAGTTTACTTCCGCTTGAAGAGCAATGTCAGTTTAAAAAAAGAAAAAAAGTCTATAGAATTATAACCCATCCCAGCTTAAAGTGATCCTAAAGGATATATATATATAAAATAAAAGAAATAATATGTAACAATAATATGCAGTGGTTTTGCACAGAGCAGCTCCGATCCTCCCCACTGGCACTCCTGGCCCCTCCCCAAAGCCGCTGCCTCTGTCCATTGAGGAGAGAGAGCCATTGCTCTTGTTTAAGTATAACGGAAGGCTGGGGGATGGGGCAGCTGCACAGAGAAGGTTTTTTTACCTTAACCACTTGCCGACAGCCCACTGTCATTATACGTCGGCACTTTGAAGAGGTGTATCGTTATGGCAGCAGCTAGCTGCCATAACCCCAGCAGGATCCTTCTCCCTGTGTTATATGGAGCTGAGTGGAGGGGAAGATTGCCCCCACCCGGCTCCATACCATTGCAGGGCGGAAGCGAAGTCAAAAATGTCATTTCTGCCCATAGCTCTTATGCCCGTTTCATACTGGGGTGCTGCGGGCATCGGCGGTAAAGCAGTGCTATATTTAGCGCTGCTTTACGTCGTTTTAGCAGTGGTATTCGGCCGCTAGCGGGGGTTAAAGCCGAAAAAGGGTTAAAACCGCCCCGCAAAGCGCCGCTGCAGCGGCGCTTTGCCAGAAGTATAGCCGCGCTGCCCCATTGATTTTAATGGGTAGAAGCGGGATAGAAACAGTGAATACACCGCTCCAAAGATGCTGCTAGCAGGACTTTTTTTACCGTCCTGCTGGCGCACCGCTCCAGTGGGAAATAACCTGCTTTTTTCAGGTGATATTTTTAGCGCTGTAGCGCCTGAAAAACGCTTCAGTGTGAAAGGGGCCTAAAAAGGGAACTTTTTTTTGGGGGGGTTTCTAAATAATTTTCTAGCAAAAAAAAAAAAACCTGTTTTAAACCAGTAAACACCAAATCTCAAAACGAGGCTCTGTCCTTCAGTGGTTAAAGCGGTTCTGCACTCGTTTTTTTTTTTTTTGGGCTATATGCCAAGGGCATATAGCTCAATTGGGGGACTTACCTGTTCCATCTTCCATCTCGATCGCCGCCGGTTTTCGTCCGATGAAGTTCTTCATCTTCTTCTTTTGTGCTGGGGGCCATCTTGCCTGTGGGCATGTGAAACCCCCACAGGCACTTTAGATGGCCCAGCATGCACCGCCGTTACTCGCGCATGCGCAGTAACGGCACATCTGCCGACATCTCACAAGATTTCGGAAGATGTGTCCGAAATCTCGCGAGATTTCGGAAGATGTGGCCGAAATCTCGCGAGATTTCGGAAGATGCCCGCATTGACTCCTGGGATCAATGACACCAGATCCCAGGAGACAGTGCGGCGTGACGAGGATCCCCGCAAGACCCCGCCCACCCCCGAAGACACAGAAGACAGGAAGTCATCGATTACAAGGTAAGTAAAAAAAAACACATTTCATTTAGTACTCTTTGCCTGATTTGGAAGGCAAAGAGATTTACTAAATGAAATGTGTGCCGAACCGCTTTAAAGCGTAGTTCCAGCTGCAACGTTTTTTTTTTTTTTTAAAAGTCAGCAGCTACAAGTACTGTCCAGGGAGCCAGCAATGTCGGCCCACCAGCTCGGGTGCAGGTGCCGCCATTCCAACTAAGGGAAACCAGCAGTGGAGCCTTCTGGCTTCACAGCCGGTTTCCTACTGCGCATGTACGAGTCGCACGGCGCTTTGTGAATGGCACACACAGGTCCCAGAAGGCAGTAGGGGAAAAGGAGGAGGGCTAGGACGGAAGTAAATTTATTCTTTCTAAAAAAGGTAAAAAAAAAAGAAGACGTGATGTACTGCGCCACAGCCAGGCTAGGACGGAAGTAAATTTATTCTTTCTAAAAAAAAAAATTAAAAAATAAATAGATATCCAAAAACGAGGGGTAGAGGGTGGTCTTTAGTTTAAGACCACCTTGTAAAACTGGGTAGAACTCCGCTTTAATGTTAGGGGATTAGGGTAAAAAAAATAACTTTTACCTTTAGCACCACTTTAGGCACTGCCCAGCATATTTCCTATAGAGAAGACACTACTTTAAAAGCACACATTGAAAAATAGTCTTTATTACCTTTTGATATTATATAGTGATACTCAAAAAAATCTGCATCCAAATAGCAGATCCCTGTAAAATGAAGACACAAGGTGATTCTGTCAAAGTTCCTGCAGTGACACTACGAAGCTTGAGAAGTAACAGTCCTTCAGTATGATGGATCCATTCTCTACAGGTCCTCTTGCTGGCTATTTCACATCTTTTTTTTGGTCACAAGCAACTTCTGTACTCTCTCCTAGAAACAAATACATGAATAGCTCAGTACCACAAGAAACTGTAGACAAGCAATAAAACGTGTGTGTGAAATTTTCAATTCAACTATACCCATTTAGGGCTTTGTTACAAAGATTTAAAAGTCTAATACTTTTTTTTTAGTTTTACATAGAGTGGGGAAGGAATAAAACCCCTATCAAGTTTCGTCTTTACAGAGATTTCCCCTCAGTAATTACCAAAAAAGGGTGTTCAAATACATAACTTATTTTTTATTCCTGGTTCTCCCTCATGTCAGCATACCAATGGGTTTCTGTGCCCCATGATCTGACAGGACCACCCCTTCTTAATGAATAAATGCAGACCAGATTCCTCCTTTCCTCCCCATTATCTAAGGCCCCGTACACACGAGTTGAATTTCTGTCCGTAAAATCTTGGATGGTTTTTCCCGACAGAATTGCGCTCAAGTGCATACACACGGTCACGGAACTTTCGACCGTCAAGAACACGGTGACGTACAACACTACGACGAGCCAAGAAAATGAAGTTCAATGCTTCTGAGCATGTGTGATTTTTTTGCGCGTCCGAATTGCATACAGACGATCGCATTTTCGGATAGGAACTTTTCCCGACTGAAAAATAGAGAACCTGCTCTCAATCTTTTGCTGGCTGGAATTCCACCAGCAAAAGACCGATGGAGCATACATACGGTCGCATTTTCCGACAAAAAGCTCTCATCAGAGTTTTTCTGGCGGCATTTCCAATCGTGTGTACGCGGCATTAGGAATAAATCACCAGGGAGGGAACTACACTGACATGAGGGAGAGCCAGAAAAGGAATATTATGGTGTATTTAAAACTATTTTCTATATTCCAGGCTTATCTTATGTCAGAAATAAGAATAGGATATAGCTACAGTAGCTAAAACAGGAAGGGAGCACAAGAAAAAGGACAGCAGAAAAACTGCATGTAAAATTTTATTTCTGCGCCCAAGCAGCTGCAATAGTGGAGAAGCCAAAATATTTAAGAGGATCTGCTGCTACATCCATCTTACATTCCCAAATAAAGGTGTTGGAAAAACTCCAACTGGCTTCTTTACATATGGCATCCTCTGGAACCTTACAGTAGGCTGCCCCAGATGTGGCTACCCCATGAGACTGAGCCTTGGCTTCTTCCAGAAGGGTAGACTTGCACACATGTAGGCAAGCCAAACAGTCTTCTCATTGAGGCAGCTCCTCTTTAGGACTTCTCAAAAGTATAAAGAGCCCTTCTAATAAGTAAAACTTCTCCATCCTCTGCAAGTATGTGGTGATAAGGTGGACTGGTTTTAGGCTCCATTCACACTTGTGTGACTTGTTATGCAACTTTGGACATCAAAGTTTCATGACAAGTCGTTCCACATGTTTTCCAATAATAACCATTCATATATGCACAACTTAATGTTGCAGCAACTAGTAGTTCAAGTAGTTCATGCACTATTTAGGTCCGACTGTTATGCAACTTGAGGGCCATAGACTTCAATCTTAACCCTCAGAAGGTGCATGAAAGTCGTACCTGAATGTTATACATTGCAATTTGTGTGCAACAGTTGTCCATTATCACTGGTCAAAGTCATATCCAAGTTGCACCTATCCAAAGTCGTGTCAAAGTTGTACTCCAAAGTCGGCGCAACTTTGGAGTCATACAAGTGTGAATGGAGCCCAAGTCATTTGTATAGAATGTATTCTGGTGCTCTGCTGTGGGATGCATTTGGCACAGTGGAAGTCTGTGGTAACTTTCTGCAAGAATAACGGGCACTGGGTGCCAGACCACTTTGTATGAAAAACACATGGCTTAGGTCCCTTTCACACAGGCATTCTGTCTCCATTTTTCATCTGTCAACGGACAAATGAAAAATGATTATCCATTTACATCCAGGTCCGTTTTTAAAAAAAGGAATAAGTTTCCTTTTTGGTTCTGTGTAAAAAAAAAAAAATGTAAAATGGACAGTGGACCGTTTTTTGCATCCGTTCTTTCATTGGTTGTTAGGAGTCAGCATGGTCGGCGTCCTAACCCAGACTCATCCCTGCTGTCAGCGGGGGGTTCCTTGCTGACAGCAGAATGTAAACAAAAGAGCCGAAAGTTGAAAGAAAAAAAAAAAAAAAAAGTCATGAGGTTCCCCCACCCACCCAATCTATACCAGGCTCTCTAGGTCTGGTATGGATTTTGAGGGTTACCTCATCCAAACCATAAAAAAATTATGTGAGGTCCCCCCCACAATCCATACCAGAACCTTATCTGAGTATGCAGCCTGGCAGGTCAGGTAATCTGGGGGAATGAGCGCCCCTCCCTGAACCACACCATACTACATGCCACCAACATCGGGGTGAAGAGGGTACTTTGATGTAGGCTGTTGAGGACAAGGGCCTCTTCCCCACAATCCTGACCCAGTGGTTGCGGGGGTGCCTTACGTACATATAACCCCTACTCATTCACAAAAAATATCAGTGTAACTAAACACACAACACAATTCTGTCCTTTATTACAAAAGAAAAAAAAAAAATGTTGACACTTGTTTACATTCTGCTATCAGTGGGGAATCCTCCCCACTTAGAGCAGAGTTGAATCATGGTTGATAGGGACACTAGCGGGTGGATGTAAAAACCGATGACAAACTGATGTAAACTGAATTTGTTTTTTAATTTGAAAAAAATGTGACTGAATGGATGAGGCCCATATAAAGGGATCCTAATGGACCATTCACACTGATGCACTTTTGATTTGCTTTTTTGTTGCAGCTTAACTACTTGCCTACAAGACACTTTCACCCCCTTCCTGCCCAGGCCAATTTTAAGCTTTCAGCGCTGTCACACTTTGAATGACAATTGCGCGGTCATGCAACAATGTACCCAAATACATTTTTTATCATTTTTTTTGTTTCTGTCAGGAAATTTTGTAAATAAGGACCTTGTCTCCTTCGCTGCGCTGATAAGGCTGCACTGACAGTCACTTACTTGAATGCCTCCAGGGATGCCTTTCCTCATGGGGAGAAAGAGAGACCCTCCCCTTCACTCGATTGGTGTCAGCTGACTTCATTTTTCAGTGTCCGCCCCACCTCCCTACATTCTCGCTCTCTGGATATGGGGGGCGGGGTGGGGTGGTCCAGACAGTCTCTCTGAGTCTCAGCCTCTTTTCAGCTCAGCGGGCAAAAGCCCCCCTCCCCGCGACGGAACGAACGGCCAGGCAGCGTGGCCACGGAGGGCCTCCCGGGTGGTAGATGTAATTGCGGTAACGCCGCCCAAGTAATGGGAACTGCGTTACCATGAGGGGAAGAGTAATCAGTTAGATGACTCCTTACCCTCTAAAGCAGGGGTCTCAAACTGGTGGCCCTCCAGCTGTTGCAAAACTACAAGTCCCATGAGGCATTGCAAGGCTGACAGTTACAAGTATGACTCCCACAGGCAGAGGCATGATGGGACTTGTAGTTTCGCAACAACTGGAGGGCCACCAGTTTGAGACCCCTGCTCTAAAGTAACTGCGTTAAGTAACTCCATTTATTTTAACTGAGTTACTTACCTCACTGGGGAAATGGAAAGCAAAAAAAATACCCTGACAGGAGTTCTAACCATTTGCTTACTCTATACAAAACTAGACATTTTTGCCTATGGATACACTTTGAATGGCAGCTGTAACACTACCAAAACCTGCCAAAATACAAGATGCCAAAAATACCTTTTAGAGTATGATGACATAATTCCTTCATTGTATTTAGCAATTTAATTGTACGCACCTTAACCAAGTCTAACATGTTATAAAATATAGTTGCTTCCTTTGTATGTAGTCTAAAATAAAAATCAAGAATTAGCAGATGTAACAAGAAAATATGGCATACCTGCTCCTGGAGCTGATTTTGAAACCTTTGGCACAGTGTTTGGAGCTCCTTAATTGTTCTATTTGTTAGTTTGATTTGTACCCTGCTGTCTTCCAGTGCTGCCGTTAAGGACTTGCATTTTCCACACTCCTATGCCAATACATGTAATATGGTTAAAAAGTTGGTCTACATACACTCAAAAGAAACCTATTTAGACTGGACAAAAAAAGCACTTCTCGGTGTCAGTTATATATATATATATACACACATAGCAAAGATTTTAGAAAACTGCATTGCAAGCTATTATCTCCTGCTTTGTGTCTGAAACTCACAAATCCTTATCGCAAAGATTTTTTTCAAACTCGGAAATCCAAAAAACTGCTTCATGCAACTGCTGCAATGCAATTGATAGTCACAGTGCCCATGGAAGTGGCAGCATTCAGCTGCCAAAACCTGAAGTGCGGTGTTTAAGAGCGGAAACGTGGGGCAACCTTCCAACCTACTAACCCAAGGGGAGTTATGTTCAAAAATCACTTGCATATTTACAAAAACACAAGATGCATGTTCAAAGTGTTTGGGAATGTTGAATATGTAAAACCAGCGGAGACAAGCCTTTCCATTCTGACCCCTGCTCCCAAAGTGGGAGAGGCTGCCTGCTATGGTCACAAAATCAGTTTTATTTTTTTATTTTAAGCACTCATGAGAAAAAAACAAAAATTTTTGTGAGCAATATGTAAATTTGTTTACCCAACAAGCATAATAATTAAAAGGAAAAAGAAAGTGACGCACTGAACTTGAGGATGACGAGTCAGTGAGGGGGATTAGAGTTGTAATGGGTTATAGTGAGTCCAATGATATTCAGTCAATAATATGAGAGGAGAGTCTCTGTGGGACTCATCCTGGGACTACACTGTTGGCTGCCAGTATGTGAGAGTGAAAGCAACTCTGGAGATCAAAAAGACAGAAACGGCGCCCACTAAGTGTAGTATAAAGTACAACTCATTTATTCTGAAGGTAAACAACTCACATGTATGAAATCTTAAATATGGCATATCATGGGGGTGACCCATTGACACATGGGGGTGACCCATTGACCCATGGGGGTGACCCATTGGGAGATACCACAATGATATGCCATGTTCAAGATTTCATGCATGCGCCTGTTGTGCTTTATACTACACTTGGGCACCGCTTTTTCTCTTTTTAAGCATAATAATTAGTTGTTGCCAGGCATCTCTTCGCTGTGGTAACGTGCAATGAAAGTGCATGTTTTACCAAAGCATACATTAACGCATCACCAGTGGTGCAATTCATTTTGCATGGCACCCTAATGCACCTCTACACATGTGAACTTTAGATCGCCACAGCACATAGATGTGAACCAAAAGGTGCAAGTACAAAATGAACGGGCTGCCTTCACACACAATTACTGGAGTGTAAGCTTTAGAAATGTGTCTTGCGGGAGTGTGACAAATAGGGGAACTTCATGTTTCTAGATTGTAAGCTCTAACGAGCAGGGCCATCTGATTCCTCCTGTATTGGATTGTATTGTAAAAAAAATTGAAAACTAAAAATCACCCATCGCATCACAATAATAAATCTACAATATGATCAGAATTTAAAGATTATCTATAGGTCCTTGTTGTAGATGATGTTGTCCATGACAACTATGATACAGTTAAAGGTTTAGGTGCCAGCCATCCCCAGAGTATATCCAGATACTCTGTGAAAATGAAAGGGAGGAAATGAGGGAGTTGCACCTAAGTGTAGTGTTTGGAACATGTTTTTAATGCACATAAGTATTGCACTTAAAAGGTCGAAGAAAACAGGCATATCTGTGATAAATGTCCTCCTCAGGGGGTGCCGGCTGTCAGGTATCTCCCGGCATCCGGATGGTATCAGGAGGCTGAGCAAACACTGGATCCAAGAACAGGAAGTGCGGGGGATCCAAAGCTTTCTGGCGTGGAACGCACAACGGGAAATTACGTCACCCAGGAGGCGGGCCTTGGTGAGAGGAAGGACTGAAGACAAACTTCATAGAGTCTATGCGCTCTGAGCCCACAGCTCCTTCTACTGGCCTCTTGAATTGTATTGTAACTGTACTGTTTGCCCTAATGTTGTAAAGCACTGCGCAAACTGTTGGCGCTATATAAATCCTGTATATAAATAATAATAAGGCACATGCCTGCAAGGTATGAATTGATGTTTGCAAGCTCTGAAAGAACTGTCACAAGCATCTCTCTTGTGATGTTTTACAGGCAGAGAAGCTTTTAGGAGCAGTTGACAGAGTAATGGAATTATGTCAACCATTAGTGAAGGCCAGTAAAGGCAAATTTTGTTGTAGAGTTGTCTCAAAGATGCAACACAATCATTTATACAGTCAAGAATATACTCCAACACTGAAGAGGTTTTATTAACCTTCAATTTCCTTTTACCTAATATGGTGATATTTCTTTATGAATTTGTTGCAACAATAGTGTTATACGGTAAAAGTGTTGCAGACAAGAACTACTTGACTTTGTTGCACACATATCTATACTTACAATGAAAATGTCTCAGGGTTTTCCTGAAGGCTTCCAGCTATATGTACTATATGCTTTGCCTTACTGAATGGCCACCAAGGTGTTGCATTAATGCACATTTAATAATGCAATGCATTATGTCAGGCAGGCTCAACCCATGGCCTGTGAACCAAATGTGGCCTGCAGAGCCATCTGATGTAGCCTGTGGCCTCAAACCTATGATAACCCATGCAGCCTCCTTCAGGTGCACGCTGCTCTACTGTATGATTGCCGGTCCTCCATAATCCCAGTGGCTATCATACACAAGCCTCTATGGCGGCCGGCTCCCCGATTTTCTATTTCTTTCCTAACACACAGACACGTGGAGGAGCCTTTAGCCGAATTACTTACATCTAGTGGCATCCATACAGGGGTTCTGAAGGTGGATTATCACAGTTGTGTAATGAGCTTGGTGTCATTCTGGGAGCAAGTGAGTGCATTATGTGTCATTTTATCTTTGGTTAAAAAAATACGTTTATTGAATTACTAGGGCATGCACTCCGCTGGTCTGTTTTTTGTTTAGATTGAACACAGTCCTTGCTTTGGCAATTCAAGGGATGACTGCAAAGACACTGATATAGTGAAGGCTGCAACACTGGTTTGGAGCTTTTTTTGGTTGGTCACACCTTAGCGCGAGAGTGGGATTAATAATGATTAGGAATAGGCTCAGGCATGTTCGGGATCCCCCCCCCCCCCGCCAGGAAGCTGACTGCGCACTGCTAATCACAGGCAGTGGGACATTTCCTGGTCTACAGCTGCACAGATCGGAAAATTATAAACAGAAGTCAGTGCTACTACCCATACCACACATAGAGAGCTGAGCTCCCAGGGGCTCGATCCACAGTCGCTGGCTGAGTAAAGTAATGTAGGAAAAATGATCCGCACTTCGCTTGTTGCTCTTTAAAAAATCTTCTTCGTTTTTATTGACAAGCCACAGTGAACAAACGCAGATAAAAAATAGTTGACGCGTTTCAGCCTATAAGGCCTTAGTCATAACAGATCGGAAAATGTCTCAATGCCTGTGATTAGCCATGTGCACTGTTGGCTTCCTGACGAGATCGGGCAGGTGGGATCCCGAACACGTCCGAGCCCATCGCTAATGGTGATCTAATGCCGCGTACACACGAAGGGACTTTGTCCGCCGGACCTAGTACAGCGGACAATCCGCCGGACTTTCCAGCTGGCTTTGGCGGACTTAAAAGCGAACGGACTTGACCACACACGATCACGCTAAAAGTCCGGCGGTTCACGCGATGACGTACAGCACGTACGACGGGACTCGAAAAAGAAAAATACTAGAAAAATACTTGCTACTTAGCATGCGTCCTTTTTGGTCCGCCGGACCATACTACAGACGGCCGTATTGTCCGCCGGACTGCCAAGTCCAGCGGATAATTTTAAAACAAAACTTAAAACTTTAGTCCGCCGGATTTTTTTGAAAAAAGTCCGTCGAAGGCCCACACACGAGGGGATTATCCGGTGGACTTAGTCCAGCGGACAATCCCGCGGGATAATCCCTTCGTGTGTACGTGGCATAATTGATTTTTGTGATTCTAATTAAATAGGGGGTAAACATCCAACAGGGACTGGTCCCACGGAAAATAATGATCTGATTGTTTAAAATCTTCATTGTGCTATTCAAAATAAAAAAAATTGAAATTCTGAACCCTTTCATTTAATTGTGGCCCACGACAGATTAACAAATCACTTAAAGTGTTACTAAACCCAGGAACCTGCATTCACTATATCTGGTCTCCCACAGTACACAGAACATGGAAATGCAATTATTTTAGTAAATATAAACGGCTAAATACCTTTCCTCATCGGCAGTTAGAGCAGTCTTACGGCTTCTATCAGTGTCCAGCCAATCACTGGTTAAAGCTTGTAGGAGGAGTTTTCTGACTGTCCTATTAGACAGCAAGACCCCTAATCCTCTGTCTGGACAGTGCTGATCACCCCTGTGCTGATCACATGCACCCTCCCAAGAAAGAAAAAAAAAAAACCTCTAGCAATACACACCAAACTGAGCATGTGCAGCCTGACTCCATAGACTGTTATCAGGAAATTATAAGGGGACAGTGGAAGGAGGGGGGGAGGATCAGAGAAGCCAGGATCAAACAGCCTTTTTACACCATGCGGATGATTAACCCCTTAGGTTCCACAGTGAGTATAACAAGCATGGTTTTCTGCATATACAGACTGATTTTACTGTTGTGGGTTTAGTAACAGCAAGTTGAGCACCCCAGGATTATGTGAATGCTGGATTCTTCACTCCAAGGGGTTCAATGCTTCAGTCCACTGACAATTCAGAAAGCTATCCCCATAGATATGGTTTTGCCTGTTTTCCCCAGAAAGACATGTGTCCATCACTATTGTCCCCATTTGGTACCTATTCATTGCTAGAAGGCTAGAAGTCTCCTTTAAGGATACAAAGCTGGGTAACAGCTCTCTCTCTCTCACACACACACACACACACACACACACACACACACACACACACACACATATAACATCTTCCAGAATGCTTGTGTATTTGCAAGGAAAACTACAACAGAAGCCTTAATTGCACCATTGGCTTAGTCTGATTTGCCTGTTGCAATCCCCATAAATCTGGGGACAGATTATCCTGACCATGGTACCAGCATATTTTATTTAGACGTCTTATAGCAGAGATGGAATAGGAAATATCCTAGTCTGCTATTCAAACAGTCCCAATACAGTAACACCAGTGATACAGTACTGCTAGTGATCTCACTTGTCTGGAAATGCTATCTCTCTTCAGCTGAGAGCGCAGCAACTGAGCCTCCTCTGCTAATCGACTTATTTCCTTCTGCAGGTCTTCCATTTGCTTCTGATGTTCCCTGGAGAAGTGATAGAATACATACAAAAAGGCACATACCTTTAAAAACTACACGTAAAATTTATCAGAATTTCAGTTTACCTACATTTGTACTGTACGTTTTATGATTATCAGCTGTAGCAATCTGCAAATAATTTTTGGAAAATCCTGCCAGTGACTGGGAAAACACTTCTATTTAGGGGAAGGACATGGTTGGGCTTGACCACTGCTGGATGCAGTGCATTATGTGTAATGGCGATGCTTAAAAACCCAGAATTAAAAGAGAAGTATGGCCAAAGCTTTTGTGGCCATACTTTTCTTGTGGGTCACACAAGTACACTTACTTTTAGTCTCCTGTAACCCAGAGTCAGCTGATAGCGGGAATAGGCAGAGCCACTCCAGGTTAGAAAGGATCTTGACCTTATTGTTGGGAGCCATCCAGCTGCCTGATTGACAGTTGGCAGCTGAAAGCCAGAGCCAGCTGCAACCGCCCCCTCCCCAGCCCAGTGCTCTAGTGAGCGCTGGAGATGCAAAGTGGAGAGCAGTGACTGTCATTGGCACCTGGCCCTAACAGGACACTGCCCAGTGATATTTTACTTCATCAGTGTTCTTCAAGTTGATCTCCATTTCTCTAAGATTGCCTACCCCTGATCTACAGTATGACCGGTTTTATGGCTGCAGAGTGAAATCTCCCAGATCCTACATCAGTGCCCTCCATGCTTTTGGCCCTGGGTGTCTGAGATCCTAAAAGCATGGAGGGCCTAATACCTTTACAGCATTTTATTTTGACAATGATGGGTAGGTGAAACTGTCTACTTTTGAAAAAGTACAGTGCCAGGCTCTTTTCCATTACACAACTGTTAGAAGAAGTGAAGAAGAAAGAGGTCAAATCTGCAGGTTAAATGTACCATGACTTATTTCTGAAAACTTCCGAGATCTGTTGCTTCAGTTTATGGATCTTTTCATCTCTGATGTTGACCTCTATTTGGCTTTGTTCCTGAAGTGCTGCCACTGTCTCTTCATACTTTCATAAGACACAGAAGATGCCACATTAGTTTATATTTTAGAACGAAGAGGTTTTGAATGATGTATATGCATAACACTCACCCGACTCTGCAGTTCTCTGTTGATATTTTCATATTGCAGAGTGTTATAATTCAGGAGCTGCTCCTTCTCTTCTACTAATCTCTGGCTTCTATCCAGTGACTGCCTGGTTGTTTTATGGCTGTTTACTTCAAGTTCAATGTCTTTGGCAAACTGCAATGTCTGCAGTAAAAGAATATTGTTGTTTTCAATTCAAGGCCAAGCCAGCTACATAGACTTCAAAAATGGTTGTTACATATACAAATAAAACATTCAGAAAATCTATTATATCTAGTAAAATGACATAGGTGGTTTTGTATGAAAAGTGCTCTGACAAGAACATTTCTTCAGGATTTTTTTTTTCTCATATTAAACTTATTTGGCATGCAAAAAGTAGTTATTCAAGAGGAGCTGCAGTCTCCTATCCAAAATATATGTAAAAATGTAACAAAAGCATCCTTGTGTGTTGCAGCATCTAACTTGGATATTCCTATAACCGTCCACATAGTATGTACCTGTAAAATCTTTTATTATATATCTCCTCCAGGCATTTTGTCAGTGGCCATTGGAGATATGGGAATCTGATGCCCGCTCCTATGCATTTCCAGGATTTTGGTGCAGCTTGCTACCCAGTGCACATTGTTGATAACAGGATGCCCCAAGACTGCTAGGATCCATGACGCTGGTATCCCAGGAGTCCACAGAATAACCTAATTAGACATAATTCATATAGGTACAGACAAGCCGGCATCCTGTTGTATACTCTGCATTCTTGTGTTTATTGGGGTATAACAAATGATGGCAACAAATGTCAATGCATTTCAGCCAAACTGGCCTTAATATCCGGTTGTTCATGTTGACATTGTTCACTTGTTATGAAGATCTCATTCACACAAATGGTTGGAGGTGCAAAATATGATCTCCTGAAAAACAGGAAGCTTTCCAAAGTGATTGGAGCATGAATAGAGAGTGTAATGTTTAATAAAAAAAAAAATCAACTCTGGAGTAAGAACCATGAGCATTAGAATAAAAAAAAGGTATAGTCCTGCTCCTGTGGATAAAATATATTCTCCATATATAGACCAATTGAGGAGTGTGCAAAAAGTCTTTGAGGTGAAGTCGGGTTCCCCGGGGTAGAGAAGATAAGTTTGAAGAGGAATCCCTGTGAGGATCCAAGGTTAAATTGAAGTCTCCTCCTAAGACAAGAGTTCCTTCGAGAAAAGGGTCAAGGGTGGACAGAAAGGCCTCAAGGGTTGGAAGTGGATAGGGATTTGGGAGATAAATGTTTGCAAGAGTGAAGGTCTGAGAAAAAAATTTCCCTTTCAGAAGCAGGAATCTTCCCTCCTGATCATGGTGCTCATCGAGGAATTGCATTCATGAGTTTGACATAGTTACACAGAAGATCCGCATTTGGGGAATACATTATACGCACATGTGCATGTTGACACTACTGCACAGAAGCATTGGTGTATATCCGAGTATGGCCACATACAGCCTCCAGGATTTTACTCAAGACCATATTTTGCACCTCAAACTGTCCATGTGCAGTAGGGCTGAAGAAGACCTGAACTGTGGATACTGTGCAAGCAGAAGATATATAAAGGACTAGTAACAGTCTTTCCCAGCCAGAGCTTCATGGAACTTTAGAGTTCCACCTGAGGTTGGACTGACTACTAATACAGGGGAAATATTCCACTGACTACCAGTCTAAGGGGTCATGCCTACACTAATGTTTGGGGACACCACAATTTTCACTGTCTGCATTTCTTTTCATCATACCATTTATTCATTTAATTTCAACATTATTGTTGAAATACATTTTGTTGAATATAGCAGTTGGTGTCAAAAAGCTACAGAATAATGTAAATAGCAACAGATAAGTGTTTATTAGACCAGTTTAGTGTAGGTTGTTTAACCAGTAGGCTTTTTTTTTTTTTTTAGTAAGACACTGAATGAGGAATACAGTGCAATAACCTATGGCAATCATTAATATGCAATTTATGTTAACTGCATTTAACTGATAAAAGGAATTTTTGGTCAACATGAGCTACTGCAGGGGTTGTAAACCCTCGTTTTTTTTCACCTTAATGCATCCTATGGGGGGCGGGCCGAGTCCGGCATTCGTGTCTGTGGACGCAAATGCTGGACTCGAGAGCGCGCCCGCAAGGTAACCCCCTCGGGAGAGCGCTTCTCCTAGGGGGCTATATGTGGTGGGGAGCCACGAGAGCCGCTGGGGGACCACAGAAGAGGATGTTCGGGGCCACTCTGTGCAAAACGGGCAGCACAATGGAGGTAAGTATGACGTTTGTAATTTAAAAATTTGAATAAAAACCAATCCTTTACAATCACTTTATGCCCTCCAGTCTCCTGATTCTTGCAACATTTGTAAAGAAAGAAAATGCAGTCTTACCAGTCCCGATCACCAGGTATTTCAGGATATTTTGTAATAAGAGTACATTGTACAGCAGACACATATCAGGAATATGATATTCTGGGGAACATATACTTTACTAAAGCCATTAAAAACAAACAATATATACTAAAACTGAATTGGGGTCTGTGGTAAATACTGCTGCCTTTACCTTCGCCTGCTAAAGGAGAAGTATGGCTAAAGTGTGTTTGGCCATACTTCTTTTGTAGGTCATCAACCTAGGTAAGTATAAATGTTTATTTTTTTTTTACCTTTCTCCTTTAAGTTGAAGCTTCTTTCAGCGATTATCTGCTCTAAATTTCCTCTGTGTTGGTATGTCTGAATGCTGGCTGTATTTCATTGAACAATTGATATCCCTTTAAGCTGCATACTGCCTGGTGAGCGAACATACCTTATACTTTGGTTGATCTTGCATTGTTTGTATTCTTTGTTTATGCAAACTAAATACAGAATGCATAAAAAATGTTTTAACTTGGCCATTAAACTTAGTACACAATATTGACTCTTAAACTTGAAGTGTAACTATGGAAAAAAAAATGGTATATAGGTTTCAGTATTTGGAGAGCATTGTAACAGCACCGATCATTCAAAAACACACAAGCCGACAACAACATGCACTGGCAACTACTACACTAGTCTATCTTGGATAAATGTAATAACCGCTGGCGTGCGCTATTGTGAATGAATGGCCCTGCTCCCCAGCCTAGTGCACATCACACTTGGTCCCATTCAAATATTTGCACGGGTTGCTTGCTGAGCAGCATTGTAAGGTAATTCGTTCCACCACTATCTGACTATACTGAATGAAGAAATGCAGCTCAGCGTAGAGGGGGCAGTACAGAGAGTGCACACAGATGCTTCACAACCTCTTCCCCCTTCTCCTCCTCTGAAAGCTTTCAGACGGAACATCTGCAGCTCTGCCACACAGCCCTGTGCCTTCTCTGATCTCCTCTGCCAGCTGATGAGAAAAACTGAGCCCCTTACCACCGTCCACTGCTAGTTTAGGGTAGAGAGAGTGTAGTAGTAACTGTCAGCTTGTGTTGTGAATGACTACAGCTGAGGACGTGCACAAAGCCAGCCACTACACTTGTCCAACAGAGACTAATGTAGTAGCTTGGTTGTGTTTTTGTGGGCTTTTTCTCTCCAGCCACGGCCATTCACAACACAAGCTGACAGTTACTATTCCCAACGCCTCCATCTTAGCTGGTGATGAGCTGTAGATCTAGACCAGGGATCTCCAAACTATGGTCCTCCAGCTGAGGCATTGTAAAATTCTGACCTTTACAACATGACTAGGCATCATGGGAATTGTAGTTCCAGAACGACTGGAGGGCCATAGTTTGGAGACCCCTGATCTAGACTCATCACTACAAAAAAAAGCTTACAGAGATCATAGGAGGTCTCACTTACCCAGAAAATGGAAAAATAGTAATTGTAAGTGAAAGCAAAATACTGTATGTTTGTTAAACTAATAAGTGCAAGATGATTTAGGCCACGTTCACACCTGAGCGATTTTCTGCTTGAAGCTTGCAGCTCTAAAAACATTCAACAAGCCAAAACCCATAAATTTTCAATGGCCCCGGTTCACACATGAGCATTCTGTCGCCTGAAGCAAAACACCTGTCTCTCAAAATTACATGAGCTTTTTTTTGGCAGTTCACAAGTGTTTTTAGCCCCATAGACTTCAATAGAAATGTCTGACTTGAGCGTTTTACAAGCGTTTTCTGCTCAAATAGCAGCTCTCCGCCCCTAATCCCCCCCCCCCCCCCGTGCGTTCTATTTGCTAAACCAAAAATTACTGAAGCTGTTAAACGATTGTATTATGCTTGTAAAACTGCTTGTATAAAGCTTCAAAAAGGCTTTTAAAAAAAATGCCTGAAAAAACGCCAGTAAATCGCTATGCTCAGGTGAATGGAGCCTAAATATCAGCATGCAGAATTGCGTGCTGCTGTGTTTTTTAGTTAAGGGAGAATGGTCTACTTTAAATCCCATTTCAAGCTACATGTCAATCTAGGACTACCCTGTCCTACACAGTGACAAAGCTGTTTTGTAATTTCATTACAGAATGAAATTATCCTGTAACAAGTAGTGGAAAAACAAAATCCACTATCAGGTGTGAGATTGGGGTGATTAAACTCAAGCAGCAGGTACATTTACAAGGAGTTGCACCAGTCCAAACTGTAATTTTAGGGCGTGGCACTCCACTTTTATTGAATAAATGAAAAGTTCACTTGTACATCAGTTGCCCACGCAGAAGTTTCTTCAACATAACATGCATTAATGAAAATACTAAGCCACCTGGCTCACATGTTGGCAGCACTGCTGCTCCTCTTACCAGTCCTTTTGACTGTGTCATCCAGCTCTCCCAGGAAAAACTTGTCTCTCTAGCCTTCAGCCGCAGCGCCCTGCTGCATGGTCCACCTCTGGCCTAAGGACTGGGGTTCTCCTCACACCCCTGATAGGAGCTGACCTGACTCCTGGAACCAAGATCTGCTGTCTCCTGGCTTCTTGCTGGGTCCTCTGACCCCTTGTTGAGACCTCTGTCTCGTGGCTTCTGGCTGGGTCCTCTGACCCCTTGTTGAGACCTCTGTCTCGTGGCTTCTGACTGGGTCCTCTGACCCCTTGTTGAGCCCTCTGTCTCCTGGCTTCTAGCTGGGCCCCCTGACCCCTCGATGAGACCTCTGTCTCGTGGCTTCTGGTTGGGGCCCCCTGACCCCAGGTGAGACCTTCTGGCTCCCACACTGGAAGTGGTCTCCAAACTAGAAGCGGTCTCCAAAATGGGAGCTCTGAGCAATTCTCAGACCTGAGTATATAATGACCCTGCACACCTGTGTAGTCAGCCAAGTTGCAGGCATCTAGCAAAACCCGGACAAGGGATTGAATGTTCTGATTCAGAACTACCAAATCTGGAGAAAGCCAAAAACACAGCTTTCTCCACTCAGAAATGATAGTTCCAAACCTTGCATTAACCCTCAATGCGAATCCTGTGTCACATAGTCCTATATACCTCCCTCTGTCACACAGGTAATAGAACAATGTTACTCACAAATGTAGGTGAATGACTCACAATGTAAATAGTTTCCACAAGTAGCAGCAATAAGTCAGAACCAGATACAATCCAAATGGTCACAGAGGAAATGACGAAGGCCACTACCGGCTGACACGTTTCAAAGGATCACCTTCTTCCATAGAGCCTAACAGTGTTGCCTCCCTCAGCTGTCCATATATACATGTACACATGCATCACTAATCAGGCAAGCAGGGACCTCCCAGAAGGGCTTGGGAAGCCAACTCACTTCCGTGGGTGGTCAAAAGGTGATGCCCACGGGAGGGTGATGGCATAGCTCTTGCTAAAACAGAAGAGACATTGGATGATTGTTTAAAAATGATTAGTAAAAAGTGTTTTATACTGATAAACATCATTGGTAGTACAATAAATAAAAATGGTAAAAATAATAATAAAGATAATAATATAGAAATCGCCTCAAGGGAGCAAGAGTGCACAGGATAGTGGCAATGCTGGCGAACCGATTATTACGAAATAAACACCTCTTATACAATAGGAGTGCACAGAGAGCCGACGTGCACACTGCATCCAATCCTACTATTAGGACAGGAGGAGGGTGAAGGGTAAAGTGGAGGCAACACTGTTAGGCTCTGAGGAAGAAGGTGATCCTTCGAAACACGTCAGCCGGCAGTGGCCTTCATCATTTCCTCTGTGACCATTTGGAGTGTATCTGGTTCTGACTTATTGCTGCTACTTGGAAACTATTTACATTGTGAGTCATTCACCTACGTTTATATCCATTTTTAATAAAATGTATCCAAAGGATAATGCACTAGGCTGGTGCGCCCTTTCTTTCTTTTTCCTGTTTGTCGTTAGGATCCCCTTATCCCTGAGGGCAGCAAGGCCAGTGACATGCACCATCACGACATGCAGACTGTCTAGTAAAACAATGTTACAGGAGGGATTCAGAAAAAGAAAAATGACTGTATTGATGCTAGTGACAGGCTGCAGCATGCGTGATTTTTGATTCTGGCCATATTTACACTTTAACTTTGAAAGTACACCTGTAGTGAGAGAAATAAGGGGGCGGCCAATTGTTGAACTTCCTATGAAACTGCTAGTTGCCTTGCTGTGTAAAGACATTTAGGTATGAGATTAATATTGGTGTCATTTTCTTACTCTTGGGCTCTATTTCTTCTACAATGTATTAGAATTGACCAAAATAGCAGATTCTTTAAAAAAAGAAGGGGGCAAATATTTCTCATATCACTGTATACAGCAGTGTGATACATCTAAGGTAAAACCATGACCCAGCATTACTTGGCAGCACAATGGTTGGAAAATGTTTTTAAAAAGCACAATATTGTTTTATTGAAGGCAACCTACTGATGAATGGGACAAGCTGTGCATTATTAATGTATGCTCTGAATGGCATAATTCCATGTATTGATTTACAATAAAACCATTAATGGTTTGTTCCACTAATGTCCTAGCACCTGGGAGCTTTTCATGAAAAATGTAAATCTTGGCTGACGATACCACTGAATCATCAGGACAGTCTGTTATTTAGCACTTTTTTTGGCTAATGAAAGAAGAAAACTTTAAGAACAAATCACATATCAGGCTGACATTTTTTACTGGACCCTCACATCAGACTAGTATCTGCAGAATACGGCGTTTGTTTACATTCTTATGCCCCGTACACACGGTCGGAAATTCCGACCACAAAATCCGTCGGATTTTGTCCGACACTGGTGTTGCATACACACGGTCAGACAAAGTTGTCGGAAAATCCGATCATTCTGAACGTGGTGACGTTCGTTGCGTACAACGGGACTACGTCAGATGGAGCCCACACACGGTTGGAATTTCTGACAACATGGTCCGATAGGACATTTTCCGTCGGAGAATACGACCGTGTGTATGGGGCATTAGAATGGAAACAAACGCCGGATTCTGCAGATACTAGTCTGATGTGAGGGTCCAGTAAAAAATGTCAGAAGGGCAAAGGATGGGAGGTCAGCAGGACAGTATACAAAAACAGGAACTAGTAGGGCAGAGTACAGTTGGTCAGCATGGTAATGTCTAATGTGTGGATGTGGGAATCAAGGCTTTTTTTTTTGTTCAACCTGCTGGTTGAACAAAAAAAAAAAAAAAAACAATGACTGATGTATGGGCTAAGCTTACTTTAACCAGTTCCTGCCCGGCCTATAGCAAAATGACAGGAGGGTGGGATTTTCGACATTCTGGGTGGACCTCATATGATGTTCTCCCAGAAAGTGCCTGATCTGTCACCAGCTGTGTCCACCGGACAGCATTATACCGGCCCGCTGCCAGTACCACATGACAATTGGTACTGGCAGCAATAGACTCAAGCGGTAGGTGCGTTTTCAAAGAGTGCGCCAGTTCAAAACTTTTTTAAGGGCATGGTAGCCCACTTTTATTTAAAAGAATGGAAAAGTTCACAAAAGACATCAATAGCCCACGCAGGGGGTTCCAGCATTACTGTAACTTGCAGAATCAAAATACTTCAGCCTCCTGTCTTACTTTCTTGCCACACGGCTGCTTCAGGCATCCAGCCTAGGCCTTAGGTCTGCTCCTCAGATCAAAAGAGTTCCTTAGCCTCTTTTCACACTGAGGCATTTTAGCGCTAGAATGTTTTCACACGGGGGCGGTGCGCTTGCGGCACATTAGAAAAAGTCCTGCAAGCAGCATCTTTGGGGTGGTTTTGGAGTGCTGTATACAGTGCTCCCAAAACCACCCGCCCCTTGAAACACGGGTGCTTTTAACCCCTTCTTCGGCGAAAAGTGCGTGGCACTTTAGCACTAACGCTCGGGTGGCCCAAGTGTGAAAGTAGCTTTAGAGTCAAGCTCTCTTCTAGCTTAGTCCCGATCAGCTCCTTGCTCCTTTGTCACAGACTACATCTGCCTACAGCAGACATGCACGCTCTGGCTGCCCCATGTAGCCTCTTTAACTCCTGGAGAGGAGGGAGTCCACCTGACTCCGCTGCACAGACCTCCTGTCTGTTGGGTGGAGCCCTGAGCCATGGTCAGGTCACAACTAATAGCCCAACACATAGCTGTGCAATCAGCATGCCTGCCTCTCCAAAAATCTGTTGTAAACCAGCAATTTTCTAAGTAGCATGGGATCCCACTGCTACATACCCCCCCCCCCCCCTGTTTTGAACTGGAGGGAGGAACACATACACCCGTCATAATGGATGGGACACCTCTGTGCCAGCCATTAGCTGTGTAGGCCCAACTCTTTTTCTGGCTGTTTCCACCAGCACTTCACCTTGGCGCCAACCTATCAGAAGCAGGAGTCCTAACCTGCACAACCTTCTTTCTAAAGGGGCACTCCACCCACAAGAAGAAGCACATTAAGGTCCTGGAGTGGCCTAGCTCAGAAAATATGTGGAGGGAGCTGAAGGTTTGAGTTACCAAACGTCAGCCTCGAAACGTTAATGACTTGGAGAGGATCTGCAAAGAGAGTGGGACAAAATCCCTCCTGAGATGTGTGCAAACCTGGTGGCCAACTACAATAAACGTCTGACCTCTGATTGCCAACAAGGGTTTTGCCACCAAGTACTAAGTCATGTTTTATGAGGGGGTCAAATACTTATTTCACTCATTAAAATGCAAATCAATTTATAACTTTTTAAATGCGTTTTTTCTGGATATCTTTGTTGTTGTTCTGTCTCTCACTGTTAAAATAAAACTATAAAATTATAGACTGATCATTTCTTTGTCAGTCGGCAAATTTACTAAATCAGCAGGGGATTGAATACTTTTTTCCCCTCACTGTATGTGGGAAAGTAAAGTGGTATCCGGTCCAGGTTTAAAATAAAACTCGCTACAACTCAGGAGAAAAGACCTGCCGTTGGACTGCCTTTTTCCCCAGGGAGGGTGATAGGTGATCCCCACTTAAGCTAACGCCACATTATATACTGTATATATAACATTTTCTTTCTAACTTAAACAGTCCACTTCCTGTTTCTTGTCTTGTCCTTAGCCCTGGCTTATGACATCATGCACAGCTCTCTCGCTCACTCTTGTAAGAGTTTGCCAGGAAGGGAGGGGGGATGAGTCATGAGAGGTGGAGCTGGAAGTGTGCCTCTGTGTGTCTGTGTTAATCCAGGAAGTGAACAGGCAGCAGCTTCAGCTGCCCACAGTTAAAATGGCTGCAGTCAGACTTAGTGGAGGGAAATTTCTGCAGCATATTTGGCAAGTGCAGAATCACAGTATATAAAAAAATATACAAAGTGACTGCAGTTCCTCTTTAAGGTAAAAAAAAGAAACCTTCAGTCTTTGGAAACACTTTAATCAGGTGGTATTGTAGCTTGTGAATTTAAACAAGGGAACATTTTTTTCTAATTTCTTAGGGCAACCTGGGGCTGTATGTAATTCTATACATCAGGATAATTTGATTAAGTATAAGTCATTGGACCAGTGTAGAAGAAATGTGTGATTTCCATTGAGTAATTACGATTTTCTTAGCATAATAAAACAGTAAGGAAGCTGGCACAGATAAAAGCGGTTCTGCACACACTTCATTTAGTAAATCTCTTTGCCTTCCAAATCAGGCAAAGAGTACTAAATGGCGTGTTTTTTTTCACTTACCTTGTAATTGCTGCTCTGTCTCTTCGGGGGTGGGCGGGGTCTGTGCGGGGATCCTCGTCATGCCGCACTGTCTCCTGGGATCTGGTGTCATTGATCCCAGGAGTCAGTGCGGACATCCGCCGAAATCTCGCGAGATTTACGGGCCTCCTGCCGAAATCTCGCGAGATTTACGGGCCTCCTGCCGAAATCTCGCGAGATTTACAGGCCTCCTGTCGAAATCTCACGAGATTTCGGCGGATGTGGCCGAAATCTCGTGAGATTTCGGCGAACGTGAGGCATGCTGGTTCCCATAACGAAAGGGAACAAGGAAGTAAATGCTTGTGGGTTTCAAATGCCCACAAGCAAAATTACATTGCTGCTGGTATATATTTTAAAAGTTCAGAATTTTAAGAATTACGGACACGGACAACGGACAGACACCAAAAATGTGAGTGCATTGAAATAATAAAAATTATTTTAACATTACAAGAAAAAATAAATAAAAAATAGTGTGTGCAGAACCGATTTAATAAAGCCACAGGCCTCAAGGTAAAAAGTAGCAAAGGAGAACAGATTCCAGGGGTCCAATTTATTAAAGTGACTGAATGAACATCTAAAAACAGCCAATCAAATATTACCTTTCTAGTGCCATTTACAGGATGAAATAGAACATTGGCTGATTGCTTTGAGCATTACAGTCTATTCTTTCACTAAAGAAATCAGAGAATGACTCAGGAATCGGAGCCTGGTGGAATCCATCACACATTTTTTAACTTTAGATTTTTTTTAAATAATTCATGATATGATACCTTATTCCTAATGGTTTTACTGAGCTTTTCCACCATATCCTCTTTTTCTTTTAAAGATGATCTCAGTAGAAGATTTTCCTTTTGCAAAGCTTCTATTTTTGACAGAAGTGCACTTTCTTCATCAGAAGACACCTAAAATCAAGCAAACCATGGTTGTGCCAATATATTTCATCTAGATTTTTATCTTTGATGTAATATGCCCGCATGTACTTATCATTTTGCAATAAAATAAATAAATGGTAAATTTACAAAAAAGTGATTTCCTATATAGTTAGGTTACAGCCCAACTCTGGGCACTATACAAAAATGCCCTAGCAGTAGGGCCTCTCCACAATGGGCTGAATGCTTATCGTTAAGTGTAGGGGTAGAGGAATAAACTGTAATACTTACCGTATTTATCTGCGTTTAACACGCACCCCAAGTTTAGGTGGGAATTTTAAGGAAAAAAACTTTTAGGAGGGAAGTTTAACCACTTCAGCCCCGGACCAATTGGCAGCCAAAGGACCAGGCCCCTTTTTGCGATTCGGCACTGCGTCGCTTTAACTGACAATTGCGCGGTCGTGCGGCGTGGCTCCAAAACAAAATTGCCGTCCTTTTTTTCCCACAAATAGAGCTTTTTTTTGGTGGTATTTGATCGCCCCTGCGGTTTTTATTTTTTGCGCTATAAACAAAAATAGAGCGACAATTTTGAAAAAAATGCAATATTTTTTACTTTTTGCTATAATAAATATCCCCAAAAAAATATAAAAAAACATATTTTTTCCTCAGTTTAGGCCGATACGCATTCTTCTACATATTTTTGGTAAAAAAAATCGCAATTAGCGATTATTGATTGGTTTGCGCAAAAGTTATAGCGTTTACAAAATAGGGGATAGTTTTATAGCATTTTTATTAATATTTTTTTTTTTTACTAGTAATGGCGGCGATCAGCGATTTTTATTGTGACTGCGACATTATGGCGGACACATCGGACATTTTTGACACATTTTTGGGACCATTGTCATTTATACAACAATCAATGCTATTTAAATGCATTGATTCCTGTATAAATGACAGTTGTAGTGAAAGAGTTAACCACTAGGGGGAGGGGAGGGGTTATGGGCTCTTGACGTGTGTGTGTTTTTTTACATTAGGGGGCGGGGCTGACGTCTGACGTCTTTGATCGGCTTTCCCGATGACCGGGAACAGCCAATCAATGACAGGCAGAGTAGGAAGCGCGGGGAGAGGTGTACACAAACCTCTCCCGTTCTTCAGCTCCGTAACCCGATCGCGGGACACCAGCGGCGATCGGGTCCGCTGGTCCCGCAGCTGGGGTCACGGAGCTCCCGACCGGGTCGCGAGCGCGCCGCTGGCGGCACGCGCGCGACCCACGGGCAGGCATTTAAAGGGCCACGTACAGGTACGTGGTTTTGCCTGCCCGTGCCATTCTGCTGACGAATATATGCAGTGGGCGGTCGGGAAGCGGTTAAGGAAAAAAACTTACATTTAAATGCCCATCAATGCAGCCTTATCAGTGCCCATCTGAAGCCTTGTCAGTGTCATTTGCAGCCTTGTCATGTAGCCTTGTCAGGGTCTTTTTCAGCTTTGCCATTTAAAAATGGCGCTGCCGAGATACAGCCGCATTTGGCCGATCTCGGCGACTTTCGGACGTTCTTGGCTACTTTCGCCCGCCTTCGGCCGTTCTCGGCCGAAAGCCGCCCACAGGCTCAAAATTGGCGGGGGATCAGCGTATAACACGCACCCACGATTTCCCCTGATTTTAGGGGAAAAGGGTGCGTGTTATACGCAGATAAATACAGTATCTTATAATTGGGATAATTGCTCTTTTTGGTCTAGCGCAGGGGTCTCCAAACTTTCTAAACAAAGGGCCGGGTTATGGTCCTCCAAACGTGATAGGGGCCAGACCGTGGCCAGTGGGAGTAAAAAATGTCTTGGTGTCAGTGGGAGTAAACAAAATGCCCAATCTTTGGTATTATGTTAATGATTAGTGCCACAATGTTGTTGTCAGTGGGAGCAAGAGTGCCCCCTCATTGGTGTCAGTGGAGGGAATAGTCCCCCATCATTGGTGTCAGTGGAGGGAATAGTGCCCCATCATTGGTGTCAGTGGAGGGAATAGTGCCCCATCATTGGTGTCAGTGGAGGGAATAGTGCCCCATCATTGGTGTTAGTGGAGGGAATAGTGCCCCATCATTGGTGTCAGTGGAGGGAATAGTCCCCCATTATTGGTGTCAGTGGAGGGAATAGTCCCCCATTATTGGTGTCAGTGGAGGGAATAGTGCCCCATCATTAGTGTCGGTGGAGGGAATAGTGCCCCATCACTGGTGTCAGTGGAGGGAAAAGTGCCCCATCATTGGTGTCGGTGGAGGGAATAGTGCCCCATCATTGGTGTCGGTGGAGGGAATAGTGTCCCATCATTGGTGTCAGTGGAGGGAATAGTGCCCCATCATTGGTATCAGTGGAGGGAATAGTGCCCCATCATTGGTGTTCGTGGAGGGAATAGTGCCCCATCATTGGTGTCAGTTGGAGTAAACAATGCCCTATCTTTGGTATTAGGTTGATGAATAGTGCCCCCATTGCTGTCGTCAGTGGGAGGAAGAGTGCCCCATAACTGGTGTTAGTGAAAGGAATAGTGCCCCATTATTGGTGTCAGTGGAGGAATAGTGCCCCATCATGGGGGAGTGCCATCTGTAGGGGAGTGGAGGATTAGGTGAATAAAAAGGGTTCTCCTCTCCCCTAGAAAAAACTAGCTACAGTATTAACACTTGCAATTTTAAACTTTCTCTGAGTTGGAAAGTTGCTCTGGTCCAAATCATTTGGTGGAGGGGGGGGGGGGGGGGATTATGGTGTGGGGTTGTTTTTCAGGGGTCGGGCTTGGCCCCTCAGTTCCAGTGAAGGGAACTCTTAAGGCGTCGGCATACCAAGACATTTTGGACAATTCTATGCTCCCAACTTTGTGGGGACAGTTTGGGGATGGCCCCTTCCTGTTCCAACATGACTGCGCACCAGTGCACAAAGCAAGGTCCATAAAGACATGGATGAGCGATTTTGTTGTGGAGGAACTTGACTGGCCTGCACAGAGTCCTGACTTCAGCCTGATAGAACACCTTTGGGATGAATACGAGCGGAGACTGCGAGCCAGGCCTTCTCATCCACATCAGTGCCTGACCTCACAAATGCGCTTCTGGAAGCATAGTCAAACATTCCCATAGACGCACTCCTAAACCTTGTGGACAGCCTTCCCAGAAGAGTTGAAGCTGTTATAGCTGCAAAGGGTGGACCAACTCAATATTGAACCCTACGGACTAAGGTTGGGATGCCAATAAAGTTCGTGTGCGTGTAAAGGCATTTACGAAAGGCAAATACACTTTGCACTACAAGTGCACTTGAAAGTGCAGTCGCTGTAGATCTGAGGGGAAGATCTGAAATGAGTGGAAGCTCTGCTGATTTTATCATCCAATCATGTGCAACCTAAAATGCTGTTTTTTTATTTTCCTTGCATGTCCCCCTCAGATCTACAGCGACTTTACTTCCAAGTGCACTTGTAGTGCAAAGTGGATTTGCCTTCAATAAATAACCCCCATAGTGTATACCGTATATTGATATACTGATAATGAGACCTGCCAGCACAGTATAGACAGAGTTAATTATGACAAAGATGAACTCTGCAGTCCCTCCTTAACACTACTTCAGTTCTGGAGTTTTGGGGAAAAAAGCAAGTAAAAATATAAATAGCAAGTTTTAAATATTTTTTATGCTACATGAATGGGAAAGTAACACAAATAAAGTAGGTATTAACCCTATTTAACTGCAAAGATGGAAATGCACTTTAAAGGATAAGTACACCTATTCTTTGTGCTGCCCTCTGCTATGAAAACATAACCCTCCTCCATACTTACCTTGCAATCATGTCTGCAGCCTCTGGTTTCTTGACTTTCCTCCGCCGATCCATTCTATTAGAACCATATGGGAAGCCACTGTGTACCAAGTGAACCTATCCTTGCATTATGGTGGGTGTTGCATTAAAGCCAATTTGAGCCCTCTGTTTCATTCAGCTAAATATTTTCCAGGTGTATGAAAAGGTGTTCAGTATCTAAGGGTGCCCATAGATTATGCAATTTTCTTTCCTGCAACCACATATTGCAGGAAAGAAAATCGCTTTCCTGCAAAAGACAGTCAGCGTTGATGGGCGAATCCCTCCCATGGAGCTATTGTGTTCTCCTGGTGGGGGGGCAGGGAGAGCCAGGAGAACACAATGATTATTGCCAATGGCTATATCGACTGGCAATAATTGCATGGTAGAAATCACATGCTGGTTGCTCCCAAGTTGATTGATGAATCGACTTGGGTACAAACAGCCTGCCCATACATGGATCAATATTTGTGTCCCTGTTGAACCAGCCATATTTTGATCCATGTATGGCCGGTTTAACACAAGCTTTAAAGTGTTACTAAACCCACAACATTAAAATCAGTCTGTATTTGCAGTAAAGCATCCTTGTTATACTCACTTCCACTGACTCCAAAACATGTCCAGATTAGACAGAGTTAGTGGAGTCAGACTGCACATGCTCAGTTTGGTGTGTATCAGCCAATCAGCACTGTCCATTTAGAGGGTCAGGGGTCCTGAATCTTGATAGGACAGCCAGTGCAGTTTGAAAACAACTCCTACAAGCTTTAACCAGACACTGATAGAAGTCACAAGACTTCTATATATACTGCTGATGAGAAAAGGTATTTAGCAGTTTATATTTACTGTACTAAAATAATTGCATTTCCATGTTTTGTGTACTGTGGGAGACCAGATATAGTGAATGCAGGTTCCTGGGTTTAGTAACACTTTAATCACTTGCCGACCACTGCACGCTGATATATGTCGGCACAATGGCAGCAGTGGGCAAATGAGCGTACCTGTACGTCCCCTTTAAGAGACAGGGCTAGCAGGCGCGCGCGCCCACCGCGTACAGCGTGCCCGTGCCCACGGGACCAGTGGACTCAATGTCCGCCGGTCTCCCGGCAATCATGTCACGGAGCTGCAGAATGGGGAGGTGCTTATATAAACAAGGCATTTCCCCATTCTGCCTTGTGTCATGACATGTGAGTTGAAGCCCATTCCCCCCACAGTTAGAATCACTCCCTAGGACACACGTAACCCCTTCATCGCCCCCTAGTGGTTAACCCATTCCCTGCCAGTGTCATTTACACAGTAATCAATGCATTTTTATAGCACTGATCGCTGTATAAATGACAATGGTCCCAAAATATTGTCAAAAGTGTCTGATGTGTCCGCCATAATATCACAGTCCCGATAAAAATCACAGATCGCCACCATTACTAATAAAAAAAAATAATACTAAAAATGCCATAAAACTATCTCCTATTTTGTAGACGCTATAACTTTTGCGCAAACCAATCAATATACGCTTATTGCGATTTTTTTATTTATTTTTACCAAAAATATGTCGAAGAATACATATCATCCTAAACTGAGGAAAAAAATATGTGTTTTTATATATTTTTCGGGATATTTATTATAGCAAAATGTTTAAAATATTGTTTTTTTTTTTTTTCAAAATTGGCGCTCTTTTTTTGTTTAAAGGGCAAAAAATAAAAAACGCAGAGGAATACCACCAAAAGAAAGCTCTATTTGTGGGGATAAAAAGGACGTCAGTTTGGGTGCAACGTCGCACGTCCGCGCAATTGTCAGTTAAAGCGACGCAGTACAGAATCGCAAAAAGTGCTCTGGTCAGTAAGGGGGTAAAATCTTCTGGGGCTGAAGCAGTTAAAGGGCAAAATATTGTCATTGGATACAACATAAAACTACAAAGTGTTATTGGTCATTGCCAGAAACGAATGCGGCATACACACACGATCGGAATTCTCATCGGAAAAAGCTCTGACGGTTTTCCCTGACGGAATTCCGACGGAATTCCGCTCAAACTGTCTTGCCTACACACGGTCACACCAAATTCCGACCGCCAAGAACGCGGTGACGTACATCACTACAACGAGTCGAGTTCAATGCTTCCAAGCATGCGTCAAATTTTTTCCGAGAATGCGTAGGAATTTTGCGCGTCAGAATTGCTACAGACGATCGGAATTTCCGATAGAAACCTTTTCCGTCTGAAAAATTGAGAACATGCTCTCAATTCTTTGCTGTCGGAAATTCGGCCAGCAAAATTCCGATAGAGCCTACACACGGTCGCATTTTCCGATGAAAAGCTCTCATCGGTCTTTTTATGGCCAGAATTCCGATCGTGTGTACGCGGCATAAGAAAGAGACAAGCAATATTTGCACTTAGGTCCGGTTCACACTGCTGCGGTGCGAATTTTGCGTGATTTTGATCCGATTGCGTTGCGAATATTCGTTGCAAATTCTTTATGTGTTCTAGCAAGTCTACTGCGATTCTACGGCAAATATTGCAAATTGGTTGTCAAATTGGGAGGGTATTGCGATTTTGGATGGGAGGAGTAGGAGGGGGAAGCAAAAAAAATAAATGAATATCGCAGTCATGTGAATGTACAATTGCGTTTATATTGCGAGTTCAATTGCAGTCTATGGAGCTGAATTCGCATCGCACACGGATCAAACTCGCACAGGACCCTTTTTGTACGCAGCTTAGATTCGCAACGCATTGATGTGAATGGCACTAATGGGAAACTATGTTATTTAAATGACTTGCGAATTTGAGCGATCGCAATGGCTCAAATTCGCAATAGAATTCGCAGCAGTGTGAACCGGCCCTTAAAGAGGAGGTCCACCTGAATTTTTTTTTTTTTTTAAAGTCAGCAGCTACAAATACTGCAGCTGCTGACTTTTAATAAATAGACACTTACCTGTTCCAGCGGTGTCGGCACAAGATGACGAGCGATCGCTCGTCTCTCGGCTGCCCCCTGCCGCCATCCTCTGTCAGGGAATCAGGAAGTGAAGACGCAACGTCTTCACTGCCCGGTTCCCTACTGCACAAGTCGCGCTGCGCGTCTTTATTGGTTGTGTCCTGGGAACTGTGTGTTTCCCAAGACACAACGGGCATCCTCGGATATGGGCGGGCATCCTCGGATAGGGGCGGGGCAGCTAGTCCCGGAAGTGGGTGAAGATGCCTGTATTATACAGGTATCTGCACCCCCCTCCCCCCTGAAAGGTGCCAATTGTGGCACCAGAGGGGGGGGGGGGGGGAGGAATCCGATAAGCGGAAGTTCCACTTTAGGGTGGAGCTCCGCTTTAAATTGTATATTTAGATTAGAAAAATTGCACGGAGTTTGTACAATCAGATTGTAACTTGTGTGGCTGGATTTTAAGAAACAACTTTAGACACCACAGTACTGTCTAGGCGCGAAATACGTTTTTTTCAAATTCAAACTTTTTTTTTACTGATAAATCTAAAGTTGTAAAATTATTAACAGGATTAGAACGTCCACAATACACAACATAAAGCAAACATATACCAAGGTTATTTCTACATATCTGTCAAGTTTAATAATGGCTCCCCGTGCTTTATGCTAAAGAACAGAACCATTAACTTCATTACTAGGAAGGCAAAGGGAACAACTCAAAGCATTCGTATATGAAACAGGGAACACGGCCAAGAGAAGTTTTTACCTGAACTGATTTGCTGGCGACGCTCTTCCGTGATGTGACAGCTGAGATAATGCTGGGAATGCTTTTTCCTGCTTTACCAAAAAGCACACTAGGTGTGGACTTGACATCCTGAATCCCCAGACCAATCCCTGCAATGCTGGGGAGACTGTCTGACTTTTGGACATTTGTCCTGCTCACATGAAATGAGTGACGGAGGTAAATCATGGGTTCCACTTCTGACAGTCCATTCATCCTTGGGGTCCTTTTAAACCTGGCTGTCATTTCCGTATTGGGCACACAGGGGCAGTTTCAGCTAACTCGAACGCGTAAAGGTCGTGTTATCTGTAGAATTTTGCATCATTATTGATACTTTGGACGATCCGGGATTGCTACATTTGTAAAACGGTTCCCACTGTAAAGACAAAAAAAGGCCTCATAGGTCAATATTTTTCTATTTACTAAAATGGGAAAAATTGACATAAGAGGTAGCTAACCCTTTATTACACTTAGAGACGTCCTGTTTTTCTGTGCCATCTTTTGTGGTTGCAGGAACAGGTGCGCTCCCGCAGCGGCAATCACCCGCACAGGTGTGAACCTAGTCTATGGGTGGAACATGTAACATGTTCCAAAGGTGAACTTATTCATTAAATAAGGACAGCTCTATAGTTAAAGGATAAGTTCACCTTTTTGCTCCACAAAACCCAGGTGCACGCCCACCTCCAACATCATCTTCCCCTTTCCTTACCGCGGAGTGGATGGGGAGTGCCGCCAACAGTGCCACCTCATCAGTGCTGCCTGTCAGTGTCCATCAGTGCCGACTATGAGTGCAACCTCCCACTGTGCTCATCAGTGCCGCCTATCAGTGTCGACCAGAGCAGGCCCTACCATGGGTCCCAGTGGGTCCATTGGACCCAGGCAGCACTTTGAGAGGGGCAGCAAATTGAACCACGGCCGCCTCTTCTTCTCTTCCATTTACCTAGCAAATTGGCGAGCAAGATATTTTTTTTCAGCGGTTTTGTGTGTCGTGAGGACAACTGCCCTCTGGGCCCCTCCGCCTGCCCCTATACTACCCTAGCCCGCCCCTATACTACCTTAGCCTGTCTTTATGCTATCTTAGCCTGTTTATATACTACCCTAGCCTCTCTATATACTACCCCAGCCTGCCCTAGTCTGTCCATATACTACCCTAGCCAGTCTATATACTACCCCAGCCTGCCCCTATACTGCCCTAGCCTGTCTGTGTACTACCCCAGCCTTCCCCTACACTGCCCTAGATTGTCCATATACTACACTAGCCTGTCTATATACTACCCTAGCCTGCCCCTATACTGCCTTAGCCTGTCAATATACTACCCTAGCCTGCCCCTATACTGCCTTAGCCTGTCAATATACTACCCTAGCCTGTCCATATACTACCCTAGCCTGTCCATATACTACCCTAGCCTGTCCATATACTACCCTAGCCTGTCTATATACTACCCCAGCCTGCCCCTATACTGTCCTAGCCTGTCTATATACTACCCCAGCCTGACTCTACACTGCCCTAGATTGTCCATATTCTACCCTAGCCTGTCCATTTACTACCCTAGCCTGTCCCTATACTGCCCTAGCCCGCCCCTTGCAATTTAACATAATGGTATGTCATATACATTTTTTTGGAGGGGTGGGCAGCATTTCATTCTGGACCCAGGGAGCACAATGTCTTGGGCAAGCCCTGGTGCCCACTATCAGTGCCCATCAGTGCAGACACACAGTGTCATCTCATCAGTGCCACCTATCAGTGCAGCCTATCAGTACCCATCAGTGCAGATAATTAGTCCCACCTCATCCCACCTCATCAGTGCCCATCAGCACCACCTCATCAATACCCATAAATGCCCATCAGTGCAGCCTCATCAGTGCCACCTCATCAGTTTTTTAGCTGGCTCCTAGATTCTAAGCAAATTTGTCAAGATCAACTGGCCCCCGCTCCCCCCGAACCCTCAGTCTGACAGCTAGCAAGGGATCCCTGTCACAACCGCCCAGCTGCGTCATCCATTCACAGTGTTCTGTGAATGGGAAAACTACAAGGTCTGACAGCCTTTGCAGCTGATGGCTTGTAGTTCTCAATGAACTACCGCGGTGCTGTTGAGCACTGTACGGCAGCACTCCGAAACAACACCGTTATTGGGTTAAAATCCAGTGTACAGCAGTCAATTCACACGGTACAAAATAGGGGGATGCAAGCAGCTGGGGGATGCAAGCAGCTTACATGTTTCACACCTGAATCTGGTGCTTAATCATAGCTCACCCTGCTTTGCACATGCTCAGTTGCTCTCTATTTTTAGGGACATTACCGAATTTGTAGAGGCCAATCTGCCTTAAAGTGGAATTAAACCCTCCAATCCTTTACAGCCAAGGAAGCTTCTTCTGTTTGATCTGTTTGATAGTTTGACAGTTTGGTTGAGGAAACAAGCAAATGTGATAGTTAGCAATCCCGGGGGTTCCAGTAACTGTTTTTTTGAAACCGTTAAATTAATGGGTTTAGTTCCATTTGATGATTTACTGCTGTTCAGAGGCTCTGGGCTCCAGCAAAATGGCAGCCATCTGCAAGAAGAAACAGGAGCAATGCGGGAGGCAATTTACAGCAGCATAATTATTAATGTGGAATCTACAGTATGTTCTTTGCTAAAGAACATTCTTTTTTATAAAGTTGTTATGGGTAAAGTTTCACTTTAATCAAATCCAGACCTGACCTAGAAAAATGACAGTTGGAATACAGTACTGTATGTGTGGAACATGCCAATCCTAGAACTGTCCAAAAAGAATTGCTACACCCATAATTCCCTTGCTGCCTTCATCTGCCGCTGTGTCTCAACTGCCAGTTTATACCCCCCCATCCCCGGCCACCTACGTGAACAAGGCGTTTGGCTAACTTGACACAGGTATTGCATTTTAATGCTGCCTATAACACGCACTAACACACCGATAGTGTTAATACGCTGGAAGTGTCTCTCCCTCTTTTTGATCTCTCTTTCTCTCGCTGGATCGGTTTGGCTGCTCCTTTTGGATCCTTTGTGTGGGGCACTCGAGACCTCAGTGGGCCCCCCTCTACTTGTTTGTCAGGGGATTCACCCTGAGGGGATTACCTTTCTATTGATGCAGTTTCATCTCCGTTTTTAACTTTGATACGCACAATGTGGGCAGTGTTGCTGAATGTTCTTCCTTTATTGACCTTCTCTCTCAAATTCCCCTGAAGAAGGCATAGCTCTGTTTCCCGAAACGCGTCAAGCATAACGAGAAGTAACGACCATGTCATCTATTAGCTCGACACGAGTCCCTTGTACATTTTACTATTTTATGCAATTGATGGCGAAGTATGCACCAACATTTTTTAATGTATTAATAAACTTTATATTTTTGTATCTAATTAATCCAGTATCTTAGTCAGCCCTTAAAGTCCCAAAGTACTGGGCGGTACATATATAGTTTCTGTCCATAGTTCAGGGATGTTGGTAACGCATTTTGGATCTCCTTCCATGGTGGTTTAATAATCCATTCAAATTCAGGTCTCCTCCAACGCTCACTTTTTTTTTTTTACTTACTGTCAACAGTCAGTATATAAGTTTCTCTCACTTCCTGTTTTGGTTATGGGGCAGGAAGTGAAGGGAAATCTCCCTTATGAGACACAGATGGCAAATGAAACCTGCCAGGGGTTATAACTCTACCTCACTCTATCCAACATTTCCCTTTAGTTCTACTTTAATGCTATAGTTGCATCATTGCGAGGTAAAGGCTGCTTTAGAATTCAGTGTCTGTGTGAATGAGTCCTTATATTCTGCATGTTAATGGGAAAATATCAGTTCATGTACAATAACCAATACTTCATATAGTGATCCATACCTCCCAGCTTATCAACTTTCTGAGATGGGACTGAGGGACACCTATTAGAAAAAGTATGTAAGCACAGGACACACCCCCTGTCACGCCTCTTAACCACTTCACACCCCGGCTATTGTCAAATGACATCCGCAGGAGGGAGGCTTCCTAGGCTTCCCGGCCATCTAGGGGGTGCTCACGCGCCTGCCACGTCACTCGGGAGCCAGTGCGGGTCCCCTCCCCCTACAGTTAGAATCACTCCCTAGGCAACACATTTAACCCCTTGATCGCCCCGTAGTGTTAACCCCTTCCCTGCCAGTGACATATATACAGTAATCAGTGCATTTTTATAGAACTGAACGCTGTATAAATGTGAATGGTCCCAAAATAGTGTCAAAAGTGTCCAATTTGTCCGCCACAATGTCACAGTCACCATAAAAATCGCAGGTTGCCGCCATTACCAAAAAAAAAAATTAAATAATAAAAATGCCATAAATCTATCCCCTATTTTGTAGACGCTATAACTTTTGCGCAAACCAATCGATATATGCTTATTGAGATTTTTTTTATCAAAAATATGTATATATTGGCCTAAACTGAGGGAAAAAAAATTGTTTTTTTTTTTTTTAAATTGGGATATTTATTATAGCAAAAAGTAAAACATATTGTGTCCTTGTCACTCTTCTTTTGTTTATAGCGCAAGAAATAAAAACCGCAGAGGTGATCAAATACCACCAAAAGAAAGCTCTATCTGTGGGGAAAAAAAATTATAAAAATGTCATTTCGGTACAGTGTGACATGACCGTGCAATTGTCATTCAAATTGAGACAGCGCTGAAAACTGAAAATTGGCCTGGGCAGGAAGGGGGTGAAAATGCCCTGTATTGAAGTGATTAAAGGAAAAGTATACAAAAAAAAAAAAGATTAATTAAAGTGGTGTTGCCACCAAAAAAATAAAATTAGCTTAAAAATCATAAAAAAAATAAAAAAAAATAATTGGAAAAAAATAAAATTTTTACTCACCTCTAAATGCCTGTTGCTAGGGGGTCCCTCATAGTCTGCCACCTTCAGTGCCAGGGCTAAACGTCACTTCCCCTCGGCGCCGCACAGTCATCTGGGACCTGTCACGTGTCCCAGATGACTGAGCGTCCAATCACGGCGCACGGCGCCACTCGCGCATGCCGGCACCGCAAGCGGCTCGGGGAACGAGGGAATGTTGTGGGCACTCCACTTTAAACCCACAAGTGTTTTTTCCCACTACTATTCCTTTATATTGGCTTTTGAAATTTACAAATGCAGCACTTTAGAAATTGGATGAAAGGTTTAACACTGGGAAACACTTTTTGAACGATAAAAAGTGCATGTTATATACAACTATATAGATCAGACCAAATAAGGGACAAATGAGGAGGGAAGAGGGACAGAGGGACATTGTTCCAAACCAGGGAGATTAGGAGTCATGGTGATGTCATAGCACACACAGATATCACAAGGAGAGTGTTCCTTTAAATACCATGACACAATGCAATGTGTATTCTACCATTTATGGAGGGACTACAACGTGCTGGGACTTGTAGTCCTCCAACAACCTGGCAGCCATGCCCGCTCCTCATCTGTCCCCCAGCACCCCCCATTTATGTGTAATAAATACCGGTGTAGCATGAAATCCCAGGGTGTCCAGCAGGGTGTGTCCCCTGAGCCATCCACATCCAGGCTCCGCCCTTTGCCCGTTGCTATGAGACGAATGGACGCTAAAAGGGCCAGCCCGCTGCACTGCGGCAAGCCAACCAAGCTCGCTGCAGCCAAACCTAGTGACGTCTCCCCCTTCCCTATACAATCCTCCTGGCCTGTCCATTCCTGCCTCCTCATTGGGTGGCAGCCCCAGGCTTCTTCATTTTGGTTGGTGCAGTAGCCTGCAGGTGTGGTAAAGCAGGGTAGGTTGTCCCCTGCAAATCATTCTCCCCGGCTCCTGGCTTATTCTACGGATGGTGCAGGTGGCATCGCTGACACGGAGGTCATTGGAGGTACATGGCAGGGACACGCCCCCTCTCTTCTATTAGTATGATGGCAATGTGTGGGATATACAGGATTCTCTGCACCTGTCCATATAGTGCATTGTCTTCATCATTACATAGAGATCAGTGTGCTTTATTCTAATATATAGAATGGTAATCACCCACATTACATAGAGATCAGTGTGCTGTATTCTAATATAGAGAATGGTAATCACCCACATTACATAGAGATCAGTGTGCTGTATTCTAATATAGAGAATGGTAATCATCCACATTACATAGAGATCAGCGTGCTGTATTCTCTTATAGAGAATGGTAATCACCCACATCATTACATAGAGATCAGTGTGCTGTATTCTAATATAGAGAATGGTAATCACCCACATTACATAAAGATCAGTGTGCTGTATTCCAATATAGAGAATGATAATCACCCACATTACATAGAGATCAGTGTGCTGTATTCTAATATAGAGAATGGTAATCACCCACATTACACACCCACATTACATAGAGATCAGTGTGCTGTATTCCAATATAGAGAATGATAATCACCCACATTACATAGAGATCAGTGTGCTGTATTCTAATATAGAGAATGGTAATCACCCACATTACATAGAGATCAGTGTGCTGTATTCCAATATAGAGAATGATAATCACCCACATTACATAGAGATCAGTGTGCTGTATTCTAATATAGAGAATGGTAATCACCCACATTACATAGAGATCAGTGTGCTGTATTCTATTATAGAGAATGGTAATCACCCACATTACATAGAGATCAGTGTGCTGTATTCTATTATAGAGAATGGTAATCACCCACATCATTACATAGAGATCAGTGTGCTGTATTCCAATATAGAGAATGATAATCACCCACATTACATAGAGATCAGTGTGCTGTATTCTAATATAGAGAATGGTAATCACCCACATTACATAGAGCTCAGTGTGCTGTATTCTAATATAGAGAATGGTAATCACCCACATTACATAAAGATCAGTGTGCTGTATTCCAATATAGAGAATGATAATCACCCACATTACATAGAGATCAGTGTGCTGTATTCTAATATAGAGAATGGTAATCACCCACATTACATAGAGATCAGTGTGCTGTATTCTAATATAGAGAATGGTAATCACCCACATTACATAGAGATCAGTGTGCTGTATTCTATTATAGAGAATGGTAATCACCCACATCATTACATAGAGATCAGTGTGCTGTATTCTAATATAGAGAATGGTGATCACCCACATTACATAGAGATCAGTGTGCTGTATTCTATTATAGAGAATGGTAATCACCCACATTACATAGAGATCAGTGTGCTGTATTCCAATATAGAGAATGATAATCACCCACATTACATAGAGATCAGTGTGCTGTATTCTAATATAGAGAATGGTAATCACCCACATTACATAGAGATCAGTGTGCTGTATTCCAATATAGAGAATGATAATCACCCACATTACATAGAGATCAGTGTGCTGTATTCTATTATAGAGAATGGTAATCACCCACATTACATAGAGATCAGTGTGCTGTATTCTATTATAGAGAATGGTAATCACCCACATCATTACATAGAGATCAGTGTGCTGTATTCCAATATAGAGAATGATAATCACCCACATTACATAGAGATCAGTGTGCTGTATTCTAATATAGAGAATGGTAATCACCCACATTACATAGAGATCAGTGTGCTGTATTCTATTATAGAGAATGGTAATCACCCACATTACATAGAGATCAGTGTGCTGTATTCTAATATAGAGAATGGTAATCACCCACATCAATACATAGAGATCAGTGTGCTGTACTCTAATATAGAGAATGGTAATCACCCAGCACCATCTGATTGTAAGATCACTGCATTAATGACATAGAATGGAAGGATATAATGTGTGGATTGTACTGTGTGTGTTGTGAAAGGATCTGAAACAGGAAAACTAGAATTCTGAATTGTATGTTACACAGAAGAATACTCTGCAAATCCTGATATGATGGGGGCAGA
Organism: Lithobates sylvaticus; assembly: GCA_028564925.1. Classification (NCBI taxonomy): domain Eukaryota; kingdom Metazoa; phylum Chordata; class Amphibia; order Anura; family Ranidae; genus Lithobates; species Lithobates sylvaticus. The sequence continues at coordinate 108,612,731 of CM053028.1, forward strand.
TAATAGGGAATGTGCTTACTTATTGTGTCTGATCATATGATAATCCTAAAGTGTACCTAAACCCAAGATCAATAATTGATAATAGTGCAGGCTACTGCTTCTTAGATGAGGTGACTGGTAATTGTGCCTTTAAAGAGGAGCTCCAGGCTCCTTCAGAAAAAAATTAAAAGTCAGCAGCTACAATTACTGTAGCTCACATGTGTCAAACACAGGGCCTGTGGGCCAAATCCGGTGTACTATCATTAGCCGTCCCCCATCACGAAGTGTCCGCTGTGTACTGCGCATGCGCAGTACACAGGACACCCATATTCCGAAAATTGCGAGGATGAACGGCGCATGCGCAGTACACTTCGGACACCTGGTGACAGCCGGACACTTTGTGACAGAACACCGGCCCTCCAGGTCATTTCATGTGGCCCTCACACCTTTCCTGCAGCTGCAGCACCTCCCTTGTCTCCACCTCCCCTTTTCTAAGCAGCAGAGAGGAGGACAGAACTCCTCCTACAGATCCTGCACCTCTCTGTGCAGCTGCAGCACCCCCTCAACTCCTCCTCCCCTGGTCTCAGCATTCAGCTGACTCTAGCCCTCCTCTGCTCCTCCTCCAGACCCTGCACTTTCTGCTTTCCAGCTCTGCCTCCAGCTTCTTCCCAGCAGCAGCACATGGTAAGGGGGTGCTCTGTGATGTAAGGAATGGTAGAGGACTCTTGACTTCTGATGGTGGGGGAGGGGGGGGGGCTCCTAACATCTGATGTAATCTGCTCTGGACACGGGCCCTTTAAGGGCGACCATTATACTGATGCGGCCCACAATGAAATGGAGTTTGACACCCCTGCAATAGCTGCTGACTTTTAATATTAGGGAACTTACCTGTCCAGGCATCCAGCAGTGTCCTCACCTGAGCCGATTATTCAATTGGCTATCGGGTGCTGGTGCCGCCATCTTGACTAAGGGAAACCAGCAGTGAAGCTTTGCAGCTTCACAGTCGGTTTACTACTGCACATGTGGAAAACATGCTTCCCTTTGTGAATGAGCCACAGTCTTCTGGGACCTGTGACGTGTCCCAGAAGGCTGCAGGGGAAGGAAGGAGGCCGTGGCAAACTGAGCGGGAAGTGGAAGTGGTTACCTATCAAAATTAGGTACCCACTCCCCCCAAAAAGGTGCCAAATGTGGCAGCAGAGGGGGAGGAGGCAGACAAGCAGAGCTTCTCCTTTTGGGTGGAGTTCCGCTTAAAGTGGTTGTAAACCCTTACATATATTCAGTGAAGTGATTGTCCTCAGGTAATACACAGAGATGAAAAAAATCCTCCAACATAAGTTGTATCTGTTTATCTGCAGGCTTCTCTTCTCTATATCTATTCAAGTCTAAAATTTACAGTATAATGTCTGAGCTTTGAGAAAAAAGGGTCAGGAGAGCTACATAGCTCACAGGAACAGAGCTGAGGCTGTCAATCAAAGGCTGTGTGCTGGAGATTCCTCCCCCGTCACCTTTTTTTTGTCAGAAGTGATTCATGCTGATAGCAGAGGAATGGGGCAGCGGACAGAATTGGCACATAATGCTCTGGATTGAGACAAGTACACACTATAGAGGGATATTCCTAGAAGTTTGGCGTATAGGTGATACCCTTTATTGGTTAACCTAAGTTATTAAAGATGCAAGCTTTTAGGATAACTTAGATCCCTTCTTCAGGCTTTATACAGTTGTGCTCAAAAGTTTGCAAACCCTGACAGAAATCGTGAAATTTTGACATTGATATTTTTGAAATTTTGAAAAATGTTGAAAATGTAACTCATCAGCTGTCCTTTAGTTAATGCTATTGTTAACCTAAAAAAATAAATAAAGATCCTGTTCCTTAAAAGCATGTTAGCTTGTGCTGTGTAATTTGCCCCCCCCGTATCACCTGAAATACCAGGCTGATCCTGCCAGTTTCTGCCCTCTCCCATGTACACTGACCACTGTGTAACATGGCTGCTAAGCCCTGACACAGTGGTGATATTACGTGCCTCTGTCATCTGCAGTGTCCTCTGTCCCCCTCTGTGCTCCCCCCCTCCCTACCTGCCTGTCAGCTCCATGTTTGTGCCCGCCCCCTCTGGCTGCTCTAATTACTATTAATTTCTCACACTATCCTCTCTGGTTACTTTTTTAATGTTCTCCTGTGATTGTGCTTAATAAAAATAATACAGTATACAGGGCTTAAAATTTCAAGTCCTGAGCTACTAGCCAGGCCTTAAGTGTTACTCGCCACCATTTGCCCAACCCAATCCCTACCATGCACCGCCCCTAATTCCGCCCCTATACACGCCCTCATAAATGATCTTATGAAATTACACTTAAATGTTCCATGCAGAATTAAGTTGCAAAAATAAATATTACAACTTTATCAGTGCCCATCATTGCAGCCTCACCTGTGCCCACCATTGCAGCCTCACCTGTGCCCACCATTGCAGCCTCAGCTCACTGTGCCCACCATTGCAGCCTCGCCTCACTGTGCCCACCATTGCAGCCTCGCCTGACTGTGCCCACCATTGCAGCCTCGCCTGACTGTGCCCACCATTGCAGCCTCAGCTCACCTGTGCCCACCATTGCAGCCTCAGCTCACCTGTGCCCACCATTGCAGCCTCGCCTCACCTGTGCCCACCATTGCAGCCTCACCTGTGCCCACCATTGCAGCCTCAGCTCACCTGTGCCCACCATTGCAGCCTCAGCTCACCTGTGCCCACCATTGCAGCCTCACCTCACCTGTGCCCACCATTGCAGCCTCACCTCACCTGTGCCCACCATTGCAGTCTCACCTCACCTGTGCCCACCATTGCAGCCTCACCTCACCTCACCTGTGCCCACCATTGCAGTCTCACCTCACCTGTGCCTACCATTGCAGCCTCCCCTCACCTCACCTGTGCCCACCATTGCAGTCTCACCTCACCTGTGCCCACCATTGCAGTCTCACCTCACCTGTGCCCACCATTGCAGCCTCCCTTCACCTCACCTGTGCCCACCACTGCAGTCTCACCTCACCTCACCTGTGCAGAGGATCATCATGGGGAAGAGGAAAGCCGCCGGTTCACGATAGCCTGCTGTTACATTGTAATTGCCTCCACAGCTAGGCTGCCAGGGAGTGGGGGGCGAGTACCGCCGGCATGCGGGGTTAAACAGGAGCCGTTCTACCATCGATCGGTCCGGGGGAAGAGGGCACAGATCACAGAGCGATAGCCTGCTGTTTACATTGGAATTGCCTGCGCTCATGATTACCCACAGCCCCTCCCCCCTCCTGACCCTGCGCCTGTTAGACACTGTGATAGACAGAACGCATCCCAGAATTGTACTGGCGTTCTGTCTATCACAGGCACGGGGTCAGGAGGGGGCGGAGTTGTGAGTAATCATGAGCGCAGGCAATTCAAATGTAAACTAACAGAAAACTATCGCTCTGTGATCTGTGCTCTCTTCTCCCGGACCGATCGATGGTAGAACGGCTCCTGTTTAACCCTGCATGCTGGCAGTACTCGCCCCCCACTCGCCCCCACTCCCTGGCAGCCCAGCTCCTCGCCAGAAACAATTTTCCACTCGCAAAATGTGAGGAGGCGAGTGGAAAATTTGAGCCCTGCAGTATATACCTTGTTTACAGAGCGCTGATCAGAGCTCTGTAAACAAAGTATATACTGTATTATTTTTATAAAGCAAAATTACAGGGGGACATTACATACATAACCAGAGAGGATAGTGTAAAGTTACATTGGTGGGTAAACAACCACTTTAAGCGCTTGCCGCCCGCTGACTGTCATATGATGGCCGGGCAGCGCGGCTCTCGTTCTGGGTGGGCGTCATATGATGTCGGTCCATTTAAACAGGGCGTGCGCGCGATCATGTGTGTGCGGCCCTGTACTGTCGGTGGCGTCGTGTCACCGAGGGGGGGGGGGGGGGACAGCTATTGAGCATGATGAAGTCATGTGCGTGATTGTCGGTGGCAGCATGTTCCCGTGAACACTGCTCATCACCGACGCTGGTATACAACCATTGGCTGGTGGCTGTTTACCACGTGATCGGCTGTGATTAAATGTAAACTCAAAGCCGTAACGAGATGTTACCGGGTTCTCCTCCTCACACACCGATCGTGTGTGAAAAGGAGATTGCGGTAACATCTCGTTACCGCTTACAGTCTACACCAATCACACTGATTGCCCCCCCCAAAAAAGAGGACCTGTCACCACCCATCAAAGTAACTGTCACAGTCCATCTGTGTACCTGTCACAGTGCATCTGAGTACCTGTCACAGTTTATCTGAGTACCCGAATACCTGTCACAGTCCATCCGAGTATGTCACAGTTCATCTGAGTACCCGAGTACCTGTCTGAGTACCCGAGTACCTGTCACAGTCCATCTGAGTACCTGTCACAGCACTTCAGAGTACCTCTCACCACCCATCAGAGTACCATCACCAGCCAATCCGAGTACCTATCTGTAGCCCATCAGAGTACCTGAGGACCTATCTGTAGCCCATCAGAGTACCGAGTACCTATCTGTAGCCCATCAGAGTACCCGAGTACCTATCTGTAGCCCATCAGAGTACCGAGTACCTATCTGTAGCCCATCAGAGTACCAGAGTACCTGTCACCAGCCCATCAGAGTACCCGTGTACCTATCTGCAGCTCATCAAGTTACCCGAGTACCTGTCTCCAGCCCATCAGAGTACCCGAGTACTTATCTGCAGCCCATCAGAGTACCCGAGTACCTGTCTCCAGCCCATCAGAGTACCCGAGTACTTATCTGCAGCCCATCAGAGTACCCGAGTACCTGTCACCAGCCCATCAGAGTAACCGAGTTCCTGTCTCCAGCCCATCAGAGTACCAATATACGCTTTTTACGTTTTTTTTTTTTTACCAAAAATATGTAGAATAATACATATCAGCCTAAACTGATGAAGACATTTTTTTGGGGATATTTATTATAGCAAAAAGTAAAAAATGTTTTCAAAATTGTTGCTCTTTTTTGTTTATAATAAAAAAACGTAGAGGTGATCAAATACCACCAAAACAAAAAAAGCGTTATTTGTGGGGAAAAAAAGAACTTACATTTTGTTTAGGTACAACGTCGAACGACCACGCAATTGTCAGTTAAAGCGACGCAGCAAAAAATGGCCTGGTCAGGAAGGGGGCAAATCCTTCCAGGGCTGAAGTGGTTAAAACAGTACCTTTTCAGCAGCAGCAGATTCTCAATCTCCCTCTTAAAGGGGTTGTAAAGGCAGAAGGTTTTTTTTATCTTATGCATTAAGATAAAAAAAATTCTGTGTGTAGTAGCCCCCCCAGCACCCCCCTAATTAGTTACCTGAGCCCTTTCTCATGTCCACAAGTGTCTAAGCCGTCTGGGACACTCCTCCTGATTGGCTGAGACACAGCCATTGGCTCCCGCGGCTGTCAATCAAAGTCAGTCAGCCACTCAGGGGAGAAAGGAGGCAGGGCCGGGTCGGGGGGCTCCATATTTGAATGGATACACAGAGCTCTGACTCCGCTTGGGTGCCCCCTTAGAAAGCTGCTGGCTGAGGGGGCACTCGACAGGAGGGAAGGGCCAGGAGCAGCAACGAGGGACCTGAGAAGAGGAATATCTAGGCTGCTCTGTGCAAAAAAAAATCCGCACGGAGGAGGTAAGTATAACATGTTTGTTATTAAAAAAAAAAAAAACGAGACTTTACAATCACTTTAACTCTGTGAGAAAAACATGGGATTATGGGTAAATCTTATACCCATAAATCATTTTTTTTTCCTTCTAGTTAAGAGGGCTGGGCTGGAAGGGAACACGTGTCTTTTAGACACATGCCCCCTTCTATGACACTCATCAGTGTCCATCTGTGCCACCTATCAGTGCCCATCAGTGCCACCCATAAGTACCCATCAGTGCAGCCTTTCAGTGCCCATCTGTGCCCCTATGAGTGCCCATCTGTGCCTCCTATGAGTGTCCATCTGTGCTGCATATCAGTGCCACCCATCAGTGCCATGTCATCAGTGCCACCTCATCCGTTCTCATCAGTGCCACCTTATCAGTGCCCGGCAGTGCAGCTTCATCAGTGAAGGAGAAAACGTACTTATTTACCAAATTTTATAACAAACGAAGAAAAACTTTATTTTTTTCAAAATTTTAATTTTTTTTAAATTTGTTTAGCAAAAAAATAAAAACCGCCGAGATGATCAAATACCACCAAAAGAAAGCTCTATTTGTGGGAAGAAAATGATAAGAATTTTGTTTGGGTACAGCGTAGCATGACCGTGCAATCGTCCTTTAAACAGCGACAGCGCTGAAAGCTGAAAATTGGCTTGGGCAGGAAGGGGGGAAAGTGCCCTGTATTGAAGTGCTAAGTGCAATACTACTCAGAGCTACTTTAATGACATGGCTTCAAAATTGATAATGCATTACTGTATTGTGGCACATGCATGTTAGCATTGGGGTTTCTATAGAGCGGGAAGGGGGAGCACTTAGCTGATTCACATTGTCTCTTTTTGGGAAAAAAGATGGGAAGAACCCAAACTGGATGATCAAATGTCAGTCTGAGAAGGTACAGCATATGGACTGCCTGAGTTTGGCTGAATGTTTTCTGATGTTTTGGTACCTTGTCCATTGCACACACGGTCGGACATTCCGACCACAAAATCCATCAGATTTTTTCAGACGGATTTTGGCCGAAACTTGTCTTGCATACATACGGTCGCACAAAGTTGTTCCGCACGACGGGACTACGTAGAGGCCAGTAGCCAATAGCTTTGGTTTCCAAATTTCTTCTGAGTATGCGTGGAACTTTGTGCGTCGGAATTCTCTACACTCGATCGGAAAAAGTCTGATCGGATTTTGTTGTCGGAAAATTTTAGATCCTGCTCTCAAATTTTTTCCGTCTGAAATTCAGACGGAAAAAGTCCGCTAGAGCCCACACATGATCGGATTTTCCAACAACAAAATCCGATCTGACTTTTTCCACACACACACAGCCATTAATGTCTAATAAATATTCTGTGTGGCCATTATTTTTTTCCAGCACTGCCTTAACCCTCTTGGGCATGGAGTTCACCAGAGCTTCCCAGGTTGCCACTGGAGTCCTCTTCCACTCCTCCATGATGACATCACGAAGCTGGTGGATGTTAGAGACCTTGCGCTCCTCCACCATCCATTTGAGGACACCCCACAGATGCTCAATAGGGTTTAGGTCTGGAGACATGCTTGGCCAGTCCATCACCTTTACCCTCAGCTTCTTTAGCAAGGCACTGGTGGTCTTGGAGGTGTTTTTGGGGTCGTTATCATGTTGAAATACTGCCCTGTGGCCCAGTCTCCGAAGGGAGGGGATCATGCTCTGCTTCAGTATGTCACAGTAAATGTTGGCATTCATGGGTCCCTCAATGAACTGTAGCTCCCCAGTGGCGGAAGCACTCATGCAGCCCCAGACCATGACACTCCCACCACCATGCTTGACTGTAGGCAAGACACACTTGTCTTTGTACTTCTAACCTGGTTGCTGCCACACACGCTTGGCACCATCTGAACTAAATAGGTTTATCTTGGTCTCATCAGACCACAGGACATGGTTCCAGTAATCCATGTCCTTAGTCTGCTTGTCTTCAGCAAACTGTTTGCAGGCTTTCTTGTGCATCATCTTTGGAAGAGGCTTCCTTCTGGAAAGACAGCTATGCAGACCAATTTGATGCAGTGTGCGGCGTATGGTCTGAGCACTGACAGGCTGACCCCCCACCCCTTCAACCTCTACAGCAATGCTGGCAGTACTTATACGTCTATTTTTCAAAGACAACCTCTGGATATGAAGCTGAGCATGTGCACTCAACTGCTTTGGTTCACCATGGCGAGGCCTGTTCTGAGTGAAACCTGTCCTGTTAAACTGCTGTATGGTCTTGGCCACCGTGCTGCAGCTCAGTTTCAGGGTCTTGGCAATCTTCTTATAGACTAGGCCATTTTTATGTAGAGCAACAATTCTTTTTTTCAGATCCAGAGAGTTCTTTGCCATGAGGTGCCATGTTGAACTTCCAGTAACCAGTATGACAGACGGAGAGCGATAACACCAAATTTAACACACCTGCTCCCTATTCACACCTGAGACCTTGTAACACTAACTAATTGGTGCCCAATTTGGACATTTTCACTTAGGAGTGTACTCACTTTTGTTGCCAGCGGTTTAGACTTTAATGGCTGTGTTGAGTTATTTTGAGAGGACAGGAAATTTACACCATTGTACAAGCTGTACACTCACTACTTTACATTGTAGCAAAGTGTAATTTCTTCAGTGTTTTCACATGAAAAGATTTACTGTATATACTCGAGTATAAGCCGACCCGAATATAAGCCGAGGCACCTAATTTTACCACAAAAAAATGGGAAAACGTATTGACTCAAGTCAATGTCAGGGGTGTACTCACTTGTGTGAGATACTGTATGTGTTAATGGGTGCATTACTTAAAATGCTTTTTGCGTTAAAGAAAGTCTGTAGGCTGTCACTGCTGATCTACTGAAAATGCTAGTTGATACTTTCTGAAGCACTGAGGCAGAGAGCTAGCATTTTCAGAAGGAAAGGTTAGAAGTGTCAGCCTACATATTCCTCTCCGGACAGGTTTCCTTGAAGGTACTGCCATCCCAAAAGGATATTTTCATGGCTTGAAGTTTGTAAAAATGCTTTTATATGCAATCTCAGAGTCTCTAAATTTTCCAGTGCATTTTAATAAATTATCGTGGGTTGACGGTAGACTCAGGGCCAGATTTAGACCTTGGGAGGCCCGGAGCACTTCAGGTTCGGGGGGGGGGCCCTCATACACAGATTTGGTTTACATTCTCAATGACAATAACACATTTATAAAATTCTGAGGTCACTTGTGCACATACGCACTCAGTCATAGGCCACCTTCCTTAAGAGCACAAGCGCTGTAGGTTGTGGTTTGCTTGAGCTGCCAAAGTTAATTTTTAAAAACGATACGCTATACCAGTTCAGAGTAGATAATTTTACAGAGCATGGCAGGCAAAATATTATTTCCCAAGAAACATTTAATTAAAAAGAAAGGATTTTTTCTTATTATACCCACTATATTGCCAAAAGTATTGAGGTCAGGCGCTGATGTTGGAATGAGAAGGCCTGGCTCGCAGTCTCGCTCTAATTCATCCCAAAGGTGTTCTATCGGGTTGAGTTCAGTCAAGTTCCTCCACCCCAAACTCACTCATCCACACTATATGTTGCAAAAGTATTGGGCCACCCCTCCAAATAATTTGATGGAAGGGGGGTTATGCTGTGGGGTTGTTTTTCAGGGGTTGGGCTTTGCCCCTTCGTTTCAGTGAAGGGAAATCTTAAGGCGTCGGCATACCAAGACATTTTGGACATTTTCATGCTCCCAACTTTTGTGGGAACAGTTTGGGGATGGCCCCTTCAAAGACAAGCAAGGTCCTTCAAGACATGGATGAGACATGGATGATTTGGGGTGGAGGAACTTGAGTTTGAGGTGGAGGAACTTGACTGGCCTGCACAGAGTCTTGACCTCAACCCAATAGAATACCTTTGGGTTGAATTAGAGCGGAGACTGTGAGCCAGGCCTTTTCCTCCAACATCAATGCCTGACCTGACCAAATACGCTTTTGGAAGAATGGTCAAACATTCCCAAAGACACACTCCTAAACATTGTGGACAGCCTTCCCGGAAGAGTTGAAGCTATTATAGCAAAGGGTGGGCCAACTCAACATTAAACCCTGCCCCCTTATAAATCCAGCACTGGGTAGACTATATGTTTTTCCTAGTCTGAGAAACACACATACAACACATACAACACATTCACAGTGTTTTGTGTTACTATGCATGTTGCAGTGCAGGATAGTGCAAAAAGCAATGTGCTATATCTTTGGATCTGTTGTCCTGCGGTCTCATTCATGTCAGTAGAACAAGATTCTTTCATAGCACCGTATATTTCAATATGTATTGCTGCATACAATTTGATGTAAAGGGGCTCTTGCACACATGTGCCTACAGTCTGTTTATTGCAAATTCCTGACGGTCACTTAGCGGTTCATGGCATGTCCTCTCTCCTCATTCATGCCAGTCTGGAGAACTTTAAATGCTGGAATTTACATGGATAGTACGTGCATTTATATAAAGCAAATTATATTTGCATGTACTTATCATCTGTAGAGGTGGACAAGTGACAATTCCGATCCCAGAGTCACTAGGACCTGTTAATGTCTTGCTCGTTGAAAGCTTTTTCTTTATTATATGTCAGATTAATACATTCACTTGTTCAAGCATTCAGACTTTTATAGTAATGCTTCTGCAGTAAAAATTGCTTTGCTCTGTCAAAAATTAGCATTTTAATTAATCCCCTAGCTTCTTTGTTCATGTAGAGGTGATTTTCTGCAATGCAGCCTTATTGGCAACAAAAGGGTTACACCAGCCTGGCAGCATGTGCAGCTTATACTGGAGCACCAGCGGGCTACCATGCTGTCACTACATTATATATGAGCTCTGATTGGAATTAAACTGTTTCTGGCTTTTTTCACTTCCCAGGCTGGTAAAGGCAGAGCTTCTTTGATTGGATGAAGCAGCCACGAGCACCACCCTGCCAGCATCCGCTCCTGCCTGCAGCACCAGCCTTCCCATCCATCCACTGGCTTACTGCAGGGACATTGTGCTTCTAAGCTGCCTGCAACACCACACCTTTCTTCCTGCACAGGTAATCTTTCAGGGATGTTAAGAATCTGGTGGAAAGCCTAAAATCTGTCCGATTTTTCCTGATAGCCTCATACTAATGTGTTATCTTATTTGTTGTTTAGTCAGCAACGAATTGAACAACTCACAATATGTAATAGAAAGTAGACATTTTGGAAAAGCTTCAATTGTCCCAATACTTCTTTTTATTAGTGTTTTTAATAATCCCAGATACAGTACATACAAATATCTTGCAACAGTTTACACTAGTTTTTTTTTTTTTATTTTTTTTTTTAGCTACCAAAACAGAAGATGAGCCGTGGATTATCAGAAAACAATAATTTCCCATATGACAATAACCAGATGGTTTTGGATATGATTTTATATTCCCTGGTTGGGGTCCCTCAGCCTATTAATTGGGACAGTGTGGCAAGGCTTGTTCCAGGACACACATCCAAAGAGGTAAGCTGATTGTGTGTAAGTGTGTGTCTGTTTAGGTGTGTGTATGTATATATGTTTAGGTGTGTATTTCAAGATCAGATTTTTATCATATTGTAGTTGTCCCTACGTGACACTTTAAAAAGTTAATAAAGGGTTCTACTCAGGCATCCGTGGGAGCACATCACTTCTTTCATCCAGATATTGGGGGTTATTTTCGACAAGGGAAATCCACTTTGCACTGAAAGTGCACTTGGAAGTAAAGTCGCTGTAGATCCGAGGGGGACATACAAGGAAATAACATTTTAGCTTGCACATGATTGGATGATAAAATCAGCAGAGCTTCCACTCATTTCAGATCTACCCCTTAGATTTAGAGCGACTTCACTTCCAAGTGCACTTTCCGTACACTTTCAAGTGCACTTGCAGTGCAAAGTGGATTTGCCTTTCGTAAATAACCCCCATTATTATCCTAGATCCTACCACTTGCTGCCAATATTATGCACTGCTCAAAATTCTCAGTAACCAAAGAATCAATCCAGGACCACAAAAACTGTGGATCAGAGTCACGTTATAATGCTCTATACACTTATATTTTTGGCTCAGATTCAGATTGTCCGCTGTGTAGTTTGGGTGAAACCACACCTATGTGCGTTACTCAGCAAGCAGACAGAATTAGTTGCTGGCTCCAAAGATTTCTATGGGGTGTTCCTCTACAACTGTCTGCCTGCAGAGGGGAGCCATGCATTGAGACCTGAACTTTCAAACTGTATATCTCTAGAGGTTTCCAGGTGAGCACATCACTGCCTTCGTCCAGATATTGCAACCCTAGAATACTTCCACTTCTAGAAATTATACAGCTCAGGTGGGGAATTTAGGACCTTTGGTGTTTTGAAAACACGGTTTGATCTCCCTAATGTATATTTCTTTAGATATTTGCAGCTTAGGCATTCATTTCATACACAGTTTGAAATGCAATCGGTAGCCTTCTACAGCTCTACCCTTGAGACTGTACTTAGAGATGATACTCTAGTTAAACCTCTCTCCAATATAGATAAGGTTGTACTCCCCTCTGTTCACTCGGGACTTGAGGCTCTCAGATATAAATGGACATTAGATTGTCTTGAGTTAGATTATGAGGATTGGGAGATATGGGAATGTTGTCCCTTTTGTCCCTTTTTAGTCTGTCTCAGCTAAGGACAGAATTGTCCATTTTTTAAATTTTACATATAATTTATCTTACACAGAATATACCCTTCTGTCCCTGCTGTGTACTAGCGGTGCTCAGCAGACTCTGCAAATTTCATACAAATCTTCTGGCAATGCCCTCTTATTCAAAAGTTTTGGGTGACTGTAGTATAGTTTATCCACTCAGTGACCACTATCCAGATATCTCAAGCGGTGCATGTCTGTTTGCTGGGTCTGGTAGACCCCCTAGCCTACCACAGAGCCTCAAGAACCCTTGTAGGATTGCTATTATTTTATGTAAGGAAAATGATTGTACTCCAGTGGAAGTGTACATCTGCTCCCACTTTAACTTTATGCAAGAAGTTAGTCAATTCTCACCTCCCATTATACAAGGGCACTTATCTATCAAGGGGATGCCCTAAAAAATTCCACAAAGTGTGGGATATTTGGATTAAGGCCCCTTCTACTAATGTGGACCCAGACCCTTTGGACTAAGTAGCTCAACTTCCTGCGTTCCTAGCAAGCATTAGAACATGTTGTGAGGATCATACTTTCACCTTTTACCCAGTCCTGGATACTTTGGACCCTGAGTAGATGAACCCCAGCACTCTGTAGGAGTCCTTAAGTAGCTAAAGGGGTGTACTACCAGTTTCAGTGCCAGTTATGCCCCGTACATCGGACCATGTTGTCGGAAATTCCGACCGTGTGTGGGCTCCATCTGACTTTTTCCGTCGGAATTTCCAACGGAAAAAGTTTGAGATCCTGCTCTCAAATTTTCCGACAACAAAGTCCTATCAGACTTTTTCCGATCGTGTGTAGCGAATTCCGACGGACAAAGTGCCACGCATGCTCAGATCACATTACAAGACCAAAGCTATTGGCTACTAGCCTCTACGTAGTCCCGTCGTATGCAACGAACGTCACCACGTTCAGGATGATCGGATTTTCCGACAACTTTGTCCGACCGTGTGTATGCAACACCAGTGTCGGACAAAATCCGTCGGAAAAAATCTGACGGATTTTGTGGTCGGAATTTCCGACCGTGTGTACGGGGCATTAGAGTTGTTGTTGGTTGTATGTTGTTTTTCTATGTATATGTGCCAAGCCTGGGTATGCCCAATAGGCTCTGTTTTATACCTAAATTCTTAAAAACTTAAAAAAAGTATAAAAATAAATTATACAGCTGATTGCTGTCAATAGTATTCACTGCTCACAATAACAAAATATTGCCCTGACCACTATAAGTTAGGTAGATTGGATAAAATGGGAAAGGGTTAGAACTTGCCATTTTTATTTCTGTTCGTGCTCCCGTTGGAGAGGACTTACCCAATTTTTTATACTAGTGGCCAGCAAGAAAGGAAGTGATGATAAGACTCTTCAACAAGGTCACAAAAATCAACAAAAACAGCAAGACAGGAAGTTGGGGGAAAACTCTTCAACATAGAAAGCAATAAAAACAAGGTGGGGGTTAATCAATTCAGCTTCCTGCACCATTGCTGGGAAGGATGCCCTTATTTTGTTCTCCAGTGACTGGAGTCACAGAGATGGGAATTTAGAGCAAATCTTCCCAAATGGGAAACAGACAGCCATAAAACAAACATTTATTTTGTATTTTTCTTCCTTGTGCACAAAATGTGTGTTCTCTTACATACTATAGTCAACTTTATGTTCCTTTGTATTATTTTTACATTTTACTGCACAGCCATTTATTAAAAAAATACAACAAACAATATGTGAGGATAATTAGCACAGAACTGATGTAAACCTGTATAAAGTCTATCTTATATGGTACATTTGTTTTTTAAGGCGTTGGGAGATCATTTCTATTAGTAATTCATGCAGAGAGCAATGCCCTGCTCTATGACTCCATCATACCAACCCTCCATGTAACTCTAAAACTAACTCTAAAACTAATCCTTACGCTAATCTTCACTTTGTCCACCGGATAATCCCCTCGTGTGTGGGCCTCCGACTGACTTTTTTTCAAAAAATCCGGCGGACTAAAGTTTTAAGTTTTGTTTTAAAATTATCCGCTGGACTTGGCAGTCCGGCGGACAATACGGCCGTCTGTAGTATGGTCCGGCGGACCAAAAAGGACGCATGCTCAGTAGCAAGTATTTTTCTAGTATTTTTCTTTTTCTAGTCCCGTAGTACGTTCTGTACGTCATCGCGTGAACCGCCGGACTTTTAGCGTGATCGTGTGTGGTCAAGTCCGTTCGCTTTTTAGTCCGCCGAAGCCAGCTGGAAAGTCCGGCGGATTGTCCGCCGGACTAGGTCCGGCGGGAAAAGTCCCTTCGTGTGTACGCGGCATTACACTAACCCCTATACTAACTCAAAATAAGCTTTTACTTGGCCTCCCTGTAACACTAGCATTAATCCTTATGTTAACCTTCCCTGTAAGCTTAACACTAATCCTTATACTAGCCCTCCCTGTAACCCCAGCACTAACTCCTATGCTAACACTCCAAGTAAGCTAAATTCTAACCCTTTAACTAACCCTCCCTGTAACCCCAACACTGATCTTTATACGGATCTTCTCTGTAACCCTAACCCTTGTTCTAATCCTCCCTATAGGCTTAACACTAACCCTTATACCAACCGTCTCTGAAACCCCAACTCTAACCCTTCCAAATTAAAAAAATTACCCCTTGTTTCTCTACTCCCCTTCTCAAGGGCCGTACACATGATCGGACTTTTTGACAACAAACATGCAAATTAGCTGTTTTGGACCAACATCCGACCGTGTGTACACTCCATCGGACCAACTTTTTCAGTTTTCATCAGACTTTTGTTGACTGTGCGAACGGACCAACTTTCTGCCAACAAAAGTCCAATGGAGCAAAGTCCGACCGTGTGTACACAAAACTATCAGACTTTTGTACAAAGTACAAACACGCATGCTCAGAACCAATGCAAAAGATCAGACAACAATACAGAAGTTGACCAAAGGTGGCGCTGGAGTATTTGAACGTCCTCTTTTGAAGTGTCGTCAGTATGTTGAAACGTCACTACCCTCATGTTTGTTGCCTAAAAAGTCAGATCGTGTGTATGCAATACAAATTTGGGGCCAACGCCCTTTGAACAAAAACCCACGGGAAAGTTTGTACAAAGTTCGATCGTGTGTATGAGGCTTTACGCTGATGATTTTTATTGTTTTGGGGATTGCAGCAAATGTCCCACACCAGGGACTTCAAAAAGTAATGTGCAAAAATGTATAAGTTCAATATCAGAGGATTAAACGTACCATCTAAAAGACTCCAGGTTCTGCAATCAAGCCATAGACAAAATATTGGAATACTTATGCTCCAAGAGACACATTTCCGTTCAGGTTCCATACCCAATATACGGAATAGGCATTATCCAACATGGTACCATGACTCTTTCGCATACTCAAAATCTCGAGGAGTTGCTATCGTAATACATAAATCTGTCCCACATCAAGTTTTAGAAATCTATAGAAATAAAGATGGAAGAGGGCTCTTGCTGAAGGTTAATATCTATGGCAAGAAATATACCTTCATTAATATATATTTACCTAATTATGATCAAATCGAATTTGGGACGCAACTCCTTACAGATTTAATGAGCAAGGCAGAAGGGATCACAGTAATTGGCGGAGATTTTAATTTTATCTTTGACCCCGAGTTGGACACTTCGGCTCCTCCAAAAAAAGAAAAAAATACGGCAAGAAAAAAGTTTTTAGAAATATTGAACAGATACCATCTAGTAGATCCATGGAGAATGGTCCACCCAGAAGATAGGGACTACACGTTCCTATCAAGGGTTCATGGAACCTACCATCGACTAGACTATCTCCTGATAAACCAGCAAGGGTTGCCAGAGCTCTCCTCCCCAGAGATCGGCAATGCGATATGGTCAGATCATGCACCTATCTTCATTACTCTGACCATAGATAAAGGAAAAAGAACCAGGAATTCTTGGAGACTCAATGATAATCTGTTATTTGATGACACCTGCTTAACAGAGATCAGAGAAGCAATAACGAACTTCTCAGTAGACCATATAGGGGACAATACTTCCCCACCTAATCAATGGGAAACACTAAAATGTATTATAAGAGGTCTATTTATCAAACATGGGTCTAGACTAAAAAAACTGAAAGGCAATAAAATAACTCAATTATCTAGAGAAATAGAAAGAATAAGTAAAGAACACAAGCAAAAGATGGGGCAGGAATTATTAGGAGAATTAACGACCAAAACAAACGAACTAAAAACATTATTAGATGAGGAAACCCTACTAAGCCGAGATAAAATACGGTCTTTGAACCATGTTCAAGGTAATAAGCCGGGGAAATTACTAGCGAGAAAGATACACCAACAAACAAATTTAACCTCAATCGTAAAAATCAGAGATGAAACAGGTAAATATGTCTATAAACCAAAAGACATTGTTGATACCTTTCGTAATTTCTATACTAAGCTATATAACATCCCCAACCCCCTGGCAGAAAGGAAGCCTGAAGTTTATCAACAACAGGTGCAGGAATATATAAAGAACACCCCGATACAAAAAATAACGGAGCAAGAAAAAGAACAACTCGAGGAGGAAATAACAGAAGACGAAATTAAAAAAGTGGTGGACTCTCTAGTAATAGGGAAGAGCCCAGGCCCAGATGGCCTCACCCCGAGGTTTTATAAAACGCTTAGAGACTTACTAGTTCCAATCTTGAAGCGCTTATTTAACGAGGTAACAATTAATCATCCTTTCGTTCCACAGGGAATGCAAGCCTACATCTCTCTAATACCTAAACCCGAAAAAGATCTTACCAGCTGTGGCAGCTATCGACCCATTTCGTTGACAAATATTGATCTTAGGATATACTCAAAAGTCATAGCCAACAGATTAACCCCTATACTTCCAAGTTACATACATTTGGATCAAGCGGGCTTTGTAAAGGGGAGAGAAGCACGAGATAATACGTCAAAAACAGTAACGCTTATAGACTATGCCCAGAGACACACCATCCCATCCTGTCTTCTGACAGTAGACGCCGAAAAGGCGTTTGACAGGGTGGGATGGTGTTTTCTCGAAGAGACCCTAAAACAATGGGGAATAGGACCAAAGTTATTGGAAAAAATAATGGTAATATACCAAAAACCCATTGCCAGAATTAGAGCAGTAGGAGAGATCTCTGAGCCTATAACGATAACTAACGGAACTAGACAGGGTTGTCCTCTGTCTCCCCTACTATATGTGTTGGTCATGGAACATTTAGCAATAGCCATTCGAAAAAATAGAGACATACAGGGCCTAAGGGTAGGGGAGACGGAGTACAAACTGTCGGTTTACGCAGACGACTTATTAGTATACATAACAAATCCGGTAATAACACTTCCTAACTTAATACAGGAATTTGATAACTTTGCCAAAGTTAGCAATTTCAAAGTAAACTACAATAAATCCGAAATAATGGATATCATACTCCCTGAAAATATAATAGAAATAATTAGGACCAACTTCCCTTTTAAATGGCAACCTTTAGCGGTAAAGTATTTAGGAATTCATATCCCTAAAGATCTAGACCGGATATACGAACTTAATTACCTCCCAATCACAAATAAAATAAATAAGCTACTACAACAATACGCAAAAGGAAATCACTCTTGGATAGGGAGGATAAATATAATAAAAATGGATATTCTACCCAAGATCCTATATGTATTTCAGGCCATACCCCTTTTCCCTATAAAGAAGATGTTAAATCAAATTCGTAAAATTATAGGAAGTTTTGTTTGGGCCGGGAAACCAGCCAGAATAAGCAGAACAATATTGATTCGAGCAAAGGAGGAAGGAGGATTGGCTCTTCCAGACATCTCGATATACTTAAAAGCAGCCCTAATAACCAGAATGATAGACTGGTTTCATAATGAAGACTCTAAAGAATGGGTTAGATTGGAAGAAGGGATGTCAAACATTAGCCTAAAATCTTTGCCCTGGATTAGAAAGGAGAGACGCCCATTAGATAGAGATATGCCATATTTTGTGAGCCGGGTACTGAAAGTATGGGACGGTTTAGTAAAACAAGGTAAAGGATCAACATTCATCGGGCCAATGACTCCCATATTTGACAACCCCGAATTCCCGCAAGCAATGAAAATAGAAACCTTCCTAAAATGGAATAAGAAACAAGATGTCAGAATAAAAGATATTATAGAACAAGACAGGTTAATACCATTTGAGTCTATGGGTATAGAATATAAAAACAACTGGATTCAGTACTGGCAATTATATAAATACATTTCCTCTATAGCAAAAGAAAACGCAATAAGTAGACCTTTATTAGCCCTCGAGGAAATATTAATACAAGAACAGAAACCGACCCACAATTTGTCTATGGTATATAAATATTTAATAAAAAACAATATGGTAAAAGAGATGAATTACATAAAAAGATGGGAAGAAGAACCAGAAATAGATATTCCTAAAGAAAAATGGAAAGAAGTTTTTAAAATTATCCATAAGTTATCTAAATCGAGTAGAGACCAGGAAAGGAACTATAAATTAGTGACGAGATGGTACCGGTGTCCAACGGATATGAATAAAATTAATCCTGAGAATAGAAATACATGTTGGAGATGCCTCCAAGCGGTGGGAACAATGTCACACATATGGTTTTACTGTCCTAAAGTAACTAGTTTTTGGCAACAGATATATAAAACATACGCATTAATGACAGGAATAGAAATCCAGCCCGATATCCTGATGTCGATAATGTCAATGAATATGGGATCTATAAAAAAGGTAAAGAAAGGAACCCTGAAATTTTTCTTAACGGCAGCACGAACTATCATAGCTAGGAAATGGAAAAACAGTAGGAGTCCTAACATAGACGAGTGGGAGATGGAGATGGACGAAATGTGTAAAATGGAGACAAGAATGGAAAAGGAAAATGCAAATAGAGAGGGAGTAAATAATGCTTGGCAGACCTGGTTAAGATTTAAAATATTGCACCCAGGATGGAAGAATTTAACAGGAGAGGAATAGGGTACCTTTTTTTTTTTTTTTTTTTTTTTTTTTAATTGTTGTTTTGTTTTGTTTTGGTATGAGTTGGTAGTAGCGAATAAAGGACGGATGGATGAATAGAGGTAAGGGGATAGTAAATTTTTGGAGATACAAAGAATGCCAAATGATCATACGCATGAGGTAATATATAAAGGTATAAGAAAGAGATAGGTACCCTCTGTATAAATGTAACTGTATGTATTTTGTAAATATGAAAAAATTTCTCTGTATAAATGTAACTGTATGTATTTTGTAAATATGAAAAAATTTTTGATAAATAAAGATATATAAAAAAAAAAAAAAAAAAAAAAATGTATAAGTTGTACTTTTTTTAATTCCTCATAAAAAAACAGCTGTACGGTATAAAACCTAAAACAATGACAACGTTTCAAGCCCACGCCAACCCTTTTTCTAGCAACATTTGTTTTAATTGAAAAGAAGGTAATGTGGACTTGAAATTTGGCCAGTTTTTCAGTTTTAATGCTGTGCTGCTTTTATTGGAAAATAAAATAGCTGTTCTTACACAGAGTACTTTTTAAAGTTCTTGGTGCGGGACAACTGTTGCTGCAATATTTTGTGATTACTCAATGGATGCCAGTGATTTGGTGACTACAGTGCAAGGCACTCTATTAGGAATGTTTGGTCTGCATTCTGGGATCATTGTTTTTGGGATAAAATATATGCTTTAAAACTTCAGTAACAGTAAATTAAAAAAAAATGTTTTGTTGAGTGCGTTAGTGATTAACCTGAGCACTAATTTGTTGAAAATTCGATATTAATGGATTATGAAAAAACATCAATTTATTCTGTCTGCTATCACTTAGCTAGAAGATGATGTAAAGCCTCACACTGTTCTACAATTTTAGGAAACCAGTTTATTTTATTCTACTGATAATGCTGGCAATGAGTCATTTGAGTGTAATGGCTCTGGTGGCTGATTTCCCACTGTGTGCATCCTGAGTCATAAGTCTAATAAATGTCTGCACATTTGGGTCTAATAAAATGTGGGAAAAGAAATCTGGACTATAATTGGTTGTTGCAGTTACCTATTTTCTCCTTTCTCTAGTATTATACAGTATTATCTTTTCCCCTTTCTCTGGTATTATACAGCTCTACTGCGTGCCGGTTCTGTGCAAATGTGCAGAATATTTCTCAAAAAATTTACGGACTTTGTAGGCACATCAAGAGGCAGTAAAGTATGAAAAAATTCCCTTTATTGCAAAAAAAAGTTAAAAAACATGTAAACATTTAGACAACACCTTATAATGAGACACCTTATAATGAGACAAGATAATACTGTATAATACTAGAGAAAGGGGAAAAGGGGTAACTGCAACAACCAATTATAGTCCAGATTTCATATTGTTGTATGTACTACAGTAATTCAAAATCTAAGCATAGATGTGTATGATTGAATGTACAAATAAAAGCTCCTGTTTGACAGTCTAAGTACCAAATCAAATTACTTATATTATGCACTGTAGTGCTTTTTTAAGGAAAGTTTCCCGCACATTTTTTATTAAGTAATTTTTAACGAAGATATTTTTAACATACAAAATCAATCTATACGACACAGTCTATATATGCGAAACTTGTTCACGGAGACGAGTGATCATACTTAATAGTCACATTTATTGGTTGACAGAAAACAAATATTTACATGAAATTAAAATACAGATTGCATTATTTGAACATTTGACAATTAATGGAAATACCCTCAAAATGGGCGTAGTTGTACCTTGGACATAATATCACCATGATAACTTCTTCAGTAGAATCAATAACCTTATACTTGACAATTTAACAGAATGTCTGTATTTTTCACACACCCAGCCGTTACTATGCTGCAGGTAAGTAACGTTGAACATTGCGAAAATAATTTAGACATTTGTTTGTCAATAAAATTTGGTAACTCTGCAAAAATAATATATAATGAAAAAATTGAATATTAGAGAAAAATCTAAAAGGCGATTATTGATTCTGGAGAATGATTATCAATACTAGAATATTCAATACATCAATAATTAAGAGAACATACCAGATAAAATCAACATGTTATATTTACCCATTCCAAAATGGCTATTAATCTGGATTTAAGATGGCTACCGGGTTCAGGAATCTCCTTGGAGGTTAAAGTATATTTCCAGGCATGGCTGTCAGTCTATCTGGGAAGATGTTTCTCCCATTGTCCCTTCCCCCAGGGTGAGGGTGAGCCTCCTCTCGGGTTCCCCTGAGCTCCCCATTTTCTTTGACTATCTCTCTTCCTTCTTAAATACCCTCTCACACAATAAGATTATAAAACTTGTAATATGTGTCTCTTCCCTATTGGCAGGCAGACTTAATCACCTTTCCTATTAGCCTAAATGTTTTTAATGTAATTTCACCTTCAACCACCAGGGGTCTCACATGTGTTTTGGGGCTGCTCTGTAAATGTATATATTTTATTTTATACTGTATATTGTACCTTAGTGAAAATATCTATATTCTTTAGTATTTGGGAATTCTACTAACCACATACTATCAAATCGCTTAGCATAATTATTGATCAATCACTTGCATAAAATGGTGATATATATGCATATCATTGTATATTTGTAAAAATTTAGTCCATTTGAAAAGGACACAAGTTATATGTATATATATATATATATATTAATCAACCTCACATACAATTTTTATCTATCTGGATACCTGTATAATTTGGGTATCCAATCAATATTTGTTTATCTAAGCATAGTTCAATTCTTATACATTCATAGCATAATCATATATTTGTCTTAATACTAATTTGTTCCTAAAATAATTCTATTAATAATCACCCTTTATTTATTATGTTTTCTTTATAACCGATTTCATCGGATACTAAAATGATAGTTTTCTTTTGTGACTTACAGATATCACATATACTTTGAATTGACTTGTAACATCATGTTTTGAGATGGACTTTGGGCAGTCCAATACATGTTTTGATAGCTTAGCTATGTACACAATTTCCTAGGACTTCACACAATAGGTTTTGTCGGACAAGGTGTTGGCTATTGAATTTTGTCTTGATGGTTGTAAATTGTCCAAACAGTCTTTACTTCAGCACAAAGGATTCTTCCCAGTCACGGACCACCTCCAAGTGATGATACCTAATAAATTTGGCCTTCTCAAACTAATCAACAAAAATAAGTACACACCTTTTGTTTGGTGACAAAGGCTACCATTGTTCCTGTTTTCTTTCTGGCTCAATACAGGCTTGTAAAATGTATATATTTGAAACTTGTAAAAGAGGCAATCAGCTTATCTTTTTTTTTTCCAAGAGCAAAAGTTCGCTTCAAAGTTTTGTTTTTTTAGGCCTACTGAATCTCCCATCTCTGCCAGCGAATATTAGATATATTTCTTCATAAATTCACAACAGCACAAGAAAAAAATGTTCCTTCCCTTTCAGTGGGCTTTAGTGCTTGGGAGGTGGCACAGCTTCTGTATCATGTGGCCACTGGAATTGGCTCCCGCAGCAGTTATATGATTGAGAGCCCATACCGCTGTTGGATGACAGTGTGCTGGGAGAGCGCAGTTAGCGCGCTGTTAGCACAAAACCTCCTGCCGTTGTGAGCGCATATGTGTGGTGGTTGGGCATTAAAGCCCACCTTTCTTATGTTATGCTGTTATGTGGTCTGCAAGAGGTTAATTCCCCTGACTGAGCCAAACCCGTCTTCATTTGTGTCTCACATGCTCCATCTTCTAGACACTGTAGCACACGGTGGGAGGATTTCAGCAGTCCTGCCTATCCAGAAAGCAGTGGGCAAGGCTGGGTGTGGCCAGATGCAAAGTTACAAGCTACAGACTTGTGAATTACAGTGACAATGCTAATAGTCACACCACCTGTGACATTTTTTTATCCCACTGTAGTGCAAGCACAGCCCACTATACTGCAACTCTGCAACCTATCACAAGAAGTTGCATTAGGTGGACTTTACTGACAGGTTCAACTGGTATTTGTTTGCAAAATGCACTTGAAATAATTTGTGACAGAATTCTGCTACGAGCCACTTGTGCCTTGGATCTTAATGATGTCAATAATCGTGGTAAATTAGTAGACCTTATCTGAATAGAAAAAGGAGCTCCAACAAATACATGTAAGACTTATTTATCCAGGATCCGAATGAAACTTGCAGTCCCTCTCTAAGCTTAGAAAGAGACATCCCCCCAGTTGCAGTGAAGGGAACTGGCACCATTTCAGAGGTGTAAGAGCATTGTCAAAGAGAAGAAAAGGTACCACCTTTAGTATGTAGATGATGTGTTTCGCCTTGCTCACCGGGGAGTGGTCAAACCTCTATGACCAAGCCTGGCGAGTGGGGCGAAACATGTCAAGGGAACGTGGCTGAAGTGGCATTGGCTGAGGCCACATTTATATACATACCAATGCATTTGGTTGGTGAGTGGCGCTTTCTTTTCTATTTGATAATTCTTTACCAGTAAATATATACAGTGTCAGGGCTACTAACATATATGTGAATCACTTTGATACAAATTCTTGAAAATTCTTACGCGTATGCCTTTGGCAGCCACAGAGTTTTTCTGAGAGAGCATCATACCAGCCGAGGGTCAGGGTGAAAGAGAGCCTACACCCCACACTCTGTAGGTGAAAACAGGGAACCCCTAATTTGCCAAATTTGCCAATTCACATCAGCTAATTACTGCATTTATATTCCTAGTGTGCCAAAAGATTTGAAGAATTAAAAAGCAGTGGCACATCGCCTGTTGACAATCAGTATAATCCACTACTGGCAACAGGAGGAATTCCCCTGGACAGCCTGGCTACCTACATTAAATCTTCCCTGCTTGATTCAACGGAGGATCAAGAAGATGAAACTGCAGGTCAAGGCAACATCTCTCTGACTGGTGAGCCATGTTTTAAAAAGATGTTGATTGTATGCCATTGTTCAAAAGTAGACAAGTAGACACGGGGGATCTGTTGGATCATATTCTAATGCAGATATATCAATATACTTAAGATTTACCTACACATGCTATAATCCAACCTTCGTGTCTGGTGTATTGGGTATCTGTTGACCTTGTCTCATTATAAGATGTTGTTTAAATGTTTACATGTTTTTTAACTTTTTTTGTAATAAAGGGTATTATTTCATACTTTACTGCCTCATGATGTGCCTACAAAGTCCGTTCATTTTTTGAGAAATATTCTCAATCCTTAAATTCAAATTTATGGATGTTGGCATAGTGGGGGTCTTTCCTTCCTAAGTTTAAAACATGTTATTGTTTAAGGAGAGCCTGTGCTTTGCCAATGCCCCGGGCACTAAGCTCCTTTTAGCTTGGCCACTGTCTTTTTTTTCACTTCTCTTCCTCAAACATGGCATTGCTGTTGCTTGGTAATTGGCCACACAGGCAAAAAAAAGTGATGTCCTAGGGCCTTCAGACTTGGGTAGGCCCGAAATAAAGATTTGAAGCTTACATGGGGCTTCTGCTCCTCACTCCTAAGGCCCCATGCACACTTGCCGTTTAGCCACAGTGCATGGGGTTGTGGTGTTTAGCTGCATGCAAAGGACACAGGTGCCCCATCCAGACTGTCAAACTCTTTGAGAGGCAAATTTAATGCTGCTGAATGGGGCTGGACGGCACACCTAGAGGTACTAAAGTATAGGGCAGAATACAACCAGTAGCAAATCCTGGAATGTTCTGGGCATTTGTTCCTAAATGCATACTGCCATAAGCATTAGTAGAACTCAATGCACCAGCCAGCCCTATCCAGCCTTAGTAGCTGTCAGACGCTCATAGAGTTTGACAGGCTGCCAGCAGCAGGGCTGGACAGGGCACCTGTGTACTTCACCTGCAGCTAAACACCAAGACCTATCTGTGAGATGCAGAGGAGTATATACAAAATTATATAATAAATAATTTTTCCTGTTTTAATGCATCCCCAGTAGTATACAAGTGGAGGGAAAGATATGTAGAAACTGTGCTTAGTAATATGAACATGTATTTTTTTGTTAGTTAGATTTTAGTTAGTTTCTGTGGTTTTGACAAAGCACTTCTATAGTGTGAAACGTGTCAACCTACCTGCATTTCCCCTGCCTGGACCCATCCAGTGCTTTTAACATTTATGCTTCATTAAAGACTTTATACTTTACTTTTTGTGTGGGTGTGCTGCCGATCCGAAGATTCTCTGTTCCATGTTTTCTGCTGCAGTTGTTGGGGGGCGTGCACCCCACCTCACAAAAGCAACATTGGAGTGTTACCGATTGTATCACCTGATTTAAGGTTAGATGAAAGGAGATGTAACCTTAGACTGTAGAATATGGTTCTTTACTGTTAGAGCAGTAAAAATGTGGAACTCCCTGCCCCAGGAAGTGCTATTAGCTGAGACTGTCAACAGCTTCAAAAGACTTGCAGATATCTTCCTCAAGAAGCAGAATATACAGGATTTATGGGAATTGTTATGCCCCGTACACACGAGCGGATTTTCCGTCGTAAAAATCTTGGATGGTTTTTTCCGATAGAATTCCGCTCAAGCTTGGCTTGCATTCACACGGTCACACAAAAGTTTGCTGAACTTTCGACCGACAAGAACGCGGTAACGTACAACACTACGACGAGCCGAGAAAATGAAGTTCAATGCTTCTGAGCATGCTTTAAATTGTTTCCGAGCATGCATAGGAATTTTGCACGTCGGACTTGCTACAGACGATCGGAATTTTCGATCAGAACTTTTTTCGACCGAAAAATAGAGAACCTGCTCTCAATCTTTTGCTGGCTGGAATTCGGACAGAAAAAGTCCGATGGAGCATACACACGGTCGCATTTTCCGACCAAAAGCTCTCATCAGTCTTTTTCTGGCCGAATTTCCGATCGTGTGTACGCGGCATTAGAGAATAAATATTACATACACATAGGTTGAACTGGATGGACATGTATCTTTTTTCTTATGTAGTTGTCTAAAATAATAAAAACATAAAAGCACAAATAGCTAATCTGTGGCTATATTAAACCCTAACTCCCTCTAACTAACTTGCTAGAATCACAGGAAATATTTTTCTTGTGTTGAAGGAAGAACTGGTGCTGCATCAGGAAGAAAATGTTCTGCAGAGAATGAAACATCTTCCCCGTCTGTGAATGCAGAAAATACCGATGGAAACCAGGGGTATGAAAATGTTTTTCCTATCTTATATGGTCATATACAAGGAGAGGGTGGTATGCACTAAAGGAATTATACTGAGAATGTGTTGAAAGATTATCACCTGTAGTCCAAAAGTGCCAATTAATGTATATCTCAACCAAGTCACTAAACTCTCATATGAACTTTGACATGTCGATGTATTTTTAAGTTGTTTTCAGTCTTTTTAAATCTGCAGCTCTCATTTAGGGTATACCTGGTGATCCTATCATGAAGGACCTTGTTCGGGTACTTTTTTTTGTAATAGGGAGACAGTTGTCTCCAAATCATCCTTCTGCGTTGTCACCCTGTCACATGCACGCCAGCTGGAGACTACAAGTGGCCATACTGACTCATTAAGCAGACATGGCCTACTGATCACTGTCAGGAAGCTGGTCCAGAGTAGTGATGTGCATATAGACAGAATGGGGCCAAAAAGAAGATCAGCAGCACGGAAATACAAGGAAGGATGACAAAAACAGGGGGAAACAGTTGAAGCGCTACCCCCTGCAGGAGCTGCTGGTTACTGGTTCCCCCTATTCCTGCACAGCCAGGCAACACACATTTCCAACTTGCATCCAGGCACAAGAAATCATGGGCTTGTTTTTTTTGTTTTATTGGGGAAAACAACATGGATAGGGTATAGGGATTATGGGATGCCCATATTTGATGAACATCCTGGACTGTACTCCCTCTGGAATAAACGCAGTCTCTATGGATCAGTGGCAAAGTTCTTTACAAACTAGGAGCTCTCACTGCCCTTTAGTGAAATAGCACAAAGTCTCAACTGTATGCAGGAATATCGTATCTCTTCAGCAGAACCTCACTCCGTTCTGACACTTGCAGATGCTACCAGCCTACCTGGCTGCTTTGCTACCAGCCCATCTGGCTGCTCTGAAGAACTCCCCAGGACCAGGGATCAGGATTTAGCACAACGCTGTCCTTGGAAAATATGCTACGTCTGGCAGTCTTTTCCCTTGTATGCCCCTGGGTGTGCTGAGGTACTCATACTGTTCTTTGATCCCCGCTGCACTGGGCAAGATTCCTGTTCAGGCCTCCAACTGATCAGATACTTCTATGCCAGCCCGGATGTCTTCTGCACAAGACCCAAAGGTAATGGAAATTCCTCTCTTAGGTTTCCTTTCCTTCCTTTCCTCAGCTTCTGCAGAGACAGAGCCCAAAGACCTGGGGTCCCCTCCCAGGCCACACAACAGCAGCCTCAGCACTCCATCTTCCACTAGACTCCCCTGCTGGCCAGGCTCCATCATATTTAATGACTGACCCAGCCACAATGCCAGGCCTCTGCCTGGGGATTGGCCAGATTCCCTAAATTATGCAGATCAGAATCTCCTGGCCTCCGCCCACCAACTTCCAGAAGATTCTCCAAGTTTCTAGATCCAGAGTGAGGTACCAGAGACCTGCCCTGTAGAGCCATCCAGCCTGACCTACAGTAGCCCGACCTAATTACAGACTCACAGTTACCATGAGTCATAACAAATAAACTTACCTACACTAGTTACACACTAGAGGGTGCTACATAGTATTTTATGAAAACATAGCATGGTTTCATAATACATACTATTCTGGCATACTAAATGTTATCCAGTCATTGTTTAGATCTACTGTATGCTTGTTGTTTATAGCTGTATGCGACAGTTATAACATTCCTAAAATCTCAATTATTTTTTTAAAGGCCAAATATGGTCATTCATGTATGTGATGAAGCCAAGAACCTTAAGGAAGATTTCATATGTCCGCGGGATCTGCTGATATCCGAGATGAAGTATTTTGCAGAGTATTTAACCACAGATTCCCAACGTTGGGAGGAAGTGGACATTTCTGTCCACTGTGATGTGCATATCTTTGATTGGCTGATAAAATATGTTAAACGTAATGCAGAGGACAGTGACCAGCAAAAGTCACCAAATCTTGGTAAGTATAATCCTCTTCTTTTTTTTGGAATATGATGCCGGTATTACTCTTAATGACTTGAAATCCTTAAAATATGGGAACCGTAGCTTACTTATGCTTTCCCAGGTTTGAACTCTTCTAGACTGACTTATCTTGTACATTGGCCTGGCCCTTAGGCTCGAGTCCGTGGGGACACATCCTTGTATGCCTACCCTGTTACCAATTCTTTTGCATTGTCCCTGACTTCTTACCTTGCCCTTGAAAACCTTCCTTGATCGCTTCCCCATGCCCTGGCTTATACCGTTCTCATTTACCTACCAGTCTTTACTATACCTGTCTTCTCTCACCCCCACCCCTCCCAACTCCACCCCCCCCCCCCCCCCCCTTTCCTCATTTTGTATTATTTTTTCATTTATCCTATCTGCAATTTTAAGCCCATGAAGTGCCCTCAAACGATACTTTCTTGTAGGTCCTGGAAGTTTACTGATGCAAATGTTTTATGGCTCTACCCTGATGCTTTGTTATCTCTATCAGATGTTTTAGCCTCTGTGTGGGTGTGACTGTTGTTATTCCCTTCTGAAAAAAATACAATAAAAACGCTTGTAACAGATTTTTTGTTATTTTTGGTTTCCAGCTATGTTTCTGAATAAACTTAAAAAATAAAAGCATTTTGGTAAATGTAATTTTTACATGGTAGGTCGTAGGTAAATGTGTCACCTACTGGGTCTTTTAACAACTTATGGTCTTTGGTGAACTACATTGACAAACTGTGGACAAAAACTTTTTGTCTTTTAGGCCCCTTTCACACTGGGGCGGTTTGCAGGCGCTATTGCGCTAAAAATAGCGCATGCCAACTGACCTGAAAGCCCGAGGGCTTTCACACTGGAGCTGTGCGCTTGCAGGATGCTGAAAAATGTCCTGCAAGCCGCATCCTTGGTGCGCTGCAGGAGCGGTGTATTTACCGCTCCTAAAGCACCCCCTCCCATTGAAAACAATGGGGCAGCGCTCCGAACCCGCCTGCAAAGCGCCGCTGGAGCAGTATTAACCCTTTTTCGGCCACTCGCGGGGGTAAAACCGCCCCGCTAGCGGCCGAAATGCGGCGCTAAAACGACGGTAAAGCGGCGATGAATATAGCGCCGCTTTACCGCCAGCGCACCCAGCGCCCCAGTGTGAAAATAGCCTTAGAGCTTCATATTTGCATGCATTTCCAAGGGAGCAATGTCTGAAGCCTCCCTATCCCTTTCTGAAAGCCTTCATCCATCACTGTGAGATAATTTTTTCTGGTTAAAAAAAATTTCCGGCGCTATATAGTCTGTCAGTCTGCTATGATTTTTATACTCTTTGATAATTTGTTTATTTATCTTAAAGTACATTTTCTTCTTTTTTTTTTTTATATATATATATATATATTTTTTTTCTGCAGAACCTGGAAATGTTATTTCAATACTAATATCATCTGAATTTTTAAAGATGGACTCATTGGTGAGTACACTATACTTAATTCATGTTTTTGCATACAGAATCAGGCCTATAATAAACAAATTCCTCTAAAAATATATTTGCACCCAAGAATAAAAATGTAATATATTGCAGCTTACCAGTCCGTAGATGTGGTGGCTGCATTATTTTTATTTTTCAGGTTTTCTTTTTTTCCTTTTAATTTCACCTGGTGATCTCGCCTAGGAATCTGTCTATTTTGCATACAGCGCTTTTTGGAAGTGACTTTCCAGTTTTAATATACCCTGGATATATTTACCTCTTCTGTTTAACTTCTCACTATTCAAATATAGCTTGATTTCAATGCTCATATGTGCATGACAGTTAAACCTGAATCATATTTTTTATTTGTTGTTCTCTTTACTCTTTCTTTGTATAGGTAGAGGCATGCATAAATTACTGTCACAAGAACATGAGTGCCATTGTAGCCACCCCGTGCAATATGAACTGCATTAATGCCAACTTATTAACCAGGATCACCGATCTCTTCACTCATAATGAGGCAGATGATATAAAAGACAGGAAAGACAAATTTAAGAGGTATAAATAACAACATAACAAAAATGTAAATGCAGTTTACTTTGCATAAAGCTCTGTTGGAACATCATTGTAAATTCCTTACTTGTAACAATAACACATTTTCCAGGTGGCATTTTATAGTGATTTTTTGGGGGAGTTTATTGCTTTTCAGCTATCCTGGGTACAAATTAAAGGAAAGCAGAGTCTTTTAATGTTGTTGTAAATCTTCATTTAAAAATTGTTAGCCTAATAGAAATCGATTTATTATGTGTTAATGTTTTAAAATCCTTGTTTCTGTGTATAGTTTGTATTTATATGTACATGGAGCAGCTATATGTGATTGTTTTGTGTGTGTTCTTCCTGTTTAGCAATGCTGTATAGTTGCTATGTCTTTTGTCCTCTCTGTCAATGTAAAGCTGGCCATACACTGATCAAATGCAGTCGGTTCAACAAGGTCCAGCCAAATTTTGATCAGTGTGCGATCATCCCTGCTCAACAGAAGCCGATCAAACTAAGGGCTCTTTCACACAGGGCGGATCAGTGCAGATCCGTCCTGTGGATATCCGCTTGCTCAGCGGGGATCGCCGGAGCGATCTCCGCTGAGCAGGAAGATGACAGGTCCGTCTCTGCACTCTGTGCAGGGACGGACCTGTCACAGCGCCGCTCTCCCCTATGGGGGATCGGGTGACGACGGACCGTAGAGTCCGTCGTCATCCGATCCGCTCTGCAGACGGATGGAAAAATAGGGTTTTCCTCCGTCTGCGGAAACGGACCCTAGCGGGCACGGACAAGATCGGGTGTCAGCGGATGCTCATCCGCTGACACCCGCTATCCCATAGGGATACATGTATGTCCGTTTTTCATCCGAAAACAGATGGATGGATGAAAAACGGACATACGGACCGTCCGTGTGAAAGAGCCCAAAGGGACATGTTGGAAGGATTTCCTTGATCAGCAGCTGCAGCCAATTAGCTGCAGCTGTCAATCAGTGTGGTAGACAACTTTGTTTATATCATATGTGTCTGTGGAGCAGCTTGCTAGGTAAAATATGTTTGCAGCCTGTTATCAGATCCCCCTGCTGGTGCTACACCCCCCCCCCTACCTAGTTCCCCCTATAGCAAGCCTCTTGCTTTGGGGGCATTCGTGCATCCACTCTCCCAAGCCAGCTTTGTATGTCCATAAGACAAACAGAGTGGAGCTGGGCCCCACCACCGCTTTCTCCTGACTGGCTGTGATTGACAGCAGTGGGAACCAATGGTTTCCGCAGCTGTAACGGAGCCAATGAGCAGGGAGAGAGCAGAGAGAGCACAGAGAGCGTCTGCTTTCATGCACATCGCTGGATCGAGATTGGGCTCAGGTGAGTATGAAAGTGGGCTGAGGGGGGAGCTGCATGCAAAGCTAAAACATTTTTGACCTTAATGCGTTCTCTACATTTTAAGTAAATATTTTACAACTTGCTGTGGGCCCTCTTCCACAAATACTTAACTGAGTCCTCAATAAATCCAGTGCAGTGCAAGGCTGCAAATCTTCTTTCCCCTCTCACTCTACTCACTGGTACAGAGGCAGCAGCAGCAGCTATTGGCTCCTGCTGCTGTCAATCAAATGCTGTGAGGAGAGAGTGGGGGGGGGTCAAGCCACACTATGTGTGTCTATGGATGTACACAACCCGGCTTGGGATTGAGCCCATACATCTGCCCCATGGCATACGGTTTGCAGACACAGAAGGGGAGGAGCGGACAGTGCCAACGGGGGACCCTTTAGAAGAGGAGGTTCGGGGCTGCTCTTTACAATACCATTGCACAGAGCAGGTATGTATAAGATGTTTATTATTTTAATTAAAAAATTGTATTTAGAAAGGCTAGTTTTTATTTACCATGTATACTCGAGTATAAACCAAGTTTTTCAGCACATTTTTTTTGTGCTGAAAGTGTCCCCCTCAGCTTATACTCGAGTCAAGAATTTTTCTGCTGCAGAGAATGACATTTTCCGACCCGACTTTGGGGCCCCGTATCTCGGGGCCACTTGGTTCTAGAAACAAAATTTGGCATGCAAACCTAGTGGAACTAGCAATACAACATATCCAAATTTGGGTTCCTAGCACCAAGTGGCCCGATATACAGGGCCCCGAAATCGGTCAACGGTGTCCATCTGCAGCAATGTCATTCGGGACCCTTTGCAGCTTGGGGGCATCTAGGAACCCTTAACTACCAAGTTTGAAGTTCGGGGGATCTATGGCTGCAAATGGGCACAGTGAGGCATGCAAATGGGCACATTGAGGCTGCAAATGGGCATTGTTGACCCTATTTTACACTTACAGTAGCTGCGCATTTCTCACCCTAGGCTTATACTCAAGTCAATAAGTTTTCCCATTTTTTTGTGGTAAAATTAGGTGCCTCGGCTGATATTCGGGTCGGCTTATAGTCGGGTATATACTGTACTTTGAATTTTTCAATCAACTCTTCACTGCCTCTGCTATCAGCCAATACTTATTTTTCTAGAGTTGGAGAAAGTGGACAAGATTTAGAACCTCTGTAAAGTTTAGTGCCATCTGTGTGCCTATTGGGTAGATCTGACTTCACTATTTGCCCACTGTAACCTGGAGAGAAAGAAAGGGTAAATCCTAAATTCTACAGTTGTCATCAGAACAGGAGTAGAGGGGTATGACAGTTGTTCCATTGACAACTGTCAGAGGTGGGGAGACATTGAGTCACTTTCTGTAGTGTCTCTGGGGACAGGAATAACAGAGAGGTTGTCCTAATAAGAACGCAGACAACAATAAAAACCTGACAGAGATTCTAAACCTCACTCTACCCAAAAAAAAAAGTTTATGTTGAGTTACAATTTAACTTTTTTGCTGAGAAATTTTAACCTTGTCCATGCAGGATAAACCAACTGTATATCTGCTCCTACACCCTTATACTCAACCTAACCAGCATTTCCTGGCCACTCTTTCCTCCTCTGCAGCCACCACTGAGATTACCATTGTTGGTGACCTCACTCTCCCCAGTCATATAACAGTTCCTGGATCTAGTGATTGGCACAGAAGGTGGTCACATGGTCCACCATACCCAGAAGTATGGACAGCTGCAGAGTAGGAAAGAACATTGAGGAAGCAATGATAAGTTGAGTGTAAGAAGATCAAGGAGGCTCTGCATTTGCAAGGTGTCACTGTCCCTTTAGACTTCCACCTATCGGCAAGTAGATCCAGGGAGAACTTTTTTTAGCTTGTCTTTTAGCATTTTGTAAGTGTGTGTTTTTTTTTGTTTTACAGCAAAATATTCTGCAAAAAAATAGAAAGACTTTTTGATTCAGAGTTTAAGAACCCAGATTCTCCATCGAATGCTTCAACTTTGTATAGGTAAACACTTACGTCAAACATGAATGTTCGATTCTTTGCTGTAAACGGCAGCTATGGAGATCAGCAATGTAAATATTCTCTTGTAGGTGCTGTTTATGTAAGAAGCTGTTGACAAAGGAAGCAGAGCAGAAGATTGCTTGTCTACCTGGAAAAATCAACATCGACCAGTATGGAAATATTGTTTATTTTCACGTAAGGTTTGTACATTTCAATTTCAGATTTTTCATCTTTTTTTTTTGCCCCCTTTCAGAAATAAGCCAAGATTGGGAGATATCTGCATATGTATGAGACCAGCTACATAAAGATCTCATGCTTTGCTTGTTCATCCTGACATCAACTTCAGAGTTTTGTAGAATAATTTAGCTGAGTATTCATTTTGGAAGTACATTTTTATACGTGTTTTTTTCAGAGAGCTGGAGATCACTGCTTGTATTAAACTGTTTGCATACTGACCGAGCAATGACATATGCTTAGTTACCGTTAGGACAAATCCAATTTTTGTTTTCATTGGCTTTGTGTGATTAGACACCTAAATTTGCTACCCACATATGAAAAGAATGGGCCGATTCAACCTGACTTGGGTTGGAATTCTGACAAAACTCTGATATACACAATTAGGGCAAATTCTAATGACTTGGCCATGTGGCCTCTCTGCTGAACTTCCATATCTTTCAGGGCTTCTTCACTCCAGGAGATGTGTCTGAGCCCATTCATTTCAATAGGCTGGCCTATGTGTGTGAAACGTGTAAGAAAAGGTGCTGGCACAACTTTTAAACTCTCTTCACACAAATAGGGTACTGCACAGGGTTTCTAGATGTGTGGGGGTACCACTGGGAAATAATGGCACACATGCGTGTCTGAAAAAGGCAGCGCATTTTTGTGCGGTACAGGACATCATATGCTTTTGTACGTGTTATGCCGCGTACACACGGTCGGAATTCTCGCCGGAAAAAGCTCTGATGGTTTTCCCGTCGGAATTCCGACGGAATTTCACTCAAACTGTCTTGCCTACACACGGTCACACCAAATTCAAACGGTCTGTAACACAGCGGCATAAAACACGTTCGACAGCACTATAAAAGGGAAGTTTAATGCTTCCGAGCATGCGTCGAATTGTTTCCGAGCATGCGTCGGAATTTTGCGTGTCGGAATTGCATACACACGATCAGAAAATCCGATAGAAAGGTTTTCCGTTGGAAAAATTGAGAACAGGTTCTCAATTCAAAGTCCGTCGGAAATTCCGACAGAAAAAGACAGATGGGCATACACACGGTCGGAAAATCCGATGAAAAGCTCCTATCAGACTGTTTCCATCGGAAATTCTGACCGTGTGTACGCCGATTAACTGTACCTGGTGTGAACAAGTTTTTAGGGGACACAAGACGACTTGTACCATAATTCCATTTGTGTGCCAATGTAGTTATCAAGTTATATATAATCAATTAGAACATTGCAGTAAAGTTAGATAGGCCTGTACACTTTCTGAATGTTGCAGATTAGATCCGAAACCTGTATTTGCTGATAGGCAACATGTAAATTGGCATGTTGAAAGTTTTATCTCTTTTAGCTTAAAAAGAACCTGATCTGATCAAAAAGTGCCTAAGGTATTACCTGTGCTAAGTTGCACATACTACCTTCAGATAGTTTGTTAGTCTTTGAATTAATCCTTGTGTCCCCATGGTGCCACTTTTATTATAGGCACAGGCTATACACAGGGCATCTGCTTGAGAGATTCTACTGCCCTCCTGGGGCTAAGACATTTGACAGTTGAATGTCAAGGGATTGCTTTATCCCTAAAGGCCCGTACACACGATCGGATTTTCTGACGGGAAATGTTGGATGTGGGCTTGTTGGCAGTAAGTCCGACCGTGTGTATGCTCCATCGGGCAACAGATGTTGGCTATAATGTTCTCAAATTTTCCGCCAACAAAAGTGTGTTGTCGGACTTTCCTATCATTTGTACACAAGTCCATTGGACAAAAGTCCAAAGTACAAACACGCATGCTCGGAACCAAGGTGGAGCCGGAAGCGCTCGGTCTTTTAAAACTAGTGTTTGTAATGGAGATATCACGTACGTTTTGTACGTCACTACCTTCATAATTGTTGGCCAACATATGTGTGACCATGTGTATGCAAGACAAGTTGGAGCCAACACCCTTCGAACAAAATTCCACAGTTGTCTGAAAGTCCGATCGTGTGTCGTGTGTACGAGGCTTTAGAGTACAGAGCCTAACATATAAGTGTAGTTTCAAAGTGCACTTATCTTTTTTGCCCCCCCTTTACTATGCTAAACTGGCAAGTCAATAGGAGGGGTTGATACATTTTCCAAAGGGTGGCAGAGGCAAGCACCCAACATGAATTTTAGATTAAACACTGATATAGCTATAAAAAGATTTCCCATAATGTGCTTCTCATTTAATCATTAGACTTGTGATACCCGCATACGGTGGGGGATGGGCGTAGCTGTGAGTGAGTGAGTGAGTGAGCATGCAGCTCAGGTGTTCCGTCCCACCTCTGCTCCTCTAACCGCCCTCCCAGCTTGCTGGATGCTGCCTGAGAGAGAACCTCACCACGCTGAGCGTCCCGCCGGATGAATTGCTGCTGCTGGCACGCTGAGTACCCCTGTGCTTGACCCGAGCGTTCGCTCTGCTCGCAACGCCGCCTGTCTCCTCCTTTCCCCCTTCTCCCGCTGATGCTTGCCAGGCGGGCGCTGTGGTGGGACCCATAGCGGACAGCCTCTCTAATCCTCTCTGACCCTCTCCGATCCCCCCCGCTGACTGCCGGAATCCCGTGTACCTGCGTGGATGCTGAGAGACCGTGCGGGACCTGCAGTGGATCGAGCTGACGTGCTCCGCCTTTCCTACCCCTCCTGAGCGTTGGATTCCTCCATGGGCCTGTGTGTGGAGCCGTGAGTAAAAGACTTGATCTGACAGTGCCCTTGCAGTGCTCCCCCAGGATAGCTTGCTCTCCATATCGCCTGAGCATTGGGCTATGGACGGTACATGGGATTGAGGTAACGGGTTGAGCCTGGGAAAGGGGGCAATATGCTAAATGTTTAAAATCGCCCCCCTGGTCTGAGTGAATTGACTGTGAGCTGCCCGTTAGAGGCAAGACGAGAATTTGGGGTACATTTGAGAGCTTGGAGTCCCCTAAGAGTGACCACTACTGTCTATATTATTACATAGTTGCCTTGCTGGGAGAAGGTACCGAGGAAGGGCCCCCCAGTGGTGCTGGACTGCTAAGCTGTGCTTTTCTTTTTTCCTCCATCCCTTTTTTTTTTTTTTGGTGTTTTTTTTTGGTGTGTTTTTTTTTTTTTTTTTTGTTGGTGCTCACCGACCTCTTATTGACATCCACCTAAAATAGTACTGGGTCTGTGCTGCAAGACCACAAGGCTTTCAAAAATTATTGATTAATTTGAATCACCACTAGGAGGTGAAAAATTTTACCATGCTGAGCAAACGTGCTGCTGACGAGACGGCGCACTTGGAAGGGGGCCAAAAAACGCGCTCTGCCAAGGAGAAAGCAAACCAGGTGTCCGCTGCTGCTGCCGCAGCAAAACTTGAGCGCTTTGCCCATGCCCATGCTCCCGCTCAATCACCAAGCAAGGGGGGGCACCAACTACCAGTGACACACGCAAAGACCCAGGGGGTGGCATCTGATAGAAGAAATTCCAGCCAATTATCATTGAACACCACCATTTTACCTGCCAGAGGAGCCACGAACAATAAAGACCCTGGGGAGGGTAAGGCGGTACAGGCAGCAGCAAGGTCACTGGCGTGCTCTATTATAGGGGGTCAGGAGGAACCCACACTTAGGGCCATATTTGATGCTGTTAACGCTTGCAAGGACTCTATATCTGGCTTGGATAGCCAATTGAGTGGCATAAAAACTGAGCTAACTGCAATGAGCCAGTTACTGAGTAGCACAGTGGAAAGGACTACGGCGCTTGAAGCGAGGTTAAGTACGATCGACGATGAACTCTCCCCATTACAGGAAAAAATCATAGGCCTACAGAAGCAAATGGCCAAACAGGCCGCTAAGCTCGACGATTTAGAAAATAGAAGCCGCAGAAGCAACGTGCGCCTAATAGGCTTACCTGAGAGGAGTGAGGGCCCCAATCCCGTAGTCTTTCTGGAAACTTGGCTCAAGGAAATATTTGGGGATTCCTCTTTTACGCCGCTATTTGCGATCGAGAGAGCCCATCGAGTTCCTACCAGACCCCGACAAAATGACGAGCGGGCTCGCCCACTATTACTGAAATTTGTAAACTACAATGACCGTGCGATTTTACTTCGCAAGGCTAGAGAACTGGGGGACATTTTTTTCAAGGAGGCTAGGGTTTCCTTCTACCCGGATTTTTCCCCGGACCTCCAGAAACTCAGAACAGAATTCATCCCAGTTAAGCGCACGCTTCAGCGACATAAAATCGCATACGCCCTGTTGTACCCCGCCCGCCTGCGGGTGACTGCTATGGGCTCGACTTTGTATTTTAACACACCCGTTGAAGTCGAGAGATGGTTGGAGGAACACAGAGAAGATCTTTGAGAGTGCCAGAGACATTTACTATGGGGGGGGGGGGGGGGGCCGATGGAGGGCCTAGGTTGTTTATTCTCTTGTTATATGTTGTTTCTATGGTTTTTTATTTTTTGACATAGTCCATCACATTAAGGGTATCGGGTCGGGGGGGGGGGGTGGGGGGAGGGGGATTGAGGGGAATACCTCTCACAACACTATCATTATCATTATCATATTAATAATGTTTTTTTTTTTTTTTTGTTTCTTTTTGGCACCGTTGCACTGACATTTGATTAGGACCGGGGGTTAGAGGTGGGGGCTTCTATAGACGCCCCCACTCCTCCCCTCGTCCACCCGATGGTTTATACACAGCCACTACAACGCCTGCCTGGGAGGGCGGGGGGTTTTTTCCTTTTCTTTTTTTTTTTCCTTTTTTTTTTTTTTCTCTCTTTTACCTCACTGACATTGGACTAGGATCGAGTGGCAGGGATGGGGCTTCCGCGGAAGCGGAGGCCTCTATCTCTCCTCCTCGTCTACCTTAATGGTTAACACGTTGTCAATTGCACAATGGGGTGGGATCACGGTGGTTACTGGGGGGGGGGCTCTATGTCTTCCCCCCCCCTTTCTTTTCTCCACCCTGTTTGGGGGGGTAGGTTACTCTGTCCGCACATTATTACTTCAAAGTTGATACCACTGGGAAAGGGTTGGATTAGGACTGTTCACTTAATGCAGTATCACGGTTGGGACGGGACATCTGTGCTGCTGGGCGGGAGGTGTATGGTTGGGTCGCACATAAGCCTCGTGGGGGTGGCCCAGTTGGGCATGGGGGGTGGGGGGAGGGGGGGGGTGGGGGATTGGGAGGGGGGGTGGGTAGGGTTAGGGAGGACTGGGGTAACACACACTGCTGGCGCCTACGAGGTCGGTGGGGGTTGGTGCGTGGGCGGGGGTGGTGGGGGAGCTGGGGGGGGGGTGGGGAGGGGATGGGTGGGCTCGCCGGTTTGTTGTTGGCCCTCCCCTCCCCTCCCTGCTCCCCCCCCCCCTGCGTCCTGCGATTAAATCTATCACGGAGGGTGACAGGGTAAACCTGGTCTCGTGGAACACCCGGGGTCTGGGTAGCTTAAATAAACGTGCGTTAGTCCTGTCGGCATTGGACGGGAAGGGACCCGGAATACTGCTGCTTCAGGAAACGCATCTTACTCCCGATACAGTTTCTCAGCTATCCAGTCGCAAGTTCTCGGCCCAATACCACTCATTTCACTCCTCTTACTCAAGGGGAGTGAGCATCTTGGTAGGGAGAGGAGTACCCTTCTCTTGTAATGCAATCTCCATTGACGAACAGGGGCGCTATATATTCCTGTCCTGTCTGATTGGTAGTCAGCCCTATATTATAGCAAATATCTATATACCTCCCCCTTTTAAGCTTGAGGTTCTGTATAAACTACTTGAGTTTGCTTTGGATAAACCAGGCATTCCAATGATAGCCCTAGGGGATTACAATGAGGTGTTGGATACGGGACTAGACAGATTCCCTGCACCCACCAGACCCAGGGCGGGAGAGGGGAATCGCCTGTCACGGTTTTTGAGGGAAATAGGGCTAAGCGATATATGGCGTACGCGGCACC
This sequence comes from Lithobates sylvaticus, assembly GCA_028564925.1. Classification (NCBI taxonomy): domain Eukaryota; kingdom Metazoa; phylum Chordata; class Amphibia; order Anura; family Ranidae; genus Lithobates; species Lithobates sylvaticus. The sequence goes on from CM053028.1 coordinate 108,652,621, forward strand.
CATGCGATAGGCAGTACTCCTGTTTTTCAGATTCTTACCGTACCCTCTCTAGAATTGATATGGCCCTAGGGAATGGCGAGGCGAATTTGTTGGTGAGAGATGTAGAGTACGGCCTGAGAGGGGTCTCAGATCACTCCCCGCTGACGCTCAACATAAGTACCGGGGGTAGAGCCAGCCATAGGGAATGGACGATTAACCCCTGCTGGCTTGAACTGATTGGCAATCCCTGCGAGTTGACCATTAGCATAAGGGAGTTTTTACAAATAAACGCGGGCTCAGCGTCGCCCGGGGTGATCTGGGACTCCTTAAAAGCCTATACAAGAGGACTGTTAATCCAGAAGATGGCAGCAATTAAGCGGCGCTCGAGAGAGCAAGAAAGGGAAGCTAGTAGCGAGGTAACTTTAGCAGAACGTCGCTATGTAGAAAACCCGACCCCAATTAGCATGGGGGAATGGCTTAACAAACAACAAACCTATAAAATGCTAGTCACTAAGAAAATGGAGAATAGGCGAATTTTCCAGCGGCAATATTATTTTGGCGAGGGCGAGAGGGTAGGCCACACCCTCTCTCTCCTGGTCAAGACTAATAGTTCCCCCTCAACAATTCCAGCAATCAGGGGGGCAAACGGGGATTTGGTTACCGACCCACTGGAGATAACGAATCTTATTGGCAACTACTACAAAACCCTCTATAAATCCTCTAGGAAAGGGAGCGAGACAGCAGTATCTGAGTTTCTGCAGCAGATAACATTCCCAAACCTATCAGACAATGACAAAACGGAATTGGAGGCGCCAGTAACTATAGAGGAATTGAGATTTGCAGTGGCAGCAATGCCCAATCAAAAATCCCCGGGCCCCGACGGGCTGCCAATAGAGCTCTACAAACGGTATGGCGAGGTATTGTTGCCTGAATTGTTGGAAACTTTGAGACGGGCGTTGGATGGGGGCAGATTGCCCTCCTCGATGCTCGAGGCCAATATTATTCTGATACTTAAAGAGGGGAAGGACCAGCAGGAAGTTACCTCGTATCGCCCAATTTCGCTGCTATGCTCCGATATTAAGATTTTGGCGAAGGTTTTGGCGATTCGACTAAACAAATGTATACACAAGCTAATCCACCCGGACCAGTCAGGTTTCATTCCAGGCAGGTCAACTAGCACCAATATTAGAAGAGTCTTCCTTAATATGCAAACTCCAACGGACAATACAAGTCCTAAGGCCATTCTGGCCTTGGATGCTGTTAAAGCATTTGACAGCCTGGAATGGGACTATTTATGGCTGGTCCTGGAGCGATTTGGTTTTGGGCCTACCTTCATTAAATGGATTAAACTCCTATACAACGAGCCTAGAGCTAAAGTTAGAGTGGGCGGGGACTACTCCGAGGTGTTTCAGTTGGAAAGGGGGACGAGGCAGGGATGCCCCCTGTCTCCCCTCCTTTTTGTACTGGCAATGGAACCCCTGGCGATCCTGACAAGAATGCGTCCGGATCTCCAGGGATTCCGGCGCCAGTCCGGGGAGGAAAGAATCGCATTATTTGCCGACGACGTTTTATTTTTTATCGGCGATATCAACATTTCACTCGAGGTAGTGATGCGCATGATGGAGGAATTTCGGCAACACTCCGGCTTAGCCATCAATTGGAGCAAGTCAGCCCTGCTACCGTTGGCTCGGTGCGGCGAACAGACTCCCATTATAACCCCTGCCCTTGACGTGGTGACCAAGCTTAAATACTTGGGGGTGTGGATTTCTAGCGACACAAACCAGTATATCAGTGACAATCTAGCCCCGCTATTGATTAAACTAAAACAAAAGGTGGAGATATGGAGTCGCCTCCCCCTATCTATAGCAGGGCGTTGCAATTTAATTAAGATGATCTGGCTTCCGCAAGTTCTTTATATTCTCCATAACTCTCCAGTCTGGATTAGCCAGAAATGGTTTAAGAAGATTGAATCCCTGTTTAGGGACTTAATCTGGAAAAAGGGTCAAGCCCGGATTGGTCTACAAACATTGCAGCTCCCTGTTGGGAGGGGGGGGATGGCGACTCCGCACCCGCGGCTATACTTTTTGTCGGCTCAACTCCAGCAAATGGCAAATGGCGGGCTCCTGGCAAGTGGGAGTGGTGGCAATAGAATGGCGATACTGGGCGCTCCCCACAATTCATTAATTGAGGCATTGGAGGCAGACTCGTTCACTCATAGGTGTCCGACGAGTGACTTGATGACCAGAGTATGGAAGGCAGTAAAATCAATAATGGGATACAATGGGTGGAACGAGTATACCCCGTTATGGTATAACAAGAATCTAGGGGAAATAAAGGGCATTGAGAGACCCCCAGAGTGGGAAAGGCAGGGTATTAGCCGGCTAATCCAGCTATACGAGGGAAACCACTTGAAATCATTCGAGGACCTGAGACGACAATTCAATATCCCAAATAGGTCTTTTTACAAATACCTGCAGGTCAGACACGGTATCCAGGCCCAATTTAGATCCTCGACTATTAATTGGGTCAAGACCCCCCTATTTCAGGAAATAACGAAACCGAGATTAATGAGGGGCCTGATTTCCAGGATATATGATACCCTGGGAAACAGAGCTATGAGTACTAAGGGACCTGATAGTAGTAGAAAGGGATGGGAAAAAGACTTAGGACCAATCACCTCGGAACAATGGGATCGGGTCCTCAAACAGGGTGGCCTGGTATCAACATCCCCCTCGCAAAGGGTTTCCCACCTGTTCCTAATTTACCGAGCCTATTATACCCCCCAAAAACTGTTTAAATTTGGTAGAAAGCCCAGAGACGAATGCCCAAGATGCAAGGCCCCAGGCGATCTTCTTCATATGGTATGGAAGTGCCCAAAGCTATTCAGGTACTGGGTAGAAGTAGTGGACAGCTTGAATAGAATCTTTGGGACCACCCTGGAACCAGAGGCTAGGACCTGCCTTCTGGGAATCTTTGAGGATGGCAATGCATCATCCCCTATCAAAGTTGCATTGCTGAGATGCCTGTACCAGGCAAGGCGCCTAATAGCGCTGAACTGGCAAGCCAGGACGCCTCCTTCCTCGGCGAACTGGACTGAGGCGATTAACTCTATGATATGGTGTGAGAGGGCAATGTTTATTCGGCAGAATAACCTTAAGAAATTTGCCCGTATATGGAGCCCCTGGCTGCGCGAGCTGGGTTGTATGCCGAGGGTGGGTGGCGACGGGGTGGATAGATCTTCCCCCCCGTCGCCCCCGCACCCATAAATTCCTTAAAAGTCACCATGGTTATCCTGACCATGGAGCGGGTCCGGGGGCCCCCTCCTTCCCTCGGCCCGCGCGCCCATCCTGCCGACTTTTCGAATCTGGGAACCAGTAGTGTGTGTACAGGGGGGGGGGGATCATGGGAGGGATAAGGGAGGGGAGGATTTGACTAGGCAACACAAAGTGATTTTTTTGTATTAAACTTGTATCACTATTATCAATTATTTACCACTATTTCCTTATGGATCATGCGTGTTTTAATGTTTGCTTGTAAATGTCTTACAAATAAAAATAAAAATAAAAATTAATGAGTAAAAAAAAAAAAAGACTTGTGATACTGTTTAAAAAAGAGATGGACGTTTTGCAGAGAGAACTAATATTAGATCCAGCTGGTGACAGCTGTTTGTCTACAGTGTGACTCTGCAGTGTGAATTCTTCCTGCTGACAGGGTGAGAATAACGTCTGTATATAGTGTTGTTCTAAAATCAGATTTGAACCGACAATAACATATATCATGGATTCACTTTTTTTTCTTGAATTTACAGAGATAAAACCTGGGACATTCATGAATACTTGACAAGTTCATTTGAGGAGCTTAAATCCTGGAGGGATGTTTACTGGCGTTTGTGGGGAACTGTAAACTGTCTGACTTGTTCCAGATGTAAGCAAGTGAGTACCTATGGAGGAGTACTAGAAATTCAACAACTTGGAGTATCACAGTCTACATGACTTCAAATAGGAGCATATAACATGCACATGAATATACATATAAAAATACACATAATGTACAAACAAGTTTAAACAATAGAACACATATGTAAGTTGCCAAAACAGAGCTTTTTATTGCTGTTTGTGACCTCGCTGGAGGGGTTCACCCTCTCCTGAGATATGACCACACAAGAATAAAGAGGAAATTGGGGACACTTATTACAGTGACAACTAAGAGAGGATTGTTCTTCCTCTGAAGCAGCCTTTTTTAACCAGGGTGCATTGAGGTTTCTTCAGGGGTGCCTTGGCAAAATGCCTAAAAATTGCTCAAAAATTGTATACAAGCCAGCATGTGGATGAAGACTGCCTTTTAGTTACACTAAGTCACGTCACAGGTTTTCATTGTGAACCATAACGACCTTCTAGCTGCCGGGGCCTAACAACCAATGGCGTCATCAGTCGATAAGGAAAATGTCAGTCGCCTGCATAGCATCATATGACGGCCTCCCCTGTGCACGCTCCCTGCGCGCGCTGTGATCACCGAGTCTCAGAGACTCGGGTGATCAGCAATCCGAGTAAGGGGCATGTCCCGGCCCCTTACCATGTGATCAGCTGTCAGCCAATCATGATGAAAACAAAAGCTCAGTGATCGAAAAAAAAAAGCAGATCACCGGCTCATTTTAAAGGGACATCGGTCCTGAAAAGTCAGAGACAATTATGCCTCATGTAATGCCCACAAGTGCCACCTGTCAATGCCCATAACTGCCAGCTGTTAATGCCCATAAGTGCCACCTGTCAATGCCCACAAGTGCCACCTATCAATGCCCACAAGTGCCACCTATCAATGCCCACAAGTGCTGCCAATCAGTGCCACTTAAAAGTGCTGCCTATCAGTGTAACCCATCAGTGCCCATCAATGCCACCCATCAGTGCCCATCACTGCCACCTATCGGTGCCCGTCACTGCCGCCTCATCAGCGTACATCAATGACGGACAAAAATTACCCATTTAAATTTTTTATAACAAAATTTAAAAAAAAAACATATTTTTTTTTTTTTTAATTCGGTTTTTAAAAAAAAATTTAACAAAAAATTCAAATTGCAGAGGTGATCAAATACCACCAAAAGAAAGCTCTTTTTGGGGAAAAAAAATGATAAAAATGTAATTTGGGTACAGTGTTGTATGACCGCGCAATTGTCATTCAAAATGCAACAGCGCTGAAAGCTGAAAATTGGTCTGGACAGGAGGGGGGTTTAAGTGCCCAGTAAGCAAGTGGTTAAAGGGTCCCTTGACTGAAAAAAGGTTGAGAAACACTGCTCTGGAGAGGTCTTCCTCTCACTTTCTGTTGTTCCTTGAGAGAAGAAGTAAAAAAATATCTTTCCAATGGGACACAGACAAAAAAAATTAGGGAGTTAACCATTTCCAGCTGGCTTTAGATATATATTTTTTTAAAATTTACAAAACTGATGTTGGTTTTAGTTACTGTATTTTGTAATATAGGTGTGTTGTGTATATGCAATTTAGGTGTGTTGTGTTTTAGTAACAAACAAAATGGCCCCTGCCCCCACCTATAACTGGCCTTCACAGCAAGGAGCACAGGGAAGGGCAACGCATGCAAGACAAAAACAGAGAAATTCCTAGCTCAACTTACCAACCAGTCTGCTTACCAACCAAATTAACCTGTCTATCAGTATGCGTTAAAAACAGGGGTTTAGTTAGCACACATTTGCAAACGCATGCGTAAGCTGCAGGGCCACTTCACAGCACTCTGTATTACCCGCATTACAAACCCTTCTAAATTTCTGAGAGTCTCCACAGTGGAAGACACACTGGACGCCTTTGCTGCCATTGTGCTATGTACTGGGTGTCCAGTGTACCCCTGTGCCTTTAATGAGGATTGGGCTACCTCCAGGCCCACATGCCCTCTATCTATCCATTAGAATGTATGTGCTTCCACTCTGGAGACTCTTATAAATTTACAGGAGTTAGGACTGCAGGTAATACAGGGTGCAGTGAAGTGGCTTTGCAGCTTACGTATGCATTTGCAAATGTGTGCTAAATAAACCAGTTTTTAACGCATACTGTTAGACAGATTAATTTGGTTGGTAAGCAGACTGGTTGGTGAGTTAAACTGGGAATGTCTCTGGGCGTTTTAGGGGCATTACCATTAATATTTACCAATAATAATACCAATAATATTTTATATCCAGTGCATATTACCTTGTGCTAACAAAAATTTGGGAAATTTGTTGCTGAGCTCCTTAGAAAAATGCTAGTTACCTGACAGTCATCCTAAACTAATGGCTTTGTTAATATTTTAGTTAGTTCTGACTTTATTAACATTGCTTGCTGCATGATTATTACAGTAACACAAAAGTTGTGAGGTCAAACAATAAAGATGAGTGTTAAACAGCCCATAGATAACTCAAATTTCTTTCCTTCCACCACAGGTGGAAGGAAAGAAAATCGTTCGATTCCCCCATTAACAGCCATTGTTGATAGGCGGAATACCTCCCCCAGAGCTAATGTGTTTTTTCGGCTGGGGAGCGCGGGGAGCCTTCCCGGCCAGCAGAATACAATGACTACTGCTAAAACCGCCAACAGTAATCCAAATGTAAAAAATCCGATAGGCTGGTTGTACTGAAGTCGACCGATGGATTGACTTGGGTACAATCAGCCTGCCCACAAATGGATCGAGTCTCGGCCGGATCATGCTGAACTGTTTGAATTTCGATCCATGTATGGCCAGCTATAGGCAACTTATATTTGCAGAAGGAGGTGTCCTGGAAATTTATAGATAGGCAACTCCTATCCTCATATTGATTAGTGGTTCCAAATTAATAATAACTACTGCAGTAGGGAACAGACACAAAAGATACGCTCAGCATCTTTCCAAATAGCCGTTCTCCTTTATTATGACGCAATTCAGGGGTTTTATACACATGATTACGTAGGTATCACATTAATATTACAATTGTTCATTTATGGTAACAAGGGGCGTATCATAGGCGGGCTTATTCTAATCAGGACTCAAAAGAATGTAAACATGTACTGTGAGGGCAGTGTGCAATACATACAAAATAGAATACAATTATATACAGAACTTACAAATTTCCATTACAGTCTCCCCTCTTTTGATCAATATTTTGATCACTAACCATACCTGCTATCACCTTTAACCTGGAACCTTAGGTGGAGGTAGTCCTGGCCAAAGAGGCAAAAACTCCATTGTGGAGAAAATAATAGCTGAGCAGCTTTTTCCATTACAAAATGACTTTTCATTGTGAAAAACAAATGATTGATAAGACATATTTACAGAGTACTGGCTGTACACTCCTGTGGCCAGAATGGCCTTCTAGCTTAATTGTTGGTATGCTGACTTATCAGCACATGTAAACACAGACAATTCTACAAAAAATGGAAGAGGTACAAAAGACAAATATGACTTCAACATGGCTAAACTACTTTTCAAATATATATCCCTTACAATTAAAGTAATTGAATCAATAAAGTACCCTAGACTGTGATTGCAAAAGGGAAACAAATCAAACACAAAGATTTCTTTAATTTAGTCATTTTTGCAGTGTCTGGTGTGGATCCAGGTGACTTTTCCTTCAAGTTTTGCACAACTGTACATGAAATAGATGTTGTATTGAGTCTCCAAACATTTCCTTATATATAAATGTCTCTTAACAATCCACAAGTCACCTGGCTTTAGTTTTAGATCCTTCCAAACTTTTAGGATCTGGAATTGGGGAGAAAACATATAAATGAGTTTGTCAAAAACCTTAAAAGATCAGCAACATTCTCTGTGAGATCCAAATGGAGGACTTCAGCTGCTGAGACAAAATATAAGCAAGTGAGTAACACACTCCCAAACCAAATCCCATAGGGAGAGAGTCCATCATCACCTTAGGGGCTTGATAAATTATAAGAAAACACTCAGGCAAAAGTTTTCTTACTCTACTTTGTCCGCTACATTGTAGACAGTAGGGAGTGTAAAAATAAAACCTCAAAACTTCTAGTAAGGACTCTTCTATAAAAAATGATTTCCTCTGTTACTCTCTGTACTTACAAACTACTTCTGATAACACTTTTTACTGTGGCCTTTGCAGTAGCATTGGCCACTGGACATCCAAAAAACATGTCCATACAGACAAAATGCATACTCATAAGATCCTGACTTGGGAAACTGGATATATCTTTTTGTAATCTCTGGAAGGGATGTTCAGCTTTTGGTAACACCTTTGGTAACAGGTAAAACAAGAAGTGGTATGTTATAAAAACAACTGTGGAGAACCCTGGCTCTATCCCACGCTCATTTACTAAGGCAGCCATAACTGCTTGTGACTGGTGACACGGTCCATGTGTCAAGCTGGAGGGAAAAGAGTGGCTGGCAGACATAAATGATCACCTTTTCCAATGTCCTGTTTCATAAGAAGTTGCCCACTGTGGACCACTTGTTCTTCTCGTTCTGGGGTCCTTAAAGTTGATTTATTAATCCCAGCTATACTGGGCCAGAACTAGGGTGGAATCTGTGAGTTGCACAGACCCAGCAAGTGTCCGGGGCTGTAAATGCAGCATCCTTAGTCGGTCTGCTTCCATGTGTGAGTTTTAATGTTAGTATGGCTACCTCAGCAAGAAGCTGGAAAGCTGAAAACAGCCGATCAAATTAACTTAGCATGCTTGATTGGTTTACCTGCCGAAGTAAAAACAAACTTCTGGCCCTTCAAATGGAACCAAAAGCTCTCTAATTCTCTACTATCTATATAAATATATACTCTTTTTATAGCTCACAGGCTTTGCTAAAACATGGAGCTCTGCTTCTTGAGCTGGGGAAAAAGGATCCAATGACTCTAAATACAGATTATCCTTCTGGGTGATAAACTGCATACTCAGTATAAAAATGGGAATAACTCTACAAAATATTAAATATCTGGGTCTTCAAGGAGTGTGTCCTGCACTGGGCTCACAGCAGCTGATTCCTATGACATGTGGTCTCCCCCATCTACAGCCTCCTCCAATAGGGGCAATAAGGTGGCTGGATTAAAATGTACACATTTTTCATTGTTAGATTTGTACATAAACAAACTCATATTTTAAACCTTTCATTAGACAAACATTTAGTTAGCTGTATATTTGCTGCGCAAAATGTCGGACCATTAAAAATTAAATATTTGACCAAAATAATGTCTAACTTTGTCTAATAGCACCTTTGCATAAAGGTACAGCTCTGATATATTGGGGTGAACCCTTCATTACTGGGTCCAGCTTGCATAACTATATTACAATGGCTTGTTTTCTATCACGCTGTTTGTGTAAGAACTCCAGTTTCATGTTTCAAAAAGACAACTTTTTCCTGGCAATATTATAATAAATGATAACAATACCCTGCGGTCATGCAGAGATGTCCATAAATCCAAAATATTCTTCTGCTTATACCCACTGCACTTACAAGGAAAAGGGGCACATCATTTCACAATCCACACATTCTGCTTTGGATTCAAAAATAAAAATAAATAAAAACAAACAGAAAGCGCTCAGCCACATCAAAAACTATAAAACAACTGGCTGCAGGTGGGCTCTATCCTAACAGGGTGTGTGGACTTGATGTGATGGGTCTGTCATATTTAAATATTATTTATTATTACTCTCTCATCATGGACCGCACATCAATTTATTATCAGACTTTAAGATTTAATTTTTATAGAAAAACTTCTTATGTATCCCATCCATCTTGGCTTTGTTAAACATTATGGCAGCTGTATTCCAATTAACAACCTCATCTTAATCTCTTTTCTTTCCACTCAATAAATGTAAAATTACAAAATTGTTATCTTAAACTAAACTAATCCCATTTTTATAAATTCCCCATTAACCTGGATTTCATTTCCAATCAAAGGTTGTCTAAACCAGTATATCTATATTATTAATAAAATTGTTAAACTCATATTAGAAATTAATACTCAATATCACACCCTAATATATATATCCACAGATAACGTTCCTTAAAGGGGGACATATTACTTAATTTTACTTAATTCCCTATTAAATGCACTGTTTCCACTATCAAAGGATATTCAATTTGTGTAATACACGGTTAAATGTAACTTTCATTTTACCATGTTTGGAAAACAGATTCAAAAATAATTGGGATCACATTGTTTATCATTAGATTCGTTAAACCGGCACATAAAGTTATAAATGTTTTGTCTAAAAAAACTGAAATTGGCATGGTGTCCTTCCAGCTTATCACCAACCTCTCATCCCAGCTACATTCTTTCAGGAGAGCACAAAGGAGGGGTCACATCTGCGTACATGACACACACAAGTGATAGAACTAAAGGTTCCAGCATTCACACACATACACAAATATCTCTCTAAAATCGCTTACATTTTTCCCATTCGTACACAACACATGCATATCAGTCTCTCACTTTCTTTTAACTCTTTTAAATACTTCCTTGCTAAATTTCTGCTTTCCTTATTTTGTTCTGATATCCTTTGCATCCAATGTATTGTGATACCATACTTCACATACTGTACCTTCTATGATCAGACGGGCAGCCATAGTGCTCATCCCATCTTCTCTCTCTGACAACATATAAAATATTCTGTTTTAACTCTCATGTCTCTGTTTCTTGACTTTACTAGTTGTAGTGCCTAACCCCAAATTAATCCCACAACTTAACATGAAAATGTCCCTTTCTGTCTAGTGTTAATTGTCACCCTTCATCCACCCTGCTCACATAGATAGCTGTTTCTCTAGCTGTGTACTCTGCATGATTCTTAGTCCCTGTGGACTTCGGTGGTAACCCAGTTACCCATTGTGGATCCATGTCCACTTTAACCATTAATCTAGGGGCTCAGTATAGGCGGAACCGCACCTTCGGTTCATATATAGCGCTCTTCTTGCGCTGGGCATTTTTGAGGGTCTCTTACCCTTCATTCCCTTACTTAATTTAATGCCCATAATGACTGGCCAGTCTTCTCTACGTGTGCCTATACCCTCTTGCCTCTAAACTACTTTTTCTAGCAGATGTACTACATATACCTGTGAACAGCACTATTCTTCCCTTTCTTATCTATAATACTCTGATGGACAGTAGACAGTGACAACATAACATATAACCACTAATCAATACAGTTCGATTAAGGGGAGTAAGATAGGTACCCTTTGTCCCGAAAATGCCTTACCGATCAAGGAAGTCTGATAACTCAAATGTAAGCAAAAGGCTTACCTCAGCCGGCTGATTATCAGAAATTCCCGGATCGTCTCCAGCTCCTCGTTTCGGATACTCAGGGTCACCTTTTAACCCCTCCTGGGAAAAGCTCGCCACCTGTCCTGGAAATTTATAGATAGGCAACTCCTATCCTCATATTGATTAGTGGTTCCAAATTAATAATAACTACTGCAGTAGGGAACAGACACAAAAGATACGCTCAGCATCTTTCCAAATAGCCGTTCTCCTTTATTATGACGCAATTCAGGGGTTTTATACACATGATTACGTAGGTATCACATTAATATTACAATTGTTCATTTATGGTAACAAGGGGCGTATCATAGGCGGGCTTATTCTAATCAGGACTCAAAAGAATGTAAACATGTACTGTGAGGGCAGTGTGCAATACATACAAAATAGAATACAATTATATACAGAACTTACAAATTTCCATTACAGAGGTAATCAATGGCAGCCTACTATTTCTCACAAAAGTTACCCTTTAAGAAGAGTAAATGAGGGGCCAAGCTAAGATCTGTAGAACATTTAGCCAGTAGGCTGAATAAAAAAAAGGAAAAACGATTTCCTCCATCCACACAAACAAGGTCGATGAAGAAATCCCCCTTCCGGGACATTGTTTTCTCCAAGTTGCACACACCACTGTCAGAATGCACTGAACAGCAGCTGCAGCTGATTGATGATCAATTTCATTTGAACAGGAGAACCCACACACTGATCGAAATTCGATCAGTGTACGATCAGCTTTAGAGTCCCATAAAATGTTGATATGCTAGTCCACCCAAGAATAATTATCAGTATTTGATGTACTTTTCCTGTATTGTACAGCTGTATTATGAACTAATCAGCTACTATAATACTTTTTATTTGCTGCATTTCTAGACATTCCTGTGTAATGAGCTGTCACATTGCCAGTACCACCCCGAGCCTGCTGTTTACCCCAGCGCTGCAAGTTCCTTGGATTCTCCAGGCACTGGATTCTACCCATGTTGTAACCAGAAAGTCCTCAGATTCGATCCCACACAGCTCCCAAAGGTTGGATTTATTGTACTAATATCATCTGTGTAGAACTAAGCTCTGCATCGTATCATATGGGTAGGTTTTGACCAGGGAAAGATCTTTCTGTAAACATGCTTAATTAGGACAAACCAATCAGGCTAAAAACCCTCACACTGCCTTATTACCTCTTTCCGTTGGTAGCTGCCCTACGAGGTGTTTATAGCCTTGATGCAGAAACTCCCTATAGCAGTGATGGCGAACCTATGACACGCGTGCCACAGCTGGCAAACAGAGCCATCTCTGTGGGCACACGAGATGGTCCAAGACAGAGCTAGAGGTCTCTCTCTCCTCTCAGCCCCCCTCCCTCTCTTTCAGCCCCCCCTCTCTTTCAGCCCCCCTCTTTTTCCACCCCCCCCTTTGTGTCCCCCTCTCTCTGAGCTCACCCCTCTCTCAGCATCTCTCTCTCTGTCCCCCTTCTCTTTCTCTGTTCCCCCTCTCTCACACACCCCTCTCTCTCTGTCCCCCATCTCTCTATCTCTCTCTGTCCCCCTCCCTCTCCCTTTTCCTCCTCTCTCTCTCAGCTCACCTCTCTCTCAGCATTTCTCTCACACCCCTCTCTCTCAGCCCCTCTCCCTCTCTCCCCTCTCTATCAGCATCTCTCACACCCTTCTCTCTCTGTCCCCTCTCCCTCTCTCTCTGTCCCCTCTCCCTCTCTCTCTGTCCCCTCTCTCTCTCTCTCTCTCTCTCAGCCCCCCTCCCTCTCTCTCTGTCCCCTCTCCATCTCTCTCTGTCCCCTCTCCCTCTCTCTCAGCCCCCTCCCTCTCTCTCAGCCCCCCTCCCTCTCTCTCTGTCCCCTCTCCATCTCTCTCTGTCCCCCTCCCTCTCTCTCAGCCCCCCTCCCTCTCTCTCAGCCCCTCTCCCACTCTCTCAGCCCCCTCTCTCTCTCTGTCCCCCCCCCCCCCCCCCCCTCTCTCTCTCTCTTTCTCTCTCTCTCTCTCTCTCTCTCTCTCTCTCTCTCTCTCTCTCTCTCTCTCTCTCTCTCACACTCACACACACACACACACACACACACAACCCCTCTCTTTTGCTCAGCCCCCCCTCTCTCACGAATTGCAGTGTTGGCACTTTCCAACACAAAACCAATGTATTTATTTCAGTTTGGGCACTCATGTTTAAAAAGGTTCACCATCACTGCCCTATAGCCTTAGATGGGGACTTAATTTAACTGTACATGTAAGTCTCATTCTACTCTATGGGAAGTTATGGCACAGGCACTGATAGCTCGGGTCAAGATTCAGACATTAAAAACACCACTGGAGAACACCATCATCAATAAAGAGTGATTTAAGCACATGGGGAGAGGGGAGGCAAGGATGGAGGTTGTGGAGGAGATATAACTTGGAAGTGGTTAGGGGGTTAGGGAAGGGGGTAGGGGAATTTTATTGTAAACCTGTCTTTTAAAGTGTGTTTGTTACAGAAAATGGATGTATGATGGCTTATATGTGTAACAACAGTGATTGGCCAAATGTATTCAACCGTTTTCCTTAGATTAGTGATGCTTGCTGTAGTTTAAAATCATCAGGATTGGGTAAAAATCTCATGTGTTAGGGAACCTTGATTGTCATATATTCTCAGCTGTGTTAGTTATGCACAGTTGCATGAAAAGTTAATAGTTTGTGCAGTGCATGCTGTTAGTGCATAATTGTAGTATTATTGTAGTTAGCCAACAGGTAAAGTTTAAATGTTGAAAAAATATAAGTCATCATAGTTATGGAACTGCTTTTATTACATCTGAAGGACCTCAGTTAAAAAAGGTTGGGGAATGAGACCCCACAACATAATTTAGGTCCTTCGGTCAATCCGGTACCATAGAATAAGGCTGCTGATTAGGGGTTTATAAATTCTGGTTATTTTGCCATGGACCTGTTAACATTTACTGTAGATCTTCCTTTGCCTACCTATGTTCAGTTTTTAAATTATATAAATTACTTATCTTCTAGGGCTGTAAAGTGAGGGACCATATTGTTGGTTTGCCAGAAGGGGATGCTGTACCAAAGAGTTCTTCTACAGACTTACTAACAGATCTGCTGCAGAGAAGGCATATTATAGTTGTGCCTTTTTCTAATGACTTGAATGGGTAAGAAATAACCTCCCTCAAAATACATTTCTCATATACTATCACTCAACACTTATAAATCCAAATGCTCTTATCTACAGGGACTCTGGAATTACACTGAGTCAAGACAAGAGTCTTGAATGTGATGTCCAGTTGGAACCGAGCTCTGCAAGTGCACAGAAGGCTGCAGAAATCAATGCTGTGAGTTTGTATGTAAAACAGAAATATGTGCTGACTAAAATAATGGATAAGAGTGTGGAAACACTCCAAAGAAAAGCAGTATACTGGGGGACCTTTAAGAACCAAGTGCCTTTCAAATGTAACTAAGTGATTTTCAGTTGGGTACCCTTTGGTTGCAAAATCCTATCCCTGTACACCAGTCTACACAAAAGCCATTACAAATACTTCTTAACACCAACCTATACTCCGCTGAATCATTTAAAGTCTTGCCTAAGAGCAGGTAACACTTGATTGCGTTTTTTATAGAGAAATTCTTCTCCTTTGCCCCTCTGTGGTTTACATTTTTTTTTTAAACCTGACCTCATGGTTTGGTGCCAGCACTGTCCAGAAGGAACACTGGTCCAGCCTGGAAAAATCATCTCAACCAATAGACTCCCTTTCTTTTAAGATCTGTTGGCCAAGGGTGAGTTCTGCATTCATAGAGCCTCAATGAATATCCTAATTGACGTCCTACCAAAGATTACAAGGCAATTACCTAATGTCTATGGATACCCCAATCTCAGCATTACTAAGCCTAGTCTTTCTTTGATAACTCCAGTGGTGAGATATTTATTTTCCCACCCTACTCCTGTGGCCAATTTAAAGCCAAATCATTTTGCCACGTTTCCCTAATGGATTCTTGGTAGAGTAAAGAAATACGTGGGTAATCCAACAATGAGAGAGTGACACCTTCATGATGACCTTGAGGAATTGGGTATAGGTGTGTGTTTTTAAGAGTTCTTGGCATTGACTTTTCTGAAAGTTTAAATATACTGGCAGGTGATCAATAGCACTAGTGCCCACACAAAATAAAATGGTTTGCATGCAGTTTTCTTTGTATTCACTTTTGATACTACGCAGAGAAAACATAAGTATGTTGTTTTTCGTTAATATCCTGGAATAAAATAATCTCAACACGAAGTATATATTCTTCAGCTAATCTAAGTTATCTCTCCCTTTCGTGTTTTTTGTTTCCTCTGTATATTCCTCTCATGGCTAGTTTCTTTTACTAAAAAACTTCACCCTACAATTGGTAAGTATCCTCCCTACTTCTCTTTTATATTTACACCTGGACATTTTACTGTGATATCATTAATGAATGTGCCATGTATGTAAGTACTAATGAGTACTGTTTAGCTGGGAAGTTGCAACTTGCCCAGTCATAAAAGCATTCAAACTAACAATATTCACAAAGCGGCAGCTCTTTGCAGTACTTGCATAAATTACTACCTTTAAGTGATTTAGGTTTGATTGGTGTTTGTGGCATTTAAAAAAAAAAAAAAAAAGCCCCTCTGTAATCATGAAACCCATTTTATAAACGTTAAGCACGCGTAATACTGGGCCCCAGAATAGACATGAGTTCACTGTAACACGTCATATTTTGAACTGAAAGAAAATGCTTCTCCTTGATTGGTGTATATTACAATAGACCAGTTCTCCTGCTAAAGATGTTGGAATCACAGGTGTACAGAATTCTCCTTTAGAAACAAATAATTTTTAAAGCATTTATTTTTTTACCTTTTCTGTATTTTTATCACTTTTCAGATATGTTTGCCATTCCTTTCAGTTCCTAATGTATTACAGCTTACACACACACACACACTCAGACTTACTCCGTGGCAAAGCTAGGCAGAATTAACCTAATCTACTAGTTGGTTATTTGAACAGTGGAGAAACCAAAGCACTGGGAGGAAACCAAGGAAGGGGAGCTCAATCTACAAAGTTGTCATTTTAAGTTAGCAGTGCTAGCCACTGTTCCTCCATGCTGCCATAAAATATAAATAAACTCACACATGTGCCTATCCTGTCCTTAACATTTATTGGTGACAGGTTGAGTTGAGATGCCAATATACCATTCCTAGAAAAGGACGGTCATCAGTGTTGTGGAGGCAGCATAGATTACATTTCAGTGGCAGCTATAATCATTCAGGTCAATCTAAATATTTTTTAGTTAAGTTCTGTGCTCCTGTGTGAAACCCTACACTATGCAGCTGTACTAATCAGTGAGATTATAACAGAGCGATTTACTGCGTATTAAATACACTATACACTGCAAATGCTTTTTAGCTGTGCTGGTTAGCACCACAATTTGTGATGGTGGTTTTATGTTGTTTTTATCTCTAATAAACCTATACTGTATGTAGTTTTGCAATATGGAAGCCTCTTCTAGTCTTGAAATTCTCTGAGATGGAATACCTATGAGACACATTGGAGAAACATAGGGGTATATAAGGGAGCTTTGTGAATTGTCGGTACCTAAAGTGCACTATGACCATACGTATTTTATAAGTGGGTCAACATAACCTGGGTGTAAATTCCTTGCGGGGAGCACATTTTGGATTGTACAGTTTGCATTTTTACTTTAAGCACAAGAAAGGCATGTGTGGGACTTGCAATATTTCTTTGTACTTTTGAATTGTTCATTATGACCTGACTTGTATCCATTGGAGTGAAATGACTGTCCTATGGATTTTTGAGATGTGGTTGCATTATAATGATATATGAATTTTATGTAATTTGGGTTAATTATTATTGGGACATGATATTAAATGTTTTTGTAGTGATTTATGTTGCATTACAGTTTTATGTTTATTTTGTACATATTTTAATTTGGACACAGTTTAGGTATACTAGCCATTATTATTTATATATTTATCAATTTGTGGCTTTTAAATAAATAATTCAGATAAATAGTGTTAACTGAGCTACCCTAGGTACAGGCTTGTATCGGCAAAAGCTTACTGCACCTAGTTTTGAGAACTATGCCAGCATTTTTTATATTTTCCTAGCAAGGAAGAACACTGTGTATATGTATGTCCCAATGTTCACATTCCTATGGTTGTACTTTAATTAAGACATATCTTCTTCTAGAAGCAACAGTCATTACTATCAGAAGAGGAAGATTATACAACTGGATCTGAGGTGACTGAAGATGAGGTTGGAGATGAAGAAGAAGTGACAAAGAAGAAAGGTAGACTTGGTATACTGTTAAATGTCATTTAACGTCGACTATTTTAGCTTTTGCATTGTTTACTTTAGTATTCATACATTAGTATTTCATACTTTTGTATGAAATTTAAAAGTGTCCATGTAATCAGTGTCCATGTAAATGAGATGCATCTCGTTCCATAATATTTATTGCCAATAAGCTGTGAGAAATCCTTGATCCATATACATAAGATCAGTGTCTTCTGATTTGGCTGAACCAGCTCAAACATCTATATTATGTCTAACAAGTTTGAGTGGAAGAAGGTGCTGGACTGGTGCCGCTCGAGGCTGCCTAGCGGCAAGTTACTGTGTGGAGGGTATAGAGGGAATTGCTTTCAATGGGTTGTTTCCCAATGGTAGGTGGTGGTTGATAGACTCTGTTGGGGTCTAGGGCTGCTACCTTTCTGATACTTACAATGGAGGCTTTACCACAGGGAAAACTTGGCCAATTGGAGAGGAACACCCAATGTTCAAAAAAGTCTCACTTGATGATATTTATAGTTGTTTATTGGCTATAGGTTTTTACCATGTATCTTTCTCTCTATTTACAGTACTAGTCCTGAAGAAGGGGCAGGCAATTCCCTCGAAATGCGTTGGCTCTATTTGTTTACGTTTATCTTCCATAAACAACTTTAAAACTCATCAAATGAGAATTTTTTTAGACATTGGGCTCTCCTTTCCAATCGCCCTTATTATGTCTATGGCACCCACTGTCAATCATTATGATGGGTATATGCTTGATCAAAGGAATTGACAACCTTTTTTTTCAATCACTCTTAACAGCTCATCAGAATCTAAATGCCTGGATAGTTTCTGGAGTGCCTTTTTAGTGTTTGTAAGCACACATTGTACTTTAGAGATGTCAGTAAGAAACCAACAAACCCAATAGTGTACTCTTAAGAGCCTTCAGCTGAGAAGCGATCAAATTCACTGCTTAGCTTTGAGTGCGAGCAAGCCGAGTTGGGCTTGCTTTTTTATTTCCACATGAGTTAAGAGCCCTTTGTGGTCACCAGGACAATCCTTCAGCCTCGTATTTTTTATTATTTTAATTTTATATTTTAATTAAATGACTTTACTTAAACACAACTCTGTTTAGCAGGGAGAAAAGAGAAACCAAAGAAGTTCAGTAGACAACCCAAAAAACAAGTATCTTCACCTAGTATTCATAAAAAAGAAAAAACACAAGAAAAGGTAAATACTTTATCCTGTTCTTCATTTCAATATTTCTCTGTAGCACTGAAGCATCCTTTTAACATGACATTCTAAGTGAAGCATGTGAGCTTACCACCATCAGTTAAACTAGCCATAGACAAGCAGATTACTTGTTTGTTGTGACAACTGTCCATGCTTACTCAGAGCTCCAAGTTCCACCATGTTCTTCTCTCAACTATGCAGAGTGATGGATGCTTTTTCCTTATCCTCAGCTTCCAATCCCCAGAGACTTTTAATATGTCCAAGAAATGGTTCTAAAGGTGCAAGGATTGCTAGGGGGTGACTTTTTTGGGAACCATAGTTAGAGTACAGTATCATATTATTATTATTATAATCCAGGATTTATATAGCACCGAGAGTTTATGCAGCACTTTAAAACTTGAGGGTAGACAGTACAACAACAATACACTTTAAAACAGTAGGAATCATTAGAGCTTACAATCTAATAGTCTTCTCTGAAGAGATGTGTTTTCAGGGATCGTCTGAAAGTGAACAAAATAGGAGATAGTCGGACAGATTGAGGTAGAGCATTCCAGAGGATGGGAGAGGCTCGGGAGAAGTCCTGGAGACAAGCAAGGGATGGGGTGACAAGGGAGCTAGAAAGCAGGAGGTCCTGGGAGGAACGAAGAGAACGATTTGGTTGGTATGTTGAGACCAGGTTCGTGATGTAGCTGGGGGCCAAGTTATGGATGACTTTGTAAGTTATGGTTAGTATCTTGAATCTTGGTTGAGTGGCAGCCAATGGAAAGATTGGCAAAGAGGTGTAGCAAATGCCAAGCAGTTTGTTAGGTGGATGAGCCTGGCGGCAGTGTTCATGATGGACTGAAGGGGGGATAGCCTATTTAAAGGTTAGCCAATTAGGAGGGAGTTGCAGTAATTGAGACGAGAGATGACCAGGGAGTGGATTAAAAGCTTTGTGGTGTTGTTGGTTAGGAAGGGGCGTATCTTAGAGATGTTGCAGAGGTTGAGGCGGCAAGCTTTGGACAGCTACTGGATGTGGGGCCGAAAGGATAGTTCAGAGTCCAGGATTACACCTAGGACCTTGACATGGGAGGACGGGTTAATAGTCGAGCTGTTTATTTTGACAGAGAAATCAGGGAAGAGGAACGTGGGGGAGGAAATATCATGAGTTCGGTTTTCGATAGGTTGAGTTTGAGGAAGTTATGTGACATCCAGGCTGATATGTTTGTTAGTAAGTTGGTGATGCGTGAGGAGACTGATGAAGTGAGCTGAGGGGTGGAGAGATAGATTTGGATGTTGTGAGCGTAGAGACGATATTGAAAGCCATGAGAGGTAATCAACTGACCCAGGGAGGAGGTGTAGATTGATAAAAGGAGCGGTCCAAGAACAGGACCTTGGGGAACCCCGACTGAGAAAGGAAGAGAAGAGGAGGTAGTAGAGTTGTAAGTGGGACTGAAGGTGCGTTGGGATATGTAGGATGAGAACCAGTGAAGAGTACAGTCATGGAGACCAAGGGAGTGGAGTTTTTTGAGGAGGAGGGGGTGGTCCACTGTGTCAAAGGCAGCAGAGAGGTCCAGGAGGAGTAGTATGGAATAGTGTCCTTTGGTATTAGCCGTTAGTAGGTCATGTGAGTTTAGGGAGAGCAGTTTCCGTGGAGTGTTGAGGGCGAAATCCGAACTGAAGGGGATCAAGAGGTTTGTTCTTAGTCAGATGGTCACTCAGTCGGTTGTAGACCAGTCGTTCAAAGAGTTTGGAGGAGAAGGGGAGTAAGGAGATGGGACTTGGGGTGTGAAGATTGTGGGATCCAGTGAGGGCTTTTTAAGGATGTGGGTGACTAGCACATGTTTTAGAGAGTTAGGAAAGTGCCAGAAGAGAGGGAGAGGTTGAAGATGTGAGTAATGCCGCGTACACACTGTAGTGATCTAATATAATCGTCGTTCCTCGTAGATGGAATATAGTTATTAGTAAAAGTATTGTCTCCGCAGCAAAACCCGATTCTCCCAGAGAGAAACACTTTTGGCTTCCAAAACAGAACATTCTTACAGATGACAAAAATCCAACAGAGTTCATGACAACGAATATTTCCTCTTGTACCTATGCCTTCATGGATACAGAACCTTCTCTCAGACCATCTTTCTCTAGACTAGCTGACAACCTGCCTGTCTTCTCATATACTGATCTGACACTGGGGGGGGGGGGGGTCAACCAAATTTTTTCCCTGAAAACCCCCCCCCCCCCGGGTTAGGCCTCAAGGTCTAATTACCATCAATAAATACTAGGTTAAAAGGCTATTCCTCACACACACACAACTTGCATACGATTTACACATCAAAGGGTAACAGATAACATTGTCAACTTATATCTGGCCTGTTCACTAATACTGTGTGTGGAATACATATATCCAATACATATATATAATACATAAAGTCCCACATAAATCGGCCAACACATTACAACATATACCCCCACTTGGGTCGTTCTAACTACTAGAACTGACCCATAAATCAAGCAACAAACATAGCATTACCGACTTGAGGTATTGGATGCTTCACAATGGCTCATATGAAATATAAAGTTGAAACTGGTTACATCTCTCTTCACCAGCCTCTAAAATATCCCCATGAAAAAGTCATTAGATAATATAGCTTTAGACCATGACTTGAAAAGGGTTTGGTAAACATTCTTGGCCCATATAGCTGTTAGGCCTTATTATATCACATCAAGATCTTGAATATTGCACAAAAACGAGCTGATGTCACAGTTCATTCTTCAATTTTCAACTTCAACTTCATCACATCTCTCATTGAAAGTAGACTTGGTGTGCTTGGTGTGCTGGGAGCTCCGATCCACATAAATCCAGGATGCTCCTCTCAAGGCTCAAGGTTTTCATTTTTTTTTTAAAGATGCTTTTGCACAAACACCAGCAAATCCCGAAATTCTACATCCATCTTTATAGTAAGAAGAACCATCCATGTACCAGCTCTCACTTTCAAGTTCAAAAGGTTTGGATACGGCAGAAAAAAAACTGCTATTGCTGTACCTTGTAATTTGCTGTAGGCCGACTCCTCATTGCCTCCATAATAGAGCAGTTACTTGAATCATTCAGTCCATAATTCCACCTGAATGGTATACCAATCTATATACCAATCTATAATCCATATATCCATATAATCCATATATAATCCCCCACTTTCAGATAGAATCAGCTTGACATCAGCGTTTATCAGATCTTCTATCCAGACAAAGCAGCAGTGGAAAATCTTGCCAGTAAAGTTATGTCTTTTTTCATCCATATGTCAATATTATTAATGACTGATTCAACAAAGTTTCAAATCATGACTGGAGTGATGAATTTCACTCACCCCTCTTATAAATTTAGGAAAACCACCCAACATACTATACTTAATGCTATGCCAAGCCATTGTGCAGCATCTCACCTTAGATGTCAAATATATTGATCAATATGCAATATGTAATATGCAACATGTTATGTAACACGAAAATTATTTTAGGTTTAAATATTTCGCTCTGGTTTTAAGATAAAGTTCAAGAAATAAAACATAATAAAATAAAAAAATAAAAATAAAAATGGAAAAGGGTGAAAAATAAAAAATAAAAAATAGGGAAAAGTCCATTGTCCAAGTCCAAAAAGTCAAAAAAATAAGTCAATTGCTTGATGAATATTGAGAGAGTCCATGATATTGTTTATTCAGCGTTTCTCCCCCACTAGCCAGAAATTTCAGCTTGCAGTTCACATGCAGTATCTCCAATATATCTGAAAGACAAAAAACTCTCCAACAAAACTAATTAGCAAGGTCCTTAAACATTCTTTGAAGTTAAAACAAAGGACTATTTACACATCCCCAGGTTGAAACTAAACCACCCCCACTGTTAGAGAAATGTCACTTGTATTCAAAAACAGATCTGGATAATGTAATCTGTTTAGCTGTCCCAGCAATGTGTAATGTTCTATTTTCATTTTATCGTACTCAATCTTTAGGTGGTCATATTTCTGTTTTAACTGAGAAAACGGTATCCAAGCCTTAGATACCTTTTTATTATGATTTTGGTCAGCTCTGTTTTTCATATCAATATCACCTATATTTGACCTGGTGTCTCCTCTTTGATTGTTATCATAAGACATTATCTTTTGATCTTTATGTTCAGTATTTGTCCTAAACAATGTGGCTAAATCAATCTTGACAGCTTGCTCATTTGACTTTCTCCATAAATTGTCTGCTTTCAACAATACGTCTTTTAAATCATGAGGATTTGGGGTAACTAGTAACATATTTTGTCTAATATCTTCATGCAAAGCATGTAGAAATATACTCATGCAAGATTATTACTGACCAATATTTCCATAATAGATTTTATCCTTTCTGACAGTTCGTAGGGAGATTCACTTTGCATTTGTTTGATCTTCCCATGAACAGTAACATCAGAACGTACACCATACAAAACACATAATAATTCCATCAATATGTCCCTTGTTCTCATTGGCTGAGTACAGATCTGCTTAATTCTCACCCAAAGACTATTTCCTATAGAATGTTGCATAACTCGTTCTAAATCAGATGGGTTGAGATTGTACATATCTCTGACATCTGCAAGTCACAAAACCATTTTAAAAATCTGTTTAAATCATGGCAGGGAATCATTCCTATTTCTTTAAGAATTGCATCTAATTCTTTTGGTTTCAAAGGCTTCATTACAAGCTGAACTTCACCTGTATTATTATTATTGTTATAAACTGTGGTGGTCACAGTGGGTGCGGCTGGCAATGAATTATCAGATTTAATATGAGGTTCTGTTTCATTTGATAGAATGTTTGTATTTGCATTTTGCTGCAGATTCGATGCATATCTGCATTCCTGAGATCTCTTCTCTAATTCCATAATTCTTAGTTTCAATCTTTCATTTTCCTCTGATAATTCATTACAACGTTTAGACTTCTCAAGCAGAGCTTCCCCAATGGTGACTGCATGCAATTTTAAATTTACAGTCTCAGATTCTGATTGGTTTTGTAACCTCTGACAAACCTTGTTGCTATTATCAACTGCACTCTGTAACTGGGTAATTTCCTCAACCTTATCCTTCAACGAACTTTCCATTGTTAAACAGCAAGATAACAAGCCCTGTACAATACAACCTTTTCTTTTACTTTCTGAAATTTTGCTCTCAAAAACATTTTTTTCTAAAAATTCATTCATCATAGTCCATGTCTGCTTATATTTTTCTGGCACTTCATAAGGCCCGCCATGACGCTTAATACATTTTAACACCCATCTGTTAACTTTATCAGAACTGACACTAGCTTCACACTGAGTAAGCATTTTGACTATATTATTAATAATTTAAAAAGAGAAATATTTTACTCACCGCATTAATTACTCCTTCAGCTTCCAGCTCAGGTCTTCTGGTACACGATACAGTCCTTTTCTTTGTTTCCAGTCTCCAGAGAATAATTCTGGGGTTCCAAACTTGTTTGATTTTGTAGATCAGACTCTCTTATGTCACAACCAGACGTTAGAGTCACAGCACAGGTCTTGGGTCTCCATCAGACTTCTGTCCAACTCACGGATTGTTATCACTAACTTACAACTTCTGCTACTAAGTCCTGAAAATGCTCTTCTGGTCTCTTGAACGGCACCAATGTAGTGATCTAATATAATCGTCGTTCCTCGTAGATGGAATATAGTTATTAGTAAAAGTATTGTCTCCGCAGCAAAACCCGATTCTCCCAGAGAGAAACACTTTATTGGCTTCCAAAACAGAACATTCTTACAGATGACAAAAATCCAACAGAGTTCATGACAACGAATATTTCCTCTTGTACCTATGCCTTCATGGATACAGAACCTTCTCAGACCATCTTTCTCTAGACTAGCTGACAACCTGCCTGTCTTCTCATATACTGATCTGACACTGGGGGGGGGGGGTCAACCAAATGTTTTCCATGAATACCCCCCCCCCGGGTTAGGCCTCAAGGTCTAATTACCATCAATAAATACTAGGTTAAAAGGCTATTCCTCACACACACACAACTTGCATAAGTTTTACACATCAAAGGGTAACAGATAACATTGTCAACTTATATCTGGCCTGTTCACTAATACTGTGTGTGGAATACATATATCCAATACATATATATAATACATAAAGTCCCACATAAATCGGCCAACACATTACAACACACACGATGGGAATTTCCGTCAGAAAAAACTTGGATGGTTTTTCCGACGGAATTTCGCTCAAGCTTGCCTTGCATACACACGGTCACACAAAAGTTCTCTGAACTTTCGACCGTCAAGAACGCGGTGATGTACAACACTACGACGAGCCAAGAAAATGGAGTTCAATGCTTCCGAGCATTTGTCAAATTGTTTCTGAGCATGCATGATTTTTTGTGCGTCCGAATTGCATACAGACAAACTCATTTTCGGATAGGAACTTTTCCCGACCGAAAAATAGAGAACATGCTCTCAATCTTTTGCTTGCTGGATTTCCGCCAGCAAAAGACCGATGGAGCATACACACGGTCGCATTTTCCGTCAAAAAGCTCTCATCAGAGTTTTGCTGGCAGCATTTCCGATCGTGTGTACGCGGCATTAGAGATTTATATACTGCCTAACATGACAAATTATATAATGGTGTTTATGAGGAGCAATTGGGAACATTAAAGTTCTTGAAGAGTAAACCCTATACTAGGAGGCAATGTGTTAGATGAATAGTACTGTTGCAGGGTGTTCATGTCATGATACAATAATGTTTGTTGCACACAGATTACATGGGTTATGGCTATGGCCTTCAGAAACCTCTAACTATAGGGGTGGAAGCAGGGCAAGCACCAACTGGGCTGGCACCTACTCTTGGTTTAAAGAGCTCGATAAAGTGAGAGTAGTGTGATTTGCTTCTGGAAGTTTTGGGGGAATTTTAATAAAACCAGAGTGCAAAATCTGGTGCAACTTTTAGGTTTTATTGTCAAAGCTTAATTGAACAAGCTGAAATTAGAAGCCGATTGGCTACCATGTACAGCTGCATTCGATTCTGAGTGCTCCAGTTTTAGTAAATCTTCCCCAGTGTGTATGTATAATTGTAAAAATAGGTGAAATAATAAAATGAACCTGTATTGTGCAATCAGCACTATGGAATGCACATAGGATAGCACTACTTAGCATTCATTTAAAGATGGTGTCCTCTTTCTCATAAATGTAAAAAGGAAACAACTTATTGGGAATGATAAATCATTTTAACATTTCAGAAAGCAATCCAATTCAAGAAATTGCATTTTTTTAGTTTATCAAGCCCAATGCATTTTATGCTTAAATGTAAAATAATCCAGTACTAATGTGATCAAATAATACATTATGGTATTTCTTAACAGTCATCCAGAGACTCATCTCCATTTACGTAAGTATTTTTAGCACATTATTCTCTTGAGTTTAAGTCTTAGAATGTTATGTATGGTATATTTTGTTTTAATCTGTTTTACCTGTTTTAACAGGGTGAGTGTGCAGAGAAGTAAATGGGATGCATCTCGTTCTTTGAGGTTTAACCAAGATGCTCAAAGAGAAGAAGGTTTGTATGATTATGACATTTAGTGCTTAAAGGGAGAGTCCAGCTAAAACTGAATGAACTTCTTAAATCCAATGTGGACATTGATGGTGGAAGTTGGTGAAATAACACAATTTTCCATTCCAACTGCTGTGAAAAGCCTTTCCCAGTCACCACAAGGTCACTTCTACAAACAAGACAACTTGTAATAGAATAAGAAATATACTTACTTTTTTAGCTGCCTGTGTGTTGAATAGCCTGCTAGGCTTGCTTCTCAGCCAATGCAGTACTTCAGGCAAGATAGTACCTGATACCCCATCGCATGCTGCATTTTCTGCTGTCAGCTCCTATGTCCTGTAGTGACATACAAGCTGGTGGGAAGAGCTACAGTTTGCAGCAGGCAGCAGGTTTTCTACACACCTGGAACTGTGACATACATGCAGCGGCTGGGGAGCAGCAAAAGGATCGCATTTCAACACATGGGCCATCAAAAAGGTAAGAATCTAGCCTCTTCTATTTCAGTCTGCCTGGTTTGTAGAAGTGACCCTGTGGTGACAGGGTCTCGCAGAAACTGCAGCTTGTATTGTACCTTGTCTTACTATGGGCTCCATTCACAAAGCGTAATCTTACCGCAACTGAGTATCCTGTAAGATACCGCACGCCGTTTTTCTAATAATTTTTTGGCTTTCACTAAAGAAGCTACTAAAATACTGCATGAGTTATTTTATGAAGTCATGCAGTATTTTAGTAGTTAAAACAAGCTATAATTTAACACCTGATAGTAGCTGGCATATTCATTAACATTAATAAATAGGCGTTGTTAAGGAGCGGGCTTTCGCCCGGATCCTTAACAACCGCTAAACAATATGGTTGTTGAGGAGCTGGCAGTGGCTGGTTCCCCATGACAGCTGAAAGTAAGGGAAACAATTGAAAAATTTGAAAAAAAAACTGTGTGGGGTCTATAAAAATGGTGTGCCCCCCCCCCCCCCAAATCCATACCAGACGCTTATCCGAGCATGCAGGCCAGAATCTCAAGAAAAGGAGGGGATGAACGACAAAGCACCTTGTCCCCATATTGATGAAGGCAAGGGCCTTTTCCCCACAACTCTGGCCGGTGGTTGTTGAGGTCTGCGGGTGGGGGGGTTTATCAGGATCAGGAAGCCCCCTTTAACAAGGTGGCCCCCAGATCCCGGCCCCTACTGTATGGGGTACATACTCATTCACCCCCCAAAAAAGTGTAGTGTCTTTTATTTAAAAAATAAATGTCTTCCAGTGTAGATCCATCATCAATCATGAACCCCCGCTGCCACTGCGATCAGCTCGCACATCACAAGGGGGCGAGGACATCACCAGATGACCTCACCCCCTTGTGATGCCATCGATCCAGCATGCCCCTGCCGACGACATCACAAGGGAGCGGGATCACCACATTTTTTATTTTATTTTTTAAAAAGAAGACTAAGGTCA
This sequence comes from Lithobates sylvaticus, assembly GCA_028564925.1. Taxonomy (NCBI): domain Eukaryota; kingdom Metazoa; phylum Chordata; class Amphibia; order Anura; family Ranidae; genus Lithobates; species Lithobates sylvaticus. Next base: position 108,680,334 of record CM053028.1, read on the forward strand.
AAAACTGTCTAATGTCTTTTTTTACACTGCACATTAGGTGTATTATGTACCCCATTCTCATTCACATGGGGGGGGGGGGCTGGGATCTGGGGGCCTCCTTGTTAAAGGGGCTTCCAGATTCCTGCTCGCAGACCCCCACAACCACCAGCCAGGGTTGTTGGGAAGAGGCCCTTGTCATGGGAACAAGGTGTTTTGAGGGGGCAAAGCCCCCCTTCCCCAAAGCCCCCCCCCATGTTGAGGACATGTGGCCTGGTATGGTTCAAGAGGGGGGGGCGCTCTCCCATCCCCTCCCGTTCCTGACCTGCCAGGCTGAATGGTCGGATAAGGGTCTGTTATGGATTTTGGGGGAATAACGCTTTTTAAAAAAAAATTGGCGTGGGGGTTCCCTTCAATATTTATGCCAGACCCAAAGGACCTGGTATGGATTTGGGGGGGACCCTCATGACACTTTTTTCCTGTTTTTTTTTTTTATTACTTTCTTTTACTTTAAGCTGATGACTCATCAATTGTTAAAGAAGCGGCTGGCCGCCTGCTCCTTAACAACCAGGTTGTTTACTGGTTGTTAAGGATGCTGGCGGCTCCCGGTTCCTTAAATATCACATGCGGTAAATAAATGGTCGAAAACCCAAAGATTTATGCACAATGTAGCTAAATGTCATTTATCCATGTTTCAGACCAGAGAAGAATGACTGAAATTACAGGCCATCTCATTAAAATAAGAATAGGAGATCTTGAACGTGTGAAGTCCAAAGATGGGAAAGAAGTAAGTAGCCTGGTCTTAAGTCCTCGCCTACATATGGTTCCAACATTCAGCAAAACAGTTTTCCAGTAAATCAAATATCAGTGTTAGTATTTTAGTTAGTATCTTGTTGGAATGAATCCAAGACTTTTTAGAAGGCGGGGGCTAAGATAGCCCAACAGGGTCCACCAATAACAGAATTCTCACTTTTGGGTGGACTGGTCCAATCTAATTTTACCAGCAGTTTATTTTCCTGACATTTTTGTCAAAAATTTTGAAAGCAGCAAATAACATATTTGCATAAGATCCCCCTAAGTGGGTAAAGCATGATTACCCTTTATTATCTGTTGAGCATTCAGCTATTTCAAAAAGAATTACCAACAGTCCCCTAAATCTGAAATTTAAATTTCTTTCATGAAAAACGCAAATGATTTTTGAATTTATTTTGTAACATTAAGGGGTCATGAACACAGGATGTTTTTTCAGCTGCTATTAGAGGGGTCTTTTTTTAACTGCCTCTAAACGCCCCTCCATGTTAGCTTATGTGTCCAAGCTCACATAAACTTTCAGAGGCTTTTGGAGGCATAAGCGTTTAGGGGCAGTAGAAAAAAACGACAGCTTGTGGATCCAGGAGCAGAGGCTGTTGAGCTGTAAAAACGAAAAACGCCAAAAAACTCTGCTAAAGCGCTTAGCCGCATTTTGCATTTTTACATTGGAGGGAGTGTGTTTACGGAACAAATGCCAAAAAAACAAATGCTAACGCCAAAAAAACACCCATAAACAAGGCTAACAGTGCGTTTTTAAACGCTGCTTTTTCCTGGCAGCAGCCAAAGACATGCTGGTAAGTTAATTGACTTCTGTCCAAAATTGGCCCTAGTATATGAATGGGGACCTTTGATTGTGGGCTCCTTGATGTTAGGGACCGATGTGAGTGTGCGATGTACAATTTACTGGGATAGTGACAATTGTAAACATGCACCCACACTCACTCAGGTTGAACTGGATGGACTGGTGTCTTTATTCAACCTTACTAACTATGTAACTACGTTACTATGGACTAAGCAAATCCAAGCATTTTCCAATGATTCCCTTTAGAGACCCTTTGTTTCTCTTAAGTCTATATGTCATATAGTGCATATTCCTTGAAAATTTACTAATTTATTTCATTTGCATGTGCCGCCTACAACATGAATGTTGTGTGCCTAGATTCACCCAGTTTTTTAAAAGTGTGCATACCTTGTATTATTTATGTTGTTGTAAGTTTTTATATAGATGTTAAATATCAAACTCTGTTATATGTAATAGTCTGTTTCTGGTGTGCACAGATATAATAGCTTTCTTATGGATATTACTCCAAAGCTTTGTGTAATAATATAAATCCTGAACATTTCTGATCTCAGCATGCAGGTGGGATTTACTCCAGACTTGAAGCTCAAATCAAAGCCTCTGTTCAGACCAATAGCCGACAAAGTAACACAGAGAAGAACCCTAGGTAAAGTACATGATTTTATTGAACAGTGGAAATATGTTCCTAAAGCTGCCCATACACTCTTACCTTTATTTATTTATTTTCATTTAAAGGAGAAGTTAACAAGGGGGCCCCCAGATCCTGGCCCCCCACCCTATGTAAATGAGTATGGGGTATATTGGACCCCTACCCATGCACCTAAAAAAAAAAAGTGTCAAAAATTATACACAGTATACATGTTTTTAAAATTTATTAGGCAGCTCCGGGGTCTCTTCCGATTTCTTCTCCCCTCTCCGGCTCTTCTCCCTCTTCTGGCGACGTCTTCTGCTTCCTCTGCTGATGTCTTCTGCCTTTGCCGGATCTTCTCCCCTCTCCAAGTCTTCTCCGCTGATGTCTTCTAGCCCTCTCCGGTTCTTCTCCCTCTTTCCGCTGTCTTCTCGCTCTTTTGCCCGGTCTTCTCCACTGTCTTCTCCCTCTGTTCTCCTTCCGATGTTGACTCGACCCTCTCTCCCGCTCTAATGCTGGGCGCGCGGTGTGCCACTACTTATATTGGCATGGGGCAGGGTCACCAGAGACCCACCCCTTATGAGGTCTCCAGTGACCTCCGGAGGTCAAGTGGTTAATAATATATAAAAGTAATAAGTAGTAATAAAAATATAGACTTTCATATCACTTTAATACAAAATCCCCCCTGTGTTCTGATGCTAATTGCTCTCCTTTAGCGATTTGTAGCTAATCAATAGAGGAGAATGCAGAGCAATTTTCGCTGGTGTGCTGGTCGCTGACATGAAACACTGCTCAAACTCAATCACTGAGCTACATATCGCTGAAAAATTAGTGAGCGATTTCATAGGAAATCACTATGATTTCCTCAGTAGGAAATTGCAAAGGCTCACTGCAAATAAATAGTTTGTCTCAAATAGCCATCAATCGTATTCTACTTTGACTTTTGTAACAATTTCCGCTATTGTCTTCCACTAGTGACGTTGACCCCATACAACTGTCCTTTTGTTCAATTAATTCTGTTCCTTTGTCTCTGCTCCGGCTTCCCATTGGCCACAGGATACAATTCAAAGTCCTAGTTTTTACATATAAAGTCCCCACGTGGCACCTCAATGTATCTTCACTATTCACAAAGATATATAATATTGATATACACATTTTCTGAATATCACCATTTACTTTTTCATCAATATACTATTCTGCTGTCAAATCTCCTTGTTTTATTGAAGCTGTGTGTGTGCTTTAGGCTTCATGTACACGGGACGTTGTTTAACCTCTCCTGAACAATTTAACTTGACAGCTAGAAACCACGGTCTAAAAACATCAGTTTAGCCGCGTTTAGTCACATTTAGCCGCGTTTGCGTCTAGAAGCACCTGTAAACGAAACGCTGCTAAATGCGATTTAACGCGTTTAGCAGCGCTTACAGGCATTTGGCATTTCAAATGTGTCTGAATCCATTTTTTTTGCATTCCAAAAATGCTTCTAAACTCAACTGCCTAGAAAAAAACTGTAAACAACCCTGTGTACATGTACTGATAAGATAACATAGAGGAGAGTTCAGAAGCAGTTGTTTATAGTAATTTCTAGGCAGTTGAGTTTAGAGGCCTTTTTTGAAAAGCAAAAAAATTTGTTCAGAGGCTGAGTTTAGAGGCATTTCATGCGCCAAATGCTTCTAAACGCGACTAAACCGCGTTTAGCCGCGTTTCCTTTACAGACGTTTTTCATTTTTGGCTATTTAAAAAAAAAAAAAATTTCAAACTCTTCTAAACGCAAACGAGGCAAAAACACCACTAAACGCGGCATGTAAACACTGCAAAACGTCCGTTTTGCACGTGGGTTACTATCTGTCAAGTTAAATTGTTCAGGAGAGATTGTAAAAACGTCCCGTGTACATTAAGCTTACTCTTTTTTTGTCAGCAGCCCTCTACTGTTCTCTGGTAACTTTCACTCATTTGGTAACTTATTGGCACTTGTGTTTCTTTGCAGATCAAAACCTCGTTTTGGCACGGGACGGACAACCTAAGTATAGGCAGTATACTTTGAATGTGTACTGCTAAGAATTTATTGTGATTATTAATTTGTCCATATGGACAGCTGAAATAATTTATTAGTTGTTTTACCTCTTGCTTGGCAAGTTTTCTGCTGTTTGGAATGCTGCTAGAATTAATTTCCAAAAGTGTTATTTTAGCTGTAAATCCTCTTTTTAATTAAACTTATTTAAAAAAAAAAAGTTGTGGTGTTTAATTTCTTAGACCAGTACTTAACATTTTTCTTTTTTAATTTATGTGAGCAGAGTTTTTGTTATCACCAACCATGAATCTCAGAGGCTGGAAGTATAGTGTATCTAAATCCAAAAACAAATTACTGCAGCTTAACGGTCCTTAGATATGATGGCTGCATTGGTTTTATTTTTTTCTTTTAATTACACCTGGTGATTCTGGCAGTAACACGCTTCCTGTGTTATGTCTAGTACACACAATGAGAATATCTGATGGAAAAAAAACACATTCGGAGCGATTGTCTGATAATCAATTCGTTCGTACACACCTTTCAAGAGCCAATCAAGACAGTTTATGAGAAAATATCCGAAGGGACGAGCACTAAAATATTTCTCACAAGATAACAGAGCAAACGATTTTCATGTAATTAGTATGGTATTTGTACGAAAACAATTGAGTGACCAAGACCATGCATGCTTGGAAATAAAAGAATACAATACATTACATCACTCCTGAAATTGGGGATTTGTCTTACGAGGATTTTCGTAACTTTAGTAATGTACTTGTTTTCGATATGGGGCTAGCATTTACCCACTTCCTGACCAGGCCATTTTTTTGCGCTATGGCACTGCGTCGCTTTAACTGACAATTGTGCGGTCATGCGACGTTGTACCCAAACAAACTTGACATCCTTTTTTTCCCAATAATAGAGCTTTCTTTTCATGGTATTTGATCACCTCTACAGTTTTTATTTTTTGCACTATGAACAAAAAAATTGTGACAATTTTTTTTTACTTTCTGCTATAATACATATCCAAAAAATATGTATAAAAAAAACAAATTTATTCATCAGTTTAGGCCGATATATATTCTACATAATTTTGGTAAAAAATAAAATGCAATAGGCGTATATTGATTGGTTTGTGCAAAAGTTATCACGTCTGCAAACTATGGGATAGATTTAGGATTTTTTTTAATTGTTTTTACTGGTAATGGCGGCGATCTGTGATTTTTAGCAGGACTGTAACATTGTGGCGGACAAATCTGACCCCAAATTACACTTTTTGGGGACCAGTAACATTATTACAGTGCTATAAAGATGCGCTGATCAATGTATAAATGACACTGTCAGGGAAGGGGTTAAAACTAGGGGCGATCAAGGGGTTAACTGTGTTCCCTGCGTGTGTTCTAAGTGCAGGGGGGATGGGCTGCCTTGAACACCACAGAGATCGCTGTTCCTGATGAATGGGAACAGCAGATCTCCATCATGTCCCCTGTCAAAATGGGGATCTGCCTTCCATAGAAATCCCATGCTGGGGATGCAAACAATAAGCATGATTATTGATTAAGAGTCATAGAGAGCTACAAACAGAACATGCTCATAGGTGTGTTATATCAGACTACAATGCCCTCCCGATTTAGGCCGGGGGAACAACAGGTGCCTGGGCCCTCAAGTCCGGGGGTTGGGTACAGGGAAATCTCCAGTCTTTCAATCGCATCTTCCAGGGGGTAACACTCCGTATATTGTTCGGTATGTACCATAGGCAATAAATGAAAAATGCCATATAGTGTAGTAATTCATTAAATAAGGAACAATGGCAAGAGCATACATAATAAAAATAAGACCAATCCAAATGCATAAAAAACAGAAACACCTAGCCTCTAAGGCTACTTTCACACTGGGGCGTTGGGGGCGCTGGAGGTAAAGCGGCGCTATATTTAGCGCCGCTTTACTGTCGTTTTAGCGGCGCATTTCGGCCGCTAGTGGGGTGGTTTTACCCCCCGCGAGCGGCCGAAAAAGGGTTAATACCGCCCGCAAACCACCGCTGCAGCAGCGTTTTGCGGGCGGGTTCGGAGCGCTGCCCCATTGTTTTCAATGGGAACGGGCGCTATAGGAGCGGTAAATATACCGCTCCTACAGCGAGCCAAAGATGCGGCTTGCAGGACATTTTCCAGCGTCCTGAAAGCGCACCGCTTCAGTGTGAAAGCCCTCGGGCTTTCACACTGAAGACACAGCAACAGCTGTTTCGGGTCGGTTTGCAGGCGCTATTTTTAGCGCAATAACGCCTGCAAACCGCCCCAGTGTGAAAGGGGCCTAAGACTTACATCTATCACCGCCACTCTGGGCTCCAATGTGGTTGTCACTCCACAAGCTCCACAAGCTCTATCCAACATGTGTTTTGCATGACAGTGCGTCCTCAGGGACCTCAAGTCTAATGACTGTCATTCAGGGCCGGGACAAATGGTAGGCAGGAGGGGGCGGCTGCTCTGGGCGCAATGGTTTATTGCAGGGATGGGGGTGCCCTGTGCCAGATGCTTCTGTTACAAGGCTGACAGGAATAGCAACATCACTGCTAACTCTAACCCTAAGGGAAGGGGGGGGGGGGCACAGTTTGGCATCTTTGCTCTGGGTGCTGGATGACCTTCTCCTGGACTGCTGTCAGTTACCTCTCTCCACTCTGCCCCTCAAGCATAGTTACATAGTTAGTCAGGTTGAAAAAAAGACACATCTAGTTCAACCATAAAAATTCAAAATAAAAAAATTCAAAATATCATACAATCCCATTTACCCAATCCTATACCCTCAGTTGATCCAGAGGAAGGCGAAAAAACCCCCCAGAAAAGCAGGATCCAATTTGCTACAGCAGGAGAAAAAAATCCTTTCTGATCCCAGAGAGGCAGTCAGATTTTACCTGGATCAACTTTATCTATAAATGTTAGTACCCAGTTCTATTAGGTACATTTAGGAAAGAATCCAGGCCTTTCTTAAAGCAATCTACTGAGCTGGCCAGAACCACCTCTGAAGGCAGTCTATTCCACATTTTCGCAGCTTTTACTGTGAAGAAACCCTTCAGTATTTGGAGATGAAATCTATTTTCGTCTATACGTAAAGAGTGCCCCCTTGTCCTCAGTGTTGACCGTAAAGGGAATAACTCAATACCAAGTTCACTATATGGACCCCTTATATATTTATATATGATCATATCCCCCCTTAAATCCTCTTCTCAAGAGTGAATAAATTCAGTTCCTCTAATGTTTCCTCTTAGCTGAGCTCCTCCATGCCTCTTATCAATTTGGTCGCCCTTCTTTGCACTTTTTCCAGTTCCCCGATATCCCTTTTGAGAACTGGTGCCCAAAACTGAACTGCATATTCCAGATGAGGTCTTACTAAGCAATTACTGAAGCACTGGGCTAAAGAAGAGGCGGGAGCAGCTGGCTCTGGCTCTCAGCCACAAGGTGAGAGGTGGTGCCAGCTGCCAATTAGGCAGCTGGGTGGATCCCAACAATACATTTGAGATCCTTCCAGAACCTGGAGCAGCTTTGTGATGTCAGCTGAGAGCGGGCAATAGCCCGCTCTCCGCTGACTCTGGGTCACCAGAATGCAAAAGTAAGTGCACTCCTGTGAACTACAAGAGAAATATGGCCGAAAAAACTTCAGCCATACTTCTCTTTTAACCACTAGCCTACTGGGCACTTTCACCCCCTTCCTGCCCAGGCCAATTTTAGGCTTTCAGCGCTATCACACTTTGAATGACAATTGCACGGTAATGCTACACTGTACCCAAATAACATTTTTATCATTTTTTTTCACACAAATAAAAGCTTTCTTTTGGTGGTATTTAATCACCACTGGGTTTTGAATTTTTTGCTAAACAAACAAAAAAATACCAAACATTTTGAAAAATAAAAATAATGTTAAGGTTTTTTTTTCTCCGTCACTGATGTGTGCTGATGAGGCTGCACTGATGGGAACTAATGGCCACAGGTGAGGTGGCACTGATAGGCAGCACCGAAGGGCATTAATAGGTGGTACTGATAGGCAGCATTGATAGGTGGCACTGATGGCCACTGATAGGTGACACTGTTGAGGAGGCACTGATGGGCACTGTTGGGACTGCACTGATAATCAGCACACTGATAATCAGTGCCCTAACTATCAGTGCCGATGTCTCTTTAACACAAGCCATCATCTGCTCTCTTCTTCCTTCCTCACGCTGTCAGCGTGAGTAAAGAAAAGCCGATAACCAGCTTGTATTAACATCCATGATCAGCTGTCTTTGGACGCAGCTGATCCCATGGTAAAGGACCGCTGTGATTGGCCCTTTACCCAGTAGTGGCCTGTAATGCAGGGCACAGGGGCACCACCCCCATCCATGCATCCGGCCCCCTAAACTACATGTGGTGCGCAGGATGCATGGATTCCAATGTTTTCTTTTTTTTTTTTTGTTGAAGCATGCGATTAGAGCCTGAGGCTGTAAAAGGTCTTCAGAAAAGGGTGGGCTCAGGGCACTGCGCCCGAGCCCACCCAGTTGTGTGACAATAGCGAATGAATATTCGCTATTGTCACACTGATTCTCCCGGCCAATCAGGAAGCCGGTCCTCGTTTCCCCATTGGCCTAAAGCAGAAGCGATCCTATTGGCTTAGAAAGAGACGCACAGCCACTGTGATGCCAAGGAGAGGCAGGGGAAGCCCAAATGACCGACTGACTCACCGGCAGCTGCCACTGGATCCATCCATGGCTGGGAATGGCAGCCCCTGATGACAGCTCACCGCACACAACACAATGATCAGTGACAGCCCGGCTCCCTTCCATGGATGGAGGGGGGGACACAGAGGAGGGAAGTCCCTGCCTGTGGGAACCCTCCAACATGTAATTTCGGGGGGCAGCAGAGGGTATGTGAGCCAGTGACCGGGGGGTGTAGGTATGGTGTGCGGTGCGGGCTGGAGCGACGGGGGTGGGGGAGGGGGGTCCACGGTCAGGTCCATCTGCCCCCCCCTGATTGATGGAGCACCAGCCTTTACCCTGATCTGTGATGCGCTGGGCTGTGGAGGGGGCAGGAGCAGCTGGCTCAGGCTCTCAACGACCTGCTGAGAGGCTGAGCCAGATATTGGTCAGGCATCTGGATGGATCCCGACATTAAAGTCAGAGCCTGGACAGACTAAGTTGACATCAGCCGACAGCTGACTTTAGCCCTATCTCTCCTTTAAATGTCGCAAGACTAGCAGTCAGAAGCACAACAGTGCCTTAAATCTCAAACTGCACCTACTGTATACATCAATGTGGTTGTAGTCAAGTGTCTGGGTACACTCACCTACCAGGAGGTGCACTGCTATTTTTCAGAAGGAACTCAACACAATCAGGGCGCTTAGGCACAATTAACCACTTGCCAACCACGCTATAGCCGAATGATGGCTACAGCGTGGCTGGCTAGTTCTGGGACGCCATCATATGACAGCCTCCCGTGATCCGGAGGACACTGCTGATCACAGATTGAGGTAAAGAGCCAATCAGCGGCTCTTTACCACGTGATCAGCTGTGTCCAATCAGAGCTAATCACAAATGTAAACAGAAGCCTGTTATCAGCACTCCTTTCCTCTTGTTGACAGTATTAGGAGAGAAGAAGAGAGCCGATAACTGGGTTGTGTAAAAGGGACATGTCCCACCAGTGCTGCCAATCTGTGCCTACCAGTGCTGCCAATCAGTGTCACCTATCAGTGCTGCCTGCCAGTGCCCATTAGTGCCACCTATCAGTGCAGCCTCATTAGTGCCCATCATTGCAGACTCCTCAGCGCACATCAGTGAAGATAAAAATTTAACTAAATTAAATTAAAACGCCGGTGGTAATCAATTTTTCGCTGGCAAAGGCTGGTGTTGGCGTTTCAATCACCATGGCACCATGGTTGATATGGTGTCAGGGTGATCAAAGCGCATTGTTTCTATTGTTACATTCTAATATATAATGAAGTTGTTCAACTAACCATAAAGCAGAATCAGTGGGAGCCCTGGGCGTGTCACTTGCCACATCTCCTGCCACCAGATGCAGCATGTCACTTGCCACCATCGCCTGTCACCAGATGCAGCTTTTTAACTTGCCACTAGATGTGGATTGTCACTTGCCCTGTCGCCTTCCACCAGATGTGGATTGTCACTTGCCACATCACCTGCCACCATTTGCAGATTGCCATGTCACCTGCCACCATTTGCAGATTGCCATGTCACCTGCCACCATTTTCAGATTGTCACTTGCCATGTCACCTGCCACCATTTGCAGATTGTCACTTGCCACGTCACCTGCCACCATTTGCAGATTGTCACTTGCCATGTCACTTGTCACGTCATCTGCCACAGTTTGCAGATTGTCACTTGCCACGTCACTTGCCACCATTTGCAGATTGTCACTTGCCACCATTTGCAGATTGTCACTTGCCATGTTACCTGCCACCTGATGCGGATTGTCACTTGCCACGTCACCTGCCACCATTTGCAGACTGTCACTTGCCATGTCACCTGCCATAATTAGCAGATTGTCACTTGCCCCGTCACCTGCCACTAGATGTGGGTTGTCACTTGCCAACGGATGTGCATTGTCACTTGCCATGCCAGCCAGTGCCACAAAATGTGTCTGCTCCCACGACGCACATCGCTCCCATATTGAAGTGGCCCGGCTGTGAGGGTGGAAGAGTGGTAATGTGGATCGGGCGGAGAGAGATTATGTCATCTATGCTCGTCCGCTCGTCTCTGTCCTCCATCTCTAATGCAGCCTGCCCGTCGCAGCCGAGACCCTGCGGCAAGAGACTTGGGGCTATGGGCTCCAGATTCGGGGCTACAGCCTCGATAGCCACCCCCTGGCAATACCTATGAATGTGACTAACTACTGCGAGCTATACCATGACCTGGATAAATAAGATAACCTTCACAGACTTACAGGGTTGTGCGTGAGAACAGAAAAAAACAGAAGTAACTGACTAATACAGAGTCCACATGGTAAAGTTAGACTATCAGGCTGGTATTCATCTGCTACAGATGGGTGACAAATGGATGAATATTCACGACATATACATATAGTAATAGGTGTCCAGGGACAACTGCTGTAGCAAATGATTACATTTAAAAAAAAAGGAAAACAAGCCAAATAAACCATTCACAACACTATGATCCACTCTATTTACAGAAGAAATCATGCTGTAAATATGTTTGTCAAATAATACCATAATTTAATATGCAGTGCCTGGCTGTGTGTGATGACTCTTTGTTTATTCATGACGAGATGAGTAGTGTTCTATGTTACGTACCCAATTACTTACTACAAGTAAGAAAAGGACATCAAGGGTGCGGCTCTATTACTTATCCTATGCCTCAATGGATGTACATTTAAAGGAATTTCTCCTTTATCTCATTCTAAGTATTATTACACTGCAGCAAAGGACAGATGGTAAGTCATTTTAACTTGATCTATTAAGCTCTGTTACTGGCGTATTTCATTTCATAGTTTATTGCATAATTATATGACATTTTTAAATCTCATATTAATATTATTGTTAATTAATCACTTTGGGGATGAGAATTATTATAAAATAACATGTGGGTTGATCCCTTTGGATAACTTTAGCCTGGATAAGAATCAGTAGTAAATTTTGGATATCCAAATACCTCAGCTAACCGCTTCTGCAGCTATGGTCTACCAGGGCTGAAGGTTACATGACGTGTGAAATAAAGACCCAAAGGTTATATGACTTGTGAAATACCAGACCTGAAGATAACATGAAATGAGGAATACCAGGACTGAAGTTTACATGAAATGTGGAATACCAAGACAGAAGGTTACATAATATGAGGAATACAAGGCCTGAAGGTTACACGAAAAGAGGGATACCAGTTCTGAAGGTTAAATGAAATAAGGAATATCAGGACTTAGGTTACATGACATGTGGCATACCAAAACTGAAGGTTACATGATACTGTATGAGGAATACCAGTACTACAGGCTACATGATATGAGGAATACCAGTACCGGCAGTCCCCGGGTTACAAACAACATAGGGACTGTAGGTTTGTTCTTAAGTTGAATCTGTTTGTAAGTCGGAACAGGTACATTTTTTAAGTGAAGCTCCAGCCAAAAAATCTATTTTTAAGCTTTTTGGATAGCATAGGGCAGGGTTATCACCCCTGCAACATTTGTTTTGCTGTCTGTGCCCCTGTTCAGAAGATTTCACCTCACTTTCTGTCCCAATGACAATTCGATTTTGAAAATTTTGAGTTGTTAGTTAAACGTGGACTGGTGATAAAGCATCAGTGGAGACACCCTTTTCCCATATTAACTCTTACAGGAGTAAATTTCCCTTCCTAGAGGTAGATTTCCTCTCACTTCCTGTTGTCTCCCTCTGTTTGTAAGTAGGAGTCGTTTGTAAGTCGGATGTTTGTAAGTAGGGGACCGCCTGTACTACAGGCTACATGATATGAGGAATACCAGGCCTGAAGGTTACAAGACATGAGGAATACAAGGTTTGAAGGTTACATGACATGTGGAATATAAGGGCTGTACAGTAGTTGTATAATACTCGAGCTGAAGCTTTGTAGCTGATGTGCGGGCCATTTAAATTAATGTCGACAGGGGTGGGCATTTGACAGACCCTTATATATGACCCACATCAGTAGGTACACTATACCCAACTCCTTAGCATTGTTCTACTTTTCTAAATACAATTTCCTGAGCTTGGTCAATAAATTATTTTCCTTAATGCCAGGTTAGATGGTCAGAAGCAGAGTGGTTTGTACCTTCTGCAATGGCTCATACTGGAGGATCTGATTGGATTAAAAGGTACTGTACATAATAACCAAATGGCAGTCTGAAATATACAGAAAACAAATGTTGGCTGAGATAAGCTCTGTTTTTTGCCGTAGGCATTGTCATTTTTTGCAGCAGTACTTTGTCTTCCAAACAGTAGTGCATCCAAAACAAAAGAGCAGACAGTAAATCCGGGTACACACTACAATGCCCCATACACACAAGCAGAATTTCTGTCAGAAAAATCTTGGAAGGTTTTTCCGATGGAATTCCGCTCAAGCTTGGCTTGCATACACACGGTCACACAAAAGTTCTCTAAACTTTCGACCGTCAAGAACATGGTGACGTAAAACACTACGACGAGCTGAGAAAATTCATTTCAATGCTTCCGAGCATGCGTCGAATTGTTTCCAAGCATGCGTTGGAATTTTGCGTGTCGGAATTTCAACAGACGATCGGAATTTCTAATCGGAACTTTTTCATGTCTGAAAAATAGAGAACCTGCTCTGAATATTTTGCTGGCAGAAATTCTGCCAGCAAAAGTCAGATGGAGCATACACAGGGTCATCATGGCACCATGGTTGATATGGTGTCAGGGTGATCAAAGCGCATTGTTTCTATTGTTACATTCTAATATATAATGAAGTTGTTCAACTAACCATAAAGCAGAATCAGTGGGAGCCCTGGGCGTGTCACTTGCCACATCTCCTGCCACCAGATGCAGCATGTCACTTGCCACCATCGCCTGTCACCAGATGCAGATTTTTAACTTGCCACTAGATGTGGATTGTCACTTGCCATGTCGCCTGCCACCAGATGTGGATTGTCACTTGCCCCATCACCTGCCACCATTTGCAGATTGCCACGTCACCTGCCACCATTTGCAGATTGTCACTTGCCACGTCACCTGCCACCATTTCAGATTGTCACTTGCCATGTCACCTGCCACCATTTGCAGATTGTCACTTGCCACATCACCTGCCACCATTTGCAGATTGTCACTTGCCACGTCACTTGTCACGTCATCTGCCACAGTTTGCACATTGTCACTTGCCACGTCACTTGCCACCATTTGCACATTGTCACTTGCCACCATTTGCAGATTGTCACTTGCCATGTTACCTGCCACCTGATGCGGATTGTCACTTGCCACGTCACCTGCCACCATTTGCAGACTGTCACTTGCCATGTCACCTGCCACCATTAGCAGATTGTCACTTGCCACGTCACCTGCCACTAGATGTGGGTTGTCACTTGCCAACTGATGTGCATTGTCATGCCAGCCAGTGCCACCAAATGTGCATTGTCGCTGCATTGGTGGCAGGCTGGCAGCACTGGTCCATTTAGCGAGGGCAGGAGAGCGGAGATGCAGGGCGGGCAGTGAAAGATGATGTAATCTCTCTGCTCCCCGGCGCACCTCCGACATTGAAGAGGCCCGCGCTGTGAGGGTGGAAGAGCGCTGATGTGTGGCGGGCAGTGAGAGATGATGTCATCTATGCTCGTCCGCCCGCTCGTCTCTGTCCTCCACCCCTAATGCAGCCTGCCCGCCTCAATAGCCACCCCCTGGCAATGCCTATGAATGTGAATAACTAGACGTACAACACTACGACGAGCTGAGAAAATTCATTTCAATGCTTCTGAGCATGCGTCGAATTGTTTCCAAGCATGCGTCGGAATTTTGCGTGTCGGAATTTCAACAGACGATCGGAATTTCTAATCGGAACTTTTTCCGTCTGAAAAATAGAGAACCTGCTCTGAATATTTTGCTGGCAGAAATTCCGCCAGCAAAAGTCAGATGGAGCATACACAGGGTCAGAATTTTCAACGAAAAGCTCACATCAGACTTTTGCTGGTGGAAATTCCGCTTGTGTGTGCCATCATGGATGGGAGGGAAGGAGGGGCCAGCAGGGAGCAGTGCACCGTTAGCGGTATTATTACAGCCGATTCAAGGGGCCTCTCGTTGGGCCGGGCACAGGCCCCTAATGGCTCCGGGCCCTCGGGCGGCGACCGAATCACTGATCGCTCTGTCCACCCCTGCTTACGGCTGTAAGGTAACAGAATGTGGGTATATCTCAATGTGTTTCTCGGCAGCCTCTCAGTATGGCGTATCCGGCTCCACTGGTATGTGTCTCTAATCTGGAATCAGAGTCCCCCTATTGTCTCTGGTGTGTCCGCATCCAATGAACCTCGCAATGGGGCAATGTAAAGAGGGATGCACGATAGTGTAGTATTTCCAAATGTTTATTGAAAAAACAGTAAAAGTAAAATCAAGGTACTCACAATAAGAAGTATCAAACAGGCATATAACAAACGAGCTGCAAGCTTGCCCACGTCACTTCCGGTGTCTCGTGTTCTTCTGCTATCAGCATGATAACTTCTAACAAGTTCTCTGACACGTGATAAAACCATGCTGAAATTTGTGTCAGGGAGGGTGCTATAAAAAGATTAGCAGACAGCTTGACTTGTCACAGCACAGCTCTGAAAGTCTCTGCCTATCTGGAGGGGGGTGTGTGCCTTTCCTCCAATCAGCTGTCTCCCAGTGTAATCCAAGACTACACTGCTACTGCTGAATGAGGAAGATAAAAAAAACTTCTAAACAGTATAGAAAGCTGAAGACAGCAGATATACGTGTAAAACGTATGTAGGAGGATTTGTTTCATCTCTGTGTATCATCTGAGGCTGTTCACTTCACTAAGTATATGTGAGGGTTTACATCCACTTTTAAATAAGGCCTCATTCACACTGCAGTTTTTTTTACGAATCTGAATGCAACTGCAGGTGCACCATCGAAAAAAGATTTTAAAATTAAATGGATCTATTTACACAGGAACTTTTGCTCTTTGCTTAATAATCAGGAGATTTTTTAGGGCTTTGTTACAGACATGCGAATGTAGGCTAACTCTAAAGTTTATATACAGTATTTATGATAATTTTTCCAGAATCTATCCTTATGTAAATTTAGAAATAGAGTAAATATCTGGTGACATGTCATATGGTAAACTCTGGTACCTTGTTTAACAACCTAAGTTCTCACACTTGTTAGACGGAACACTGATACAGTTTCCTAGCATTGTATCAGTGTTCCTCTATCACGGATGAGGAGAAGGCGGGGCTTTGTTACAATGGACGGCTGCCGAACAGACTGCATGACACAGCGGGAGACACCTGCTGCTTTAGAAATCAAAGGTACGGCTGCAGATGGGCATCCTCACTCGAGATCCTCACTCGAGTATAAGCCGAGCGGGGGTTTTTCAGCCTAAAAAATGTGCTGAAAAACTCGGCTTATACTCGAGTATATACAGGGGGTCCCTGAGTTACGAACTCGTTAGATACTGCCCGTCTGTTCTTAACTCGGAAATGTTCGTAAGTCGGCCGCGCATGCGCAGACCGACAATTACGGACAATTACGGACATTTCCGATGTTCCGTCGAATGCCGTTCTGCGCATGCGTGTCAAATTACGGACATTTCCGATGTTTGCCGTCATTTTCCGAGGCTCCGTCTGGCCGCGCATGCGCCGAACGGCGGAAAATGGCGGAGGGTCCCCGCAGCGCCCGGTTCGTAAGTAGGGGATGTTCGTAGGTCGGGCGTTCGTAAGTCAGGGACCCCCTGTACAGTAAATACAAAGTAACAATGTTATATTTTTTTATTATTTTACATGTGTTATAAAATTGTGTATCCATAAAACATTTATAAACCACACAGTGCTTTGGTTTAGTGCCTCAGTCAGAACTAAAATGTAGGTATGCCTATGAACTTTGGCTAAAGTCATTAAATATGTACACATATTAGCCAGGTTAAAGTCAAAGTGGGTAGAGCTGTTGGGCATTGCGGGTTATAATTTGCACATACAGTATTCTGAATTGGAAAATTAGGAACTTTTGTTTTTTGATTGGACGAATCCAGCATATCTCCCAACATTCTTAAATGAGAAAAAAGGAATATCTTTAAGTTCAAAAAATGTAGGCAAAAGGTACACCCCTGGAATAATTATGCAATAAAAAATGTAATACTTTAGAGGTTGGGTGGAAGGTTTAACCCACTTTTGATAATTACGTAGTACATTTATTTTTATAGAGGTCTATACATCAGACTAAAAAGAGGCACCGCTAATTAAAGGAGGTACAGGGGGATTTGGTTCCAAACGAGGGGCAGCCTCTTTGGATGAGGAACAGATGAAAGCTATGCTCTAGTTTTCAGTTGCAATTAAAGTGTTACTAAACCCACAACAGTAAAATCAGTCTGTATATGCAGTAAAGCATGCTTGTTCTACTCACTATGGAACCTAAGGGGTTAGTCCTATGCATTGTGTAAAAAGGCAGTTTGATCTTGTCTTCTCTGATCCTCCCCTTCTTCCACTGTCCTCAATCCATCTCCTGATAGAACAGAGGCTGGGGGACAAGCTGCACATGCTTAGTGTATGTGTTTTGCTTGAGAGTTTTATTTTTTTCTTGGGAGGGAGCATGTGATCAACACAGGGCCAATCAATACTATCCAGACAGAGGGTCAGGGGTCTTGCAGCCTAATAGGATAATCAGAGCAGAATGAAAACTCCTCCTAGAAGCTTTAACCAGACATTGATAGATGTCACAAGACTGCTATATACTGCTATAAACTATTGCATTTCCATGTTCTGTGGGAAACCAGATAGTGAATGCAGGATTCTGGGTTTGGTAAAAGAGCATGGCTACTCTCAGAAGATTCATCAGCTTTGCCACACAGGAAGGTAAGGCAGAGCAGGGGCATTGACACAGAATACAAATAGCATTCCTTGGTCACCAGCTCATATTTATTTCTCCAAAGACAGCCATACATTCCAAGCAACTGTAAATTACTTTAGACACAAACTGGCAATACATGTTTAGATTTTAAAAGATTCTTCCATCCACGCTATATAGCAGGGATATGCAATTAGCGGACCTCCAGCTGTTGCAAAACTACAAGACCCATCATGCCTCTGCCTCTGGGTGTCATGCTTGTGGCTGTCGGAGTTTTGCCATGCCTCATGGAAATTGTAGTTCTGCAACAGCTGGAGGCCCGCTAATTGCATATCCCTGCTATATAGCATGGATAGTAGATTCCCATGTTGCAGCTATTGTATTTTGACAGCCATTCCTGCCAGCTGTCAAAATACCTAAACAGCAGGTATTTTGGCTTATGCAGCTGCTGTTTGGCCAATATTTTTCAGCCCCGGTATTTTATTTTCTGAAGGGTGTTGTGTGGAAAGTGGCCAACAGGGGCACCCACTGAGTGAAATTTGGTCGTTTTATAATGAACTGGCTGAAATTTGCGCTGTGTCTGGTCAGCTAAAGTCCTATAACACAAAAGAAAGCCTTGCCTACTAGACACAATTAAAATAATGTTTTTTTGTTCTGCCCTGAGGAATGGAACACAAAGGAGATATATCACTAGATTTGCCACTTACAGTGTCACACCAATGCAGACTCAAAAAGTTGTTTCTCAAGTAGTTCCCATGTTTGTGGTTATTCTACACAATAGAGAAGCCAAAGGATGAACACAACAAAAGGAGGGAGATACCATAATGGACCTTTATTAGGGCCATGTCAGTTTGGAAAAGTCAGGAACTCGCGTGACACAATGTTGTCTCAGGAGACCCTAACAGACATAAAAGGGCACTTCCGATCATAGACAGTACAGACAGCAAGGGGAAGAAATAAGGACAAAGCCCTTGTTTACAGATACAAAATTAATCATAGGGCCCATTATAGTAAATCATGGAACATCTACCACAATAACATTTCTTCTGCTGTAGGTGATGTCCCTACAACCAACACCTTTCACCTGCAAGGCAATCAAATCACACAGGACAAAATCAGAATGGAACCTATATATGATGACATAGTCAGAAAAACAGCATCCAAGACCAAGGAGACATTGAGTGAAACTGCTCTGGTAAAATCTACGTATCTGATTTTTTACCTTTTCATTAGGTCTATATCCAAATCATAACAAGTATCAGCATTTTGAACCCTGTTCTAGCCTAAATGTGTATTTCAGATATAATGGTGAAGGAAAAGAGCCTGTTTTATTGCTCCCTATGTTTCTGCTGGGTAATTCCCATTACATCCACTGACACCCTGACACCACTATACAAAAAAGGGTATTTGTGTCTCTACTAGAGCAATTTGCCCTTATCTCCCTATCCGAGTGACAGGGAGTCAAAAGAATTAAAGCTAGCCATACACAGATTGAATTTTGTCCATTTCCTGCTGAATCAGCCCAAATCTGTGGGTGGCCCTATTGACGCCACCCGATTCGACAAACTTTGATCTGAATTGTCAGCCGATCAGTGACTGCAGCAAATCAGCTGCAGTCACTGTTGGGTATTCTGCCAGCTGGGGGCACCAGAAGAGCCAGCAGAAAAAATTGTTTAACAGAATGGAGGAATCTATTAGATTTCTTTTGTTCTTCCTAGGGGCTGAATGAACAGAAGATATATATGTGTGTATGGCCAGCTTTTGGGCACATTTTACTCATTGCAACACAGACAGCAATAAAAACCTATAAAAAGTTTTATTTCTTAGAACTCTTTCATATTTCCAGTTTTGGTCCCATTGAACTCAATGAGCAAGTTTGTTAAACCCTGCACCCCGGGTTAAAAATCCTGAGGCCGCAAAAGCAGCATGTGTACAGCCCTGTCCTGCTGTATTGTGACAGTTCTGGTGGGAGACCAGGAGGCAGTAAAACTGCATCTTAGTAGTCCATCTTTAATGCCCCCCTCACCCTTCAGCTGCCCTTCTGAAGAAGCAACTATCTAAAAAATGTTTTATGTTTTAGCTCAATGTAGTTGAGCAAAGGCTTGAAGGTTGACAGTAGCAGAAGCACAATTTTCACAATCACATACCTGAGTAGAAGAAACAATACTGTTGGTAAGTTGCCTTGTTTAGTTTGGGGTAGAGAAGTCTGACTCACACAGGAAGAGACCAACTAAACTGGTCTTGTACACTGCAACTTGACTGCAAAATTGTTGCTTTCACTTTGCACCTCAAATAGGATCCTCCTCGGCCACTCTACCCACCATTACCTGGCTCTTTCAGCATTCTGTACACATGCAACTCTCCCTGAGGTCATCCTAACAGCATTTATTTAAATGACCTTCGCTTCCAATTCAAGGTACTGCTAGGTTCGCACCTCCCAACAGCTAGATGCAAGGTTGAGCTACACTAATAGAACTGTTTTGTTTGCCAAAGAATTTGTAATACTGTCCAGTTCAACTTTTGTCATTCACACATTTCTGCAATACAGTAAAGCCAGGATGGTGACACCACTTTCTCTGTTGGTGTCACCACCCAAATGTACTCATTCTGCTCTCACCTATTGATGATAATTTGTATTTTCCTGTAGGATGAAGCACTGAATGATCTAATCAGTTGCTTAGGAGAGAATGTAAGTAAAACGTTACAGATCAGCAATTTGGCATATATGTAGGATTTATATTGATAACAGACAGAGGTTTTGCTAGGGGGTGGCTATTGGGGCTATAGCCCCGAATCTGGAGCCCATAGCCCTGAGTCTCTCACAGATTCTCAATTGGATTTAGGTCTGGACTTTGACTGTTCTAACACATGACTATGCTTTGATCTAATACATTCCATTATAGCTCTGGCTGTATGTTTAGGGTTGTTGTCCTGCTGGAAGGTGAACTTCCACCCCAGTCTCAAGTCTTTTGCAGACTATAACAGGTTTTCTTCTAAGATTACCTGTATTTGGCTCCATCCATCTTCTTCCCATCAACTCTGATCAGCTTCCCTGTCCCTAAAGAAAAGCATACCCACAACATGATGCTGCCACCAACATGTTTTACGGTGGGAATGGTGTGTTCAGGGTGATGTGCAGTATTAGTTTTCTGCAACACATAGCGTTTTGCTTTTAGGCCAAAAAGTTAAATTTTGATCTCATCTGACCAGAGCACCTTCTTCTACATGTTTTCTGTGTCCCCCACATGGCTTCTCGCAAGCTGCAAACAGGACTTCTTATGGCTTTCTTTCAACAACGGCTTTCTTCTTGCCACTCTTTCATAAAGGCCAGATTTGTGGAGTGCACAACTAATAGTTGTTCTGTCTACAGTTTCTCCCACCTGACCTGTAGATCTCTGTAGCTCCTCCAGAGTTACCATGCTTCTCTGATTAATGCTCTCCTTGCCCGGCCTGTGAGTTTAGATAGACAGCCATGTCTTGGAAGGTTTGCAGTTGTGCCATACTCTTTCTATTTTTTGGATGATGGATTGAACAGTGCTCTGTGATATGTTCAAAGCGTGGGATATTTTTTTTATAATCTAACCCTTGTTTAAACTTTTCCACAACATTATCCCTGACCTGTCTGGTGTGTTCCTTGGCCTTCATGGTGCTGTTTGTTCACTAAGGTTCTCTAACAAACCTCTGAGGGCTTCACAGAACATCTATTTATTTGTAAAAAAAAAAAATGAAAACCATTTATCATTTTCCTTTCGCTTCACAATTATGTGCCATAAATTTAAGTTTTTGGTGGTAACATGACAAAATGTGGCAACATTCAGGGGGTATGAATACTTTTTCAAGCCACTGTACATGGCAATCTTAATTTAACAAATGTATATAAACCTTCTGGTCAGGCTTAACGTTTAAACAGCCTGGCATTATACATGGAAAACATATACAATTTTGCTGAGGCCATTAGATATTAAAGCCCAACTCCAGCAAAAAAAATGTTTTCTTTGTCTTGAACAGAGTAGGGAAGAGTTAGAACCTCTGTCAAAATTGATATTGTATTGCGGTCTGTGTCCCTATCTGGCAGAATACTCAATGTCTAGTAGAAGAGTAACAAAATTAACTGTTCCAAACTGACATCCCCATAGGATATGCATTATCTCCACAAACATGGAAAGATATAATTATGGGCATCAGTTGTACAGACTTGCCACCTCCAACAAAGCTATGAGGTCTATGGCATTGGGGAAGAGGGAGGTAGGTTTGACTCTAATTTGAAAAAAACTCATCTTCTTCTGGTTTACAAATCCAACATCAGAATTCAGGTATAGAGCACGAATGACTCCTGCTCACATATGTTTTATGTAAAGTAAGGCATGTATAGGAATGTTAGATATCAGTAATGAGGAAATGTCAGTGAAGCTTCGGTCACAAAATAATGATTTTATCGTGTTTTCTTACCAATAAGAATACCCAGACCATAACCTCCAACAAAATACATAGTGGTGGACCTGTGTTTGTTCAAGATATTTACAGAGTATCCTTGCTAGAGGTAAGTCATTTTTTAAACTTGTACCTTGTATTATTCTAACAGACGAAAGATGACTGATGATCCACCAACCTACAATAAAAACTGTTGTTTTAGGAGGGGGTCCCTGTTCATCCCCAAAACAAAGCATGTTAGTCATGAAGTACTGAAGAGGGATTCATTAGTGTGTGGTGTAAGGGGAACAAGCTTAATTGGTGTTGACAGTGGTCAACCCTGCACAAGACAGGGACACCCAGCTTCGTCCTGCACTTTTATTCAGCAAAGCAGGCCTGTGAACAACCAAAACAAATATTGAGGTCTGACTACCAGGTAAGATGTCACCTGGGAATGGAGGCTTTATCCCACCCAAAACTCAACAAGGCCTCCAAGTTCCAAGACCCAGGACAGAACTTATTAGACATGTACAGAACGAAAAAATGTGTTTAGTTTTGTTTTGCTTTGATTCGATTCGTTATTTCCATAAATTAATTTAATTCGTTTTCAGAATTAGTTTTGTTTATTCAAATGCAAATCAATTACATTTTTTAGAATTCCATTTGAATTTGAATCTAATTCCATTAAAATTGCATTTGAATCGAATTCCATTAAAAATTTAATTTACTCTTTTCAAAGTTTTTAATTTTGGAAGATGGTTATATTCTATCTATTCTGTTCCATTCAATTCTATTGTTTTTTTTTCTATTCTATTCTTTCATTTTCTATTTTATTCTTTACTTTTCTGTTATATTCAAACTCAAATTTATTCTATTCGAAATTTGAATTTTGGAAACCGGTTTTATTGTAATATTCTTTCTAATCTCTTCTTTTCTTTTCTATTGTCTATTCTATTCTATTATTTTTTATTCCATTTTCTATTCTATTTTTTTCTATTCCTTTCAAATTTATTCTATTCGAATTTCAGAAGATGGTTATAGTCTTTCTATTCTATTCTATTGTTTTTTTCTATTCTATTCTTTTCTTTTCTTTTCTATTCTAGTCAATTATATTTTTTTATTTTCTGTTCTATTCAGATTTGAATTTATTTTATTTGCATTTTGGGAAATGGTTATATTCTTTTATTTTCTATTCTGTTCTTTTCTTTTCAATTATTTTCTATTCTATTCAAATGTATTCTATTTGAAATTCAAATTTCAGAACATGGTTATATTCTTTTTATCTTATTCTATTCTATTCTATTTTTTATTCTAGTCTATTCTATTCCTTTATTTTCTATTTTATTTCATTCTGTTCTTTTATTTTCTATCCAATTTTGTTTTGTTTAACTCTATTCTTTTACTTCTACTTCTACTGTTGGTTACTTTGTTTGTGTCTTGGTGTAGAATTCTATATCCCTTTTGGGATTCCCTGTACCCCACAAGTACACCTTCTTTTGCGCAACCATCCCATTTTGTACGTTTTTCTTTTGGAGTGTGCACATAGGCTTTGCTTCCAAAGATTTATAGATGGTTTAAATTCTGGCCTTTTCCATTCCACAGTTCATATGGAGTTTTCTCAGTTGATTTACATGGTAGTTGATTTTGGAGATAGCATGGGGTCAAAATTGCCTCCCCCAGTATGTGGTTGGCATATCTGCATCAAACAGCATGGTTATTCCACTCTCACATAGAGTACAGTTCATTTTTTCCACAACCACTTTTGTTCTGGGTTGTATGGTACAGTAGTTTGAAATATTATGCCAAGTTTCCTGAAAATCACTTGTGTGTTATCGTCTGTATATTCAGTTTTTTCATTGTCTTTGTGCAATACACTTGGAATTTTGCTGTTACCGTTCAAGTTTCTCTGGTACTTCATATTTGTTGTGTAACAGATGTAGTGAAGTATACCTGGAGTTATCATCTACTGTATAAAAGTGAGAAAATACCTCTTCTTTTCTGGAATCAATTTTTCCATTGGTCTGCAAAGATCTAAATGGATTCATTCCAGAGGTTTCTTAGCTCTGCTGTTTTTGAAAGGCTTTTCTTGTAATTTTTCCTTTTATACAGCTGGTGCATTTCATTGTTTGATCACATGGACTAATTTTTATTCGACTTGCATAGTCATTCTCAGTTTATTTCCTTAATATGTCAGTACTTCTGTGCCCAAGATGTCTGTGTCATGTGTGAATGCAGTTTGAATGTTTTTCCTCCTTGGCAGTATTAACCACCTCATTGCAGTTCAGCTGATACAGTTCAACTGTAATTTTAGCCTTTGCAAGTAAGATATCTTCTTTTGTGATGGCACAACTTTCATCTTGAAATGTCAGTACATTTCCTTGTTTTGTCTTCACTGACAAGTGATTAGTTTCAACAGCAGGGACATAGAGGCCATTTTTCACTGGTATCTTTCTGGTGACCATCTGGGAAATAGGACAGTAAAGAAAACCATCTCCTATTCCTTCTGATTACATTATTTGCCCATTAGCTGTGGTTTGGTATAGCTTTCTGATCAAATACAGTGTATTGCTGAGATTAGCTCTTTCATGCACCTTTTGTAATCCTTCCCACATTTTTTTAGCAGTTTCACGCTTTACATATATGTATGATTTGATCATTTTCTATGCTCAGAGAGATTGTGCTCTGAACTTTTTGGTCTTTCTCTAGCCACTCTTTGAAGGGTGTTCTGGCTTAAATTGATCTACACTGTACATTTCCACGTACCTTCTCTTATTAGCATCATTTTTATCTTGAATTTCCAAGACTGGTAGTTCTGGTTTGTCAGATTTGCAAATGTAAGCTTTGTTGCAGCTTTGTTGCTATCCATTTTCTTTTATTCTTTTGCAGTGTTCTTTCTGTTGCTGTATCTTGCACGTCTTATTTTCTGTAGCTGGCTATGACTGTACTATGCCTGGGTTCACAGTATTTTTCTGGATTTCTGGGCTATGCCTGGGCCCATAACCTATTAGAAATTCTGTATATAGTCCACATGATGAACTGACATTTTAATATGTTAAGGGCAAGCTTGTGGATGAATATAAGTGTAAAACAGAAATTATTTTTAATTACAGTGCTTCTGTTGCAGAGTCTGCTTTAACCACTTGCTTACCATCCTATAGCAGTTTTACTGCTACAGTGCGGCAGCTGTGTGCTGGATCACATATACATATGTGATTTGGCATTTCTGCCTGCAGGGGGCATGTGCAAATATTTACAGCAGAAGTCGATCTACGGGTGTCATGCACTCGATATCCTCTGGCCCCCGCTGATCTTCGCTAAAGAGCGCAAAACGGCGATCTGTCTATATAAACATGGCAGATCGCTGTTCTGACAGGAGGGAAGGAATGGATTTTGTATTCCTGCAAAGCAGGGACTAGAATCCATTTCTTTCCCTAGTAAAAACAGCACACAGTGCACACCAAAACACTGGCTAGGCACATATTTTACCCTTTGATCACCCTAGATGTTTAACCACTTGCCTACCAGGCACAAACACCCCCTTCCTGACCAAGCCATTTTTCAGCTTTCAGCGCTGTCGCATTTTGAATGACAATTGCGCGGTCATGCAAGGATGTACCCAAATAAAATTGTTATCATTTTTTCCCCACAAATAGAGCTTTATTTTGG
Organism: Lithobates sylvaticus; assembly: GCA_028564925.1. NCBI lineage: Eukaryota > Metazoa > Chordata > Amphibia > Anura > Ranidae > Lithobates > Lithobates sylvaticus. The sequence continues at coordinate 108,706,125 of CM053028.1, forward strand.
TGGTATTTGATCACCACTGCGGTTTTTATTTCTTGCGCTATAAACAAATTAAGAGGGACAAGTTTGAAAAAACGCATTATTTTTTACTTTTTATTATAATAAATATCCAATTTTTATTTTTTTTTAAACAAATTTTTTCCTCAGTTTAGGCCGATACGTATTCTTCTACATATTTTTGGTAAAAAAAAATCGCAATAAGCGTCTATTGATTGGTTTGCGCAAAAGTTATAGCGTCTACAAAATAGGGGATAGATTTATAGCATTTTTATTATTATTTTTTTTTTACTAGTAATGGCGGCGATCTGCGATTTTTATTGTGACTGCGACATTGCGGCGGACATATCGGACACTTTAGACACATTTTTGCGACCATTCACATTTATACAGCGATCCGTGCTATAAAAATGCATTGATTACTGTATAAATGTGACTGGCAGGGAAGGGGTTAACACTAGGGGGGCGCTGCAGGGGTTAATGTGTTCCCTATTTAAGTGATTCTAACTGTGGGGGGAGGGGATTGACTGGGGGAGGGGACCGATCGGTGTCCCTATGTACAAGGGACACACCATCGGTCTCCTCTCCTCTGACAGGACGCGGATCTGTGTGTTTACACACACAGATCCAAGTCCTGCTCAGTTACCGGGCGATCGCGGTTGCCTGGCGGATATCACGGCCGCCGGGCACGCGCATCGGGTCCCCAGATACGCGGCGGGCACACGCGCGCGCCTCCCGCGGCGTGCGCCTCCCGCGGCGCGCGCCCCCTGGTGGCCAAAAAGCGAGCGCCGTCATATTACGGCGGCCCGCCACAAGAGCTGCACCGTCCCGCCGTCATTTGACAGTGGGCGGTCAGTTACAGGTTAAACCCTTCCCAGCCAGTTTCATTAGTACAGTGACAGTGACGGTGCATATTTTTTAGCACTGAACACTGTATTAGTGTCACTGGGTACCAAAAAGTGTCAAAAGTGTCAGTTAAAGTCCAACTGTGAGCCGCGATATCGCAGACGCTACAACGTTCACGCAAACCAATCAATATACGCTTATTGGGACTTTTTTTTACCAAAAACATGTAGCAGAATATATATTGGTCTAAATCTATGAAGAAATTAGATTTTTTTTAAAAATTTTATTGGATATATTTTATAGCAGAAAGTAAAAAAAATCTATATTCTAAAACGAAGGGGAGAGAGAAGTGGGACTTTAAATGAAGCACACAGCAGTACAGGAGTAAGTCAAGTGACTAAAAAAATTTATTTATTTGATACAATCCATGGTATGTTAAAAAACATTTTTGGGCATCCGACCTCTGAAAATGCTATGGGCATCAAACCTCTATATAATAAACCATGGATGAAATGTACATGAATTACACAGTGAGTCATATTCCGATGTTCATATAAAGCACAAATAACAATAATACATATATATACATTTGATACTGTAGTTGGGCCCAGAATGGCCAAAGGAACCCTGGTAAAATAAAACAAAAAATAATAATACATTTTTTTTTTTGCCCAAAAAAAATTATGAATATAGATGGAGTCATTAAAATCTTAATGTTCCATGATTAGGGAGAAATCATAATAATTAAAGGCTGTTGCAACCGCTCATCAGGAGCCTACATCATGGAATGATTCTAAAAAAATATAAAAAAAGGGGAGAAAAAATGAATAATAGATAAGCGGGAGATAAGAAAAATATAAGGAATAATTTAGTTATGTAGACTTAATTTAAGGCTATGCGTTCAAACTCACGTCTGCATCAGCGATCCAGTAAAACAGGGTCCAGGGTCACAAAAAGAGCCGCAGAGCAACACCGCCAGTATATATTTTTTTCTATTATTCTCTGTCTTTTTTTTTAGTTTGTAGCGCAATAAATTAAAAACACAGTGGTGATCAAATACCACCAAAAGAAAGCTGTATTTGTGGGAATAAATTCCATTAATTTTATTTGGGAACGGTGTTGCATGACCATGCAATTGTCAGGTAAAGTAATGCAGTGCCGTATCGCAAAAAATGGCCTTGTCATGAAAGGGGGTAAATCTTCCAGAGGTCAAGTGGTTAAAGATGAAAAATAGGACTAAAAACAGTAACATGCAGCGAGAAACTCCTGAATGTTTTGTGTGCAAGAAAAAGGGAATTTAAAAGCAGATTGCAGAATCTGGAAAGCTTGAATGCAAAAACAAACTAAACTACAAAAGGCCAAAAGTGTGAAAGAAGAAACAGATTTTGTTTCAGATAATGAATATGTTTTTAAAACTAAAAGTTGCACCTCATCTTTGCAGGCATGGTGTGTTGATGCAGGCACTACGAGTCATATAACAAATGACAGAAATTTCTTTATTCACGCTGACCAGAGTAAAACAAAAAAAATGCCCATGTATTACCACAGTTTACTTCTGCGGTGCCATCTGTGTGAATGATTGTTTGATTGGCAAAACATTTACCACATCTGAATATCAGTTAATCTACATTCATTGTTTTCTGTATAGACAAGTGATATCGATACTATGATTTTACATGTGGAGGCTAAAGACAACTCTACAACTCTTCTGAAATACACTCTTTTGGTGAGTAGAGTATCCAGCAAAAACACTGTGTGTGTGTGTGTGTGTGTGTGTGTGTGTGTGTGTGTGTGTGTGTGTGTGTGTGTGTGTGTGTGTGTGTGTGTGTGTGTGTGTGTGTGTGTATGTGTGTATGTATATATATATATATATATATATATGATTTTTGTTTTACTCCATTGTTGATGTGTGACCTCTGATATCTCATGCATTTCTGTGAATTTTTTTTCGTAATGTGTTCATTCATTTATTTATTTGGAATGATGTACAGTATGTCAGCTCTAGCTTTAGAGCACTTGTGTTAAACATTCAGAAAACTGTGGCCATCATTAAAGCTGTCCATACATTGTACAATCTAATTGCATATGTTCTGTACTACCTTCTTTAGCGTTAACAATACCATGTGATGCGAGGGCAAAGTCAATTTGTTCACATATAACAATGCAAACTATGATGTCCAGCATAATGCACAACAGTATTCAGTATCTCACTCTTGCTGAATTTCAGATGAAAGTTCATCATGCCTGTAGCTACTTTGCCATCCCAAAGAGTTATAGGGGAAAGCCTGAAGGTGCCATGTGGTCCCTGGATCACAGATTGAGCTTTGTTGCTGTAAAATATACACAGGGGATTCAATAATCAAGGCCCCTTGAACCCCTCTAGGGAAAGGGAGTCTTGACTGATGGAAGCATTGCATTACAGTGGGAGTTGATCTAAATCAGGGGTCTCCAAACCATGGACCTCCAGTTGTTCAGGAACTTCAATTTCCATTATGCCTAGTCATAGCTGTGAATGTTAGAGTTTTACAACAGGACGTGTAGTTCCATAGCTCCCAACTGTCCCTGATTTGGAGGGACTGTCCCTGATTTGGAATAATGTCCCTCTGTCCCTCATTCCCCCTCAGTTTGGTCTGATCTATATAGATGTATATATAAAATGCACTTTTTATCTATCAAAAAGTGTTTTCCAGTGCTAAACCTTTCATCTGATTTCTAAATTGCTGCATTTGTAAATTCCAAAAGCCAATATAAAGGAATAGTAGTGGTAAAGAAAAGCACTTGTGGGTTTAACCAATCTTGTTTTTTTATACAATTTTTCTTTAAGTGAGCGTGGCCAGGGGTCTGTCCTATACCTGCATACTTTTGCTGATAGGTGTCCCTCATTACCATCTCAAAAAGTTGGGAGGTATGTAGTTCTGCAACATCTGGAGGGCCATAGTTTGGAGATCCCTGATCTAAATCAAGGAGGTTAAGTCACTCCATTAGGATTGGCTACAAGGACACAAGGGGATGGGGCGGAGCCCAAACTCTATAAAGTTTACATTGAGAGATGCCTCTCTGACCTGAGGAGAGTCAGCTGACAGAAGAGTTAAGCTCTGATGTTTTGTCACAGCTTTATTTGCCTTTTTGACCTTGCCAGCATTTGACATTGTTGTAATGGGCTAAGCCCTCAAGTTAAATTCTGGGGCCAGTCTAATGGCCTCTTAGACTGTCAGTTTATGGGTTATGAGTCCTCACAGTATACCCGTGACAGGCATTGGTTATTTGTTCGCAGATAAAAAAACTTGAGGTAATTAAGACTGACTCAAAGTTGATATACAGGGGGGTGAGGGGTTGTGTGTTCATTACTTTGTTAATGTTTGTGTTTTACACTTTCTGCCATTGGTTGCCAGGAAAAAGGCTGTGTGTATCCTAGCATCCAATGAAGCAAGTAACACAGAATTGACAGTGGGTGGAACTGTAAAATACTAGTTCCTCTTCAGATTTGCTTTGCCTGTGAATATTATTATAATTACAATTATAATTACAACACATATTACAATACAAAAGGTACAGGAGGGCCCTGCTCGTAGAGCTTACATTCTAAAGGAAGGGGGTGGTGGTACAAAAGGTAATAGCTGCAGAGAGTGATTTGATGGGGGTGGCTCAGGGACAGTTAGGTGGGTGTGGGATAGGCTTCCCTGAATAAATTAGTTTTCAGGGATCTTTGATGATTGACAGCAGATGGCAGTGGACAGATCCATAGCCACAATTCAGTTTAATAGTGGCTTTAGAATCTGCCCACTGCCATCCTCTGTCAATCTTAACCACTTGCCGACCGCCCCCTGTATATATACGTCGGCAGAATGGCACGTACAGGCAGAACCACGTACCTGTACGTGCCATTCTTCCGGCGGGTGGGGGGTCCGATCGGACCCCCCCCGGCCGGCGGGGACGGTCGGGATCGCTTCAGGAGCGATCCGGGATGAGGGGACGGCCAGTGGTTTCTGGCCCCCCCTCGCGATCGCTCCTGGCGAATCAGATGCTTCCTCTGTCTGTGTCAATCAAAACACAGGCAGAGGAAGTGATGTCACGCTCGGTGCGCCGGTCTATGTGACCGGAACGCCGAGCTGTGAACATCTAAAGGTTAGTGCACAAACAGTACACTGACACCAGTACACATAGGCACACAAAACACCCCCCTGTCACCCCCTGATCACCCCCCAGATCACCCCCTCCCCCCCCAGTCACAGTGTCACTAATTGCAGTGATCATTTTTTTACTGATCACTGCATTTAGTGTCAGTGTGACTGTAATAACTGTCCGGGCAGTTAGTTTTAGGTCCAAGGTAGCCCCCCACCCCCCCCTAATAAAGGTTTAACCCCTTGATTGCCCCCCAGGTAACCCTTTCACCCCCTTTTGCCAGTGTCACTAAGCGATCGTTTTTCTGATCGCTGTATTAGTGTCACTGCTGTCGCTAGGTAACCATTTTTTTTTTTTTAGGTAACCGCCATGTTTATATAGGTTCATAAATAGGTTTATAGGTCAGGTACCCCCATATTACAACCTAAATAAAGGTTTTAACCCCCTGATTGCCCCTAGAGTTAACCCTTTCACCAGTGATCACAGTATAACTGTCACTGGTGACGCTGGTTAGCCAGTTAGTTATTTCGTTATTTAGGTTCCCCGTCAGGTTTTTATATAGCGTCAGGTACCCCCATATATTACCTAATAAAGGTTTTAACCCCCTGATTGCCCCTAGTTAACCCTTTCACCCCCTTTTGCCAGTGTCACTAAGCGATCGTTTTTCTGATCGCTGCATTAGTGTCGCTAGGTAACCATTTTTTTTTTTTAGGTAACCGCCATGTTTATATAGGTTCATAAATAGGTTTATAGGTCAGGTACCCCCATATTACAACCTAAATAAAGGTTTTAACCCCCTGATTGCCCCTAGAGTTAACCCTTTCACCAGTGATCACTGTATAACTGTCACTGGTGACGCTGGTTAGCCAGTTAGTTATTTCGTTATTTAGGTTCCCCGTCAGGTTTTTATATAGCGTCAGGTACCCCCATATATTACCTAATAAAGGTTTAACCCCCTGATTGCCCCTAGTTAACCCTTTCACCCCCTTTTGCCAGTGTCACTAAGCGATCGTTTTTCTGATCGCTGCATTAGTGTCGCTAGGTAACCAGTTTTTTTTTGTATTACTGTTACGGGTGACGCTGGTTAGTTAGCTTGTTTTTTATACTGTCAGGGCACCCGCCATTTATTACCCAATAACGGTTTAACCCCCTGATCGCCCGGCGGGTGATATCAATTAGGTTTTAGGGTCAAATAAGGTCTGCGTCGCCCCAGGTTAGTGCCAGTACCGCAAACACCCACGCACAAAGCATACACCTCCCTTAGTGGCACAGTATCTGAACAGATCAATATCTGATCTGATCAGATCTATACTAGCGTCCCAGCAGTTTAGGGTTCCAAAAAAAAACGCATTGTTAGCGGGATCAGCCCAGATACCTGCTAGCACCTGCGTTTTCCCCCTCCGCCCAGCCCAGCCCACCCAAGTGCAGTATCGATCGATCACTGTCACTTACAAAACACTAAGCACACATAACTGCAGCGTTCGCAGAGTCAGGCCTGATCCCTGCGATCGCTAACATTTTTTTTGTGGTAGCGTTTTGATTCAGTCGCTTCAGTCAGGAGCTTTTTTACCTGTGAATCTCAAAAAAATAAAAAAAAATAAAATAGTTGTCGTTTTATTGTTCTCTCTCTCACTCTATTCTCTCTCTATTGTTGCTCTTTTTTTACTCCATTCTATTCTGCAATGTTTTATTATGTTTTATTATGTTTTATTATGTTTTATCATGCTTGCTTTTCAGGTATGTAATTTTGTTTACTGTGTGTTTTAGTGTTGAGCATTTTTTTGTTTTCAGGTGCGCCATTCAGTTGCAACGCGGATTTATTTATCTTGACAGCAACAGCGTTTGCTCCCACGATACATAAAGCCGCGACTCCAACGCTGTAGGAGGTGATTTCACCACCACAGTTAAAAAAAAGAGCATATATGCCGAAGCATGGGGGCAGCAGGGGGGGGAGCGATTGGCTCCTAATGCCACGTACATACGGTCGAAATTCCGACCGTGTGTACACGGCATAACTTTTGCGGGAGGATGCCCCCATGCATCGGCATATATAAATGGTGCATGTATGCCCATCATTAGAAGTGGGTGGATGAAGGGAGGTATTCTAATGGTGGGCATACCCACCAATCAATCTCTTTTTTTCGTTCAGCCAAGAGGCTGCATGAAAAAAAAAAGATTACAATATATGTCCAGTATGTTGCTGGACTTTGAATGGTTATACCAGAATGATGCCTGCAGGTTTAGGTATCATCTTGGTATCATTCTTTTCAGCCAGTGATCGGCTTTCATGTAAAAGCAATTCTAGCGGGTAATTAGCCTCTAGACTGCTTTTACAAGCAGTGGGAGGGAATGTCCCCCCTCCCGGATATAAACCGCGCCATTGGGAAATTGGGAAAGCATTTTATCACACCAATCTTGGTGTGGTCAGATGCTTTGAGGGCAGAGGAAAGATCTAGGGTCTAATAGACCCCAATTTTTTCAAAAAAAGAGTACCTGTCACTGCCTATTGCTATCATAGGGGATATTTACATTCCCTGAGATAACAATAAAAATCATAACAAAGAAAAAAAAATGGAAGGAACAGTTTAAAAATAAAATAAAAAAGCTAAATAAATAAAAAAAAAAACAAAAAAAAAAAAAAAAAGCACCCCTGCCCCCCCTTCTCTTGCGCAAAGGCGTACACAAGCGTTGGTCTGGCGTCATATGTAAACAGCAATTGCACCATGCATGTGAGGTATCACCGCGAAGGTCAGATCGAGGGCAGTAATTTTAGCAGTAGACCTCCTCCGTGAATCTAATGTGGTATCATGTAAAGGCTTTTAAAGGCTTTTAAAAATGTATGTAGTTTGTCGCCACTGCGTGTTTGTGCGCAATTTTAAAGCATGTCGTGTTTGGTATCCATGTACTCGGCCTAAGATCATATTTTTTATTTCATCAAAAATTTGAGCAATATAGTGTGTTTTAGTGCATTAAAATAAAAAAAAGTGTATTTTTTCCACAAAAAATGCGTTTGAAAAATCGCTGCGCAAATACTGTGTGGAAAAAAAAAAATGCAACACCCACCATTTTAATCTGTAGGGCCTTTGCTTTAACAATATATATAGTGTTTGGGGGTTCAACGTAATTTTCTTGCAAAAAAAAAATATGTTTTCATGTAAACAAAAAGTGTCAGAAAGGGCTTTGTCTACAAGTGGTTAGAAGAGTGGGTGACGTGTGACATAGGCTTCTAAATGTTGTGCATAAAATGCCAGGACAGTTCAAACCCCCCCCAAATGACCCCATTTTGGAAAGTAGACACCCCAAGCTATTTGCTGAGAGCAATGTTGAGCCCATTAAATATTTTTTTTTTTTTGTCCCAAGAGATTGAATAATGAAAAAAAAAAAATATATATATTTTTTTTACAAAAAGTTGTCACTAAATGATATATTGCTCAAACATGTCATGGGCATATGTGGAAATACACCCCAAAATACATTCTGTTGCTTCTCCTGAGTACGGGGATACCACATGTGTGGACTTTTTGGGAGCCTAGCTGCGTACGGAACCCCAAAAACCAATCACCGCCTTCAGGCTTTCTAAGGGTGTAATTTTTTTATTTCACTTCTCACTGCCAATCACAGTTTCGGAGGCCATGGAATGCCCAGATGGCATAAAACCCCCCAAAATGACCCCATTTTGGAAAGTAGACACCCCAAGCTATTTGCTGAGAGGTATTGTGAGTATTTTGCAGATCTCGCTTTTTGTCACAAAGTTTTGAAAATTGAAAAAAGAAAAAAATTTTTTTTTTTTTTCTTTACTTTCTTCATTTTCAAAAACAAATGAGAGCTGTAAAATACTCACCATGCCTCTCAACAAATAGCTTGGGGTGTCTACTTTCCAAAATGGGGTCATTTGGGGGGGTTTTGTGCTATTTTGGCATTTTATGGCCTTCGAAACGGTGATAGGTAGTGAGGAGTGAAATCAAAAATTTGCACCCTTAGAAATCCTGAAGGCGGTGCTTGGGTTTCGGGGCCCCGTACGCGGCTAGGCTCCCAAAAAGTCCCACACATGTGGTATCCCCATACTCAGGAGAAGCAGCAAAATGTATTTTGGGGTGCAATTCCACATATAACTATGGCATGTGTGAGCAATATATCATTTAGTGACAACTTTTTGAAAAAAAAAAAAAATCTTTTTTATTTTTGTCTTTATTCAATCACTTGGGACTAAAAAAAAAAATATTCAATGGGCTCAACATGCCTCTCAGCAAATAGCTTGGGGTGTCTACTTTCCAAAATGGGGTCATTTGGGGGGGTTTTGTACTTCTCTGCCATTTTAGCACCTCAAGAAATGAAATAGGCAGTCATAAATTAAAAGCGGTGTAAATTCCAGAAAATGTACTCTAGTTTGTAGACGCTATAACTTTTGCGCAAACCAATAAATATACGCTTATTGGCATTTTTTTTACTAAAGACATGTGGCTGAATACATTTTGGCCCAAATGTTTGACTAAAATTGAGTTTATTAGATTTTTTTTATAACAAAAAGTAGAAAATCTCTTTTTTTTTCAAAATTTTCGCTCTTTTTCCGTTTATATCGCAAAAAATAAAAATCACAGAGGCAATCAAATACCATCAAAAGAAAGCTCTATTTGTGGGAAGAAAAGGACGCAAATTTCGTTTGGTTACAAAATTGCATGACCGCGCAATTACCAGTTAAAGTAGTGCAGTGCGAAATTGAAAAAAAGACCTCTGGTCCTTTGGCTGCCAAATGGTCCGGGGCTGAAGTGGTTAAGCAAGATGGGCCGGATGGGGAAATTATCTCAGAATTTCCCATCAGGCTCCGCCCACCCAATAACTCATATTGTCAACTGCTGCACCTGGTTTGTGGGCGAAGCCAGTTAGGGAACTGGGAGATTAGTTCTCCATCAGGTCCACCATGCTTGTGAATGATAGTACACAGCAGGGGGCGGATCCTAAAGCTGCTATTGGGCTGAATAGCGGCCATGGATCCGTCAACTGATATCCACTGTCAATCAAAAGTAAAATGGACCCGATGGGAAACTAGTCTCTCAGTTCCCTATTAGGCTTCACCCACCTCTATTTGAAACTCCTTGGCCATGTGCCTGCCAGTGTGATGGCAGTATGGATATTTCTTTCTCAGTGCCACATGGACAAGTTGAGGCCCAAGCATAATTGTAAAAGGTGTCTACAACACTATTTTTTGAATTTCCCAGACTGTGCCTAGAAGAGACAAATCGATTATGTTGCCTATAGAAAACACTGAAATCACAGCTTTGTTTTCTTTACTATAATTTAGATAATGAAAGCCATTTTCATTAGTAGAATGTAAGTTGAATATTAAACTATACTAAATTGATTTCCTTTGATCACATAGGGGCAACACAGTGATTATTTTCATATGGACCCCCTAAGAGGGATAATTGTACTGGCCAAACCATTGGAATTCAACACAATTAACAAATACGCTCTGATTGCTAAAGCTATGGTAAGGCAGCTAACCCAATAATACTGTCATAGAGCTTATTGTATATTTACCTTTAGGGATCCATTCACATGTAGTGGAGTCCTGTTTTGTCACGTTTTTGGGCAAAGAGATCACACAAATACTTAATAATACATTTTAATAAAAGTATAGCCTTTATTAAAAGTAATGACAGATACAGATAAAGATAAAGATAATATGACAAGAATACTTAAGTGAAGATGCTGCTTTGCCGTGGAGTCCCCCTGCACCTGCAGCATGGCAAGACTCCTTGGCGAAACAGCATCTTTACTTTAAGAGGAAGTAAACTCTGCTTTATTTTTATTTATTTTTTGAATATTATCATAGAACAAAGTATTAACATGGCTTGCACATTGTAATCTTAGTAAAAGCCGCTTTGCGATTACCTTTTTGAAGTTTTATAAATGATATCTTCCGGATATCGGCTGCGCCATCTTAGGTATGGATTGCTGTCTCTGCTGTGGACGTAATTTCCAGCCATCCTCTCAGTATAACAACAGCGGCAGATTCTTTCTCGTATGAACTGAGATACGAGATACACTGGTTCACTCCCCCTGTGTGACGTCACACAGTCACAAGCGGGGAGAACCAGGAGGCTGAGGAATGCAGAGTATCGCGATCTTTGCTAGCTTAGCTGTTTTCAGGGGAAATGACAGACCTGGAATGCTGTTACAGAAACGGCACACATAGCATGCCGTGACCCAAACGCTGAACTGAGCATGCACCCGTAACATCATAAAGGATTGCAGGACAGATTGTCACAAGATTATACAAGTAAGTCAACTTTCACAGGCAGTGATCAGTAGCATTAGCAATGAAGATTACAATGAGCTAAAGTTTAACTAGATAGTTTACAACCACTTTAAGTATTCTTCTTATATTTTCTTTATCATTATCTGTACCTGTCATTACTTTTAATAAATGTTATACTTTTAAGTATTTGTGTGATCTCTCTTTGCATATATCGAACACAACTCCAAAAACTTAAAAAAAAACATTGTTAATTTCTGAAAAATAGTTTTATGTATATATTTTCTAATTTTACTTCACCAACTTAGACTATTGTGTTCTGATCCATCAAATAATTCAGATTAAAAAAACATTGAACTAAAGGCTATAATGTAACAAAATTGGTAAAAAGCCAAGAGGGGTGAATACTTTTGCAAGGCACTGTACATTCATTTTTTTAATAAAAGATTAAATGTTTTTAAAAGATTGAGCACTATGTATAGTCTCTTTTTATGGTGGATTGACTGAGAGGAGGTAAAGCGGAGGAGAGGAGATAAGAGCTGGGAGGTGTCTATATCATTAGATCAACAATATCCCCAGTGGTGGGAAAAAGGCACATAGTGACCATTTATTGGTCATATCCTGCAAGTGAGGGCACATCTGGTGGAGGAAGGTCACAATTGCATGCTTATGAGTTACACAAAGCAGTGGTAATCTGTAGAAGATTGCGATTATAAATCTACACTCTGCTGGTTACTATAAAACAAGGACTGCAGCACTTGTCTTTTGGATGGACTCCATATTTAAAAATAGTTGATGATTTTGCAATACAGTAGAAAGACTTGAATTTTTCTGTTTATGTATATCATTTTTTTTATATTTTAATGTCACGGTATTTCATCCCAGTTTTGGTTATTGTTTATTTAAACTGACAGCATCACTACTGAATTGTTGGCATAGGAGTGCAGCACCATTTTCAGTTTTGGTTATTTAGCATACACATATTTATAAGAGGGTGTTTGGGGTGAGCGATCCAAATAATATTAACACATTGTTATCTATATATAATTTTTTAGAGCATAGCAGCGCGCAAGTATATATGTTTTGAAGTAAAGACCCTAAATTGACACCTGTGACTGTGCAGGTTTCTGGGAATCGCATTGGCTACTAGTAGTTGTGCATAGATGCAAGGTAACCACATGCCAAAAAGAATTGACTCATGATCCTTAGCTGTGAGGTCTTATGCCCCGTACACACGGTCGGAAAATCCGACCACAAAATCCATCGGATTTTTTCCGACGGATTTAGTCCGACACTGGTGTTGCATACACACGGTAGGACAAAGTTGACGGAAAATCCGATCATTCTGAGCGTGGTGACGTTTGTTGCCTACGACGGGACTACGTAGAGGCTAGTAGCCAATAGCTTTGGTCTTGTAATGTGATCTGAGCATGCGTGGCACTTTGTCCGTCGGAATTCGCTACACACGATCGGAAAAAGTCCGATAGGACTTTGTTGTCGGAAAATTTGAGAGCAGGAGATAAAACTTTGTCCGTCGGAAAATCCGATGGAAAATGTCCGATGGAGCCTACACACAGTCAGAATTTCCGACAACATTGTCCGATAGGACATTTTCCGTCGGAAAATCCGACCGTGTGTATGGGGCTTTAGACTGTTTAGAAAGTTACCTCATGATCTTCAGCTGCGTGGGTTTAGACTTTCCAACATTCATGTTCACGTAAAGAGAAGACTGTCCTCTTGTTAATGTTACTGAGCGTTTTGGAGTATCCCATGCCCTAACCCCTCCCATATTTAAAGTTACCTCAAGTGATCCTCTAGAGTAGACGGTTCTTTTAGGGAAAATTCATTTTTACTAGTGCCCCCTGTTGTGTTAGTTAAGTATAAAACAGTACCAATGAGTATGTAATATTTTATATATATATATATATATATATATATATATATTGTCTATTATTTGGAAATATAGAAAATCACTATTTCTGAAAAGTGATCTGCGGTAGATCAATTTTCAGAGGGTGGTAGAGCAGTGGCTGCTAAGAATTCAGCAAGCAATCCCATTGTAAACCCATTGACTTTATTGGGTAAGTTTCGACAGACTCCTGTTAAATTCTGCAGGCCAAGTTAAAATTGTTGCGAAGCAAAGTGTCACAAGCCGCATCATGCGTACAGCCCCATCCCACTGGAATTTAGGTGAGTGGTCGGGAGGGTGAGGGGGCCACATAAAACTACTTGTTTTTACCACTCCATGGCTGCCCTTGTGAAATGAGCCTTAGAAGCTTCTTACATATGTTCCTTGTTTATCTTGGTATACTTTATCAATGCTATGTATATATATTTTATTAAGTTTCAACATCAATGTGTTGATCTATGTATTCTTTATATGTATCCCTTTATAATCAATCTTCATTAAAACATTTTAAATAGGATAAAAAAGGCTATTCTAGCACAGTTCCAGTTCATATAGACATAAAAGATGTGGACACTATGAATCCTCATTTTATTTACCCTCTGTATGAAGCATCAGTTCCTGAAAACCATGTGAGTAAACCAACCACTCTACATTATGCTATAGCTCCCTGCCTGGTAAATATGTTGTTATTAATGCTATATGGAGTAGGCTTAGTTATATAACAATAGTATGAGATATGTACCTATTTCACATGTTTATGATTATTCTTGGACCCCAAAGAGATGCATATTACTGGCAATGGGTGGGAATGTGGTGTAGTGTGACCAGGGTTATGTTGAAAAAGGAATCAAAACTAATACAGGTTTAATGGTTGTTTCTATGTATTGGTATATACTGACATAATGGTTTAACATTTTACTCCAGAAGGGTAAATTATCTACCCATCCCAAGGAAATAAAAGCTATGGATGGTGATATCGGCATTAATGAAACAGTGACTTACAGTATCAGTAATGGTAAGTTATGCCAATAGATTTCCTGTACAGCTCTATGTTACAGCCAGAAGCCAGAATAAATATTACAATGATACAAGGATATGTGACAGCAGGTACCAAAGATGCCATAGTTGCAAACATTTGGAAAGGAGGAGCACCTTGAAGGGGCCAAGATGCAAAATGCAGCACATGGCCCCACTGTATGTAGGAATGTAGCCACACTCTCTTGCTTGCTCTTAAGATGGACTGGGACCATGTACTATGGACTACGGAGCATGTAATCAAGCACAAGCACAGACACTTTTTCAGTGGTTGTGCTTTTCTTCTTCCTGCAATGTAGGGCCCCTTTCACACCAATGGACTGATCGGTCTGCCTGTCATTTTATCAGGTGGACACCATTGGACCATCCATTGCTCTCTATGGAGCAGCGGATGTCATCAGACATGTGTCTGCTGACACCTGCCGACATTGGATCCTGTCCACTGAAAACAGACGGATGGGGATCTATTCTCCATACATCGAGTGAATAGGATCAGATGATAGTCGGATGAAAGCAGACAGTTGGTCTGTTTCTATCCAACAGCCCATAGAGGACAGTGGGCTGTGTCTATTCTGCATCAGCAGAGCGGACAAGGACCTGTCATCCACCTGCTTAGCGAAAACAGCAGAGAGATCCCCTGCTGAATGGGCGGATCCACTGGCGGTTTCCATCAGTGTGAAAGGGGCCCAAGTCTAATAATCAGCCAATTTCTTAATAGTCATATAGTTGCTAAAAGCAGGAGCAAACGAAAAAGAAAAAGGGGGAATGTATATCTCCATATACTGGGACTTTAAATGAAGCGCACAAGGAAAGGGGGGTAGTGCGCCTCCATCCCTATTTTGAATACAAAAATATTAAAAGAGTGTGGGACTTTAAATGAGGCTGACTCAAACACGAATATACAAGTAAAAATTGGTAGGTTTAATGTACATATTTGTCAAATTACACAGCGTTATGTGTGTCAAACAGTCATTCAATGCATGTACAAACGTCTTAGAGAATACATAATATACATATAATTGGGGTATAGAAACATAATTGCCATAATAAGGAAAAAGTTTTGCATAATTGGTAAATGCAGCTAATAATGTACAGTCAAGGTTTGTGGAGATAAAGATAGAAATGTGGGGGAAAGTATCCCCACTGGCTCGACGCGTTTCGTCGGTTAGCCGACTCATCAGGAGCAGATAAAGAGTATCTGTAAATAATGATAAAAAATGCTTAATCAAAAAAAGAGGAATGTGGGAAATAACCCATAATGTAAAAAATATATATAGGGATTATATGTATAGAAGAACAAAAAGACAAAAAATGGTGAAGTCCGCAAACTTACATCCCATTGAAACACTGGACCTCAACGAACCCAATAAGCAGGGGCAGCCCAATCAAGCCTCACCCGGAGCTGAGGTATGTGAGTGCGCCCACAGACAACAGGTCCACATTGGAGGGTCCCCAACCAAACGTCAAATAGGTATATGGAGTATTGTGCCTATTGTTGGCAAAAATCTGTAAAGTATTTAAAAAGTATTTAAGGAATCTTAATATAATGGTACATCCGGCAGTGCTAGCAGGCTCGAGAGAGTGAATGAAGTGAAGTATACATAGAAAGAAGAGCTGGTGAAAGTGAATAAAGAAGTGTCAAGTGAGATAAAGATGTAGAAAAAGTCAATAAGGATGATATCTTGGTGAAAAAATATAAGAAAAATAGGCTGGTGAGGAAAAGGAATATGAATGTGCAATGTGAAAAGTAAAAGAGTGAAGTGTGTAGAAGTGTGACTTGTAATGTTACCTTGTATTAGCCGATATGGGTTTTGCATGTGCAGTACAGCGAGCAGTACAAGCCGGTTGTCCAGTCGGTAATGGGTGGGGACCTCCAAGAGGGCCAGCTATATAGGGCGCACAAAACCAACGTCACGCAGGCGTGGTGACGGGTGGGGAAAGCGCGAGCGCCATTGGCGCCAAAACCATCCCCGCCCGTACAACAGCCAGCTGAAAAAATGCTGCGGAAACAGGCGGCGCCAATGGTTGACGTCGCTGGTGCGGCATGTGCGTGACATCGATACGCAGGAGGCGCCATCCCCATGACACCCAACAGACAAGGGGGCGGCAGGGGGCGGCGACTGGCGCGAATCGCAGCTCCAAAGGAAAGAAAGACAAAGGCAACCCCCGCAAAGCAGGCATGAAGAACAGGGTCCATATGGGGTGGGAAAGGATGTGGAAATTAGGTATAAAAGAAGTAAGTCAAAATTGGGTACGACGTATCGTAAATATACTTAGGTAGTGTCCCAACCATTAGAGGGGTGGGTAATGATTAAAGGGGCAGCTGTATGCCACCCACTGTGTTGAGATTCTGCCTCCATCCCGGTTTATGCATACGAAAAAGAAAAAGGGGGAATGTATATCTCCATATACTGGGACTTTAAATGAAGCGCACAAGGAAAGGGGGGTAGTGCGCCTCCATCCCTATTTTGAATACAAAAATATTAAAAGAGTGTGGGACTTTAAATGAGGCTGACTCAAACACGAATATACAAGTAAAAATTGGTAGGTTTAATGTACATATTTGTCAAATTACACAGCGTTATGTGTGTCAAACTGTCATTCAATGCATGTACAAACGTTTTAGAGAATACATAATATACATATAATTGGGGTATAGAAACATAATTGCCATAATAAGGAAAAAGTTTTGCATAATTAGTAAATGCAGCTAATAATGTACAGTCAAGGTTTGTGGAGATAAAGATAGAAATGTGGGGGAAAGTATCCCCACTGGCTCGACGCATTTCGTCGGTTAGCCGACTCATCAGGAGCAGATAAAGAGTATCTGTAAATAATGATAAAAAATGCTTAATCAAAAAAAAAAAAAAAGAGGAATGTGGGAAATAACCCATAATGTAAAAAATATATATAGGGATTATATGTATAGAAGAACAAAAAGACAAAAAATGGTGGAGTCCGCAAACTTACATCCCATTGAAACACTGGACCTCAACGAACCCAATAAGCAGGGGCAGCCAAATCAAGCCTCACCTGGAGCTGAGGTATGTGAGTGCGCCCACAGACAACAGGTCCACATCGGAGGGTCCCCAACCAAACGTCAAATAGGTATATGGAGTATTGTGCCTATTGTTGGCAAAAATCTGTAAAGTATTTAAAAAGTATTTAAGGAATCTTAATATAATGGTACATCCGGCAGTGCTAGCAGGCTCGAGAGAGTGAATGAAGTGAAGTATACATAGAAAGAAGAGCTGGTGAAAGTGAATAAAGAAGTGTCCAGTGAGATAAAGATGTAGAAAAAGTCAATAAGGATGATATCTTGGTGAAAAAATATAAGAAAAATAGGCTGGTGAGGAAAAGGAATATGAATGTGCAATGTGAAAAGTAAAAGAGTGAAGTGTGTAGAAGTGTGACTTGTAATGTTACCTTGTATTAGCCGATATGGGTTGTGCATGTGCAGTACAGCGAGCAGTACAAGCCGGTTGTCCAGTCGGTAATGGGTGGGGACCTCCAAGAGGGCCAGCTATATAGGGCGCACAATACCAACGTCACGCAGGCGTGGTGACGGGTGGGGAAAGCGCGAGCGCCATTGGCGCCAAAACCATCCCCGCCCGTACAACAGCCAGCTGGAAAAATGCAGCGGAAACAGGCGGCGCCAATGATTGACGTCGCTGGTGCGGCATGTGCGTGACGTCGATACGCACGAGGCGCCGTCCCCATGACACCCAATAGACAAGGGGGCGGCAGGGGGCGGCGACTGGCGCGAATCGCAGCTCCGAGGGAAAGAAAGACAAAGGCAACCCCCGCAAAGCAGGCATGAAGAACAGGGTCCATATGGGGTGGGAAAGGATGTGGAAATTAGGTATAAAAGAAGTAAGTCAAAATTGGGTACGACGTATCGTAAATATACTTAGGTAGTGTCCCAACCATTAGAGGGGTGGGTAATGATTAAAGGGGCAGCTGTATGCCACCCACTGTGTTGAGATTCTGCCTCCATCCCGGTTTATGCATACGAAAAAGAAAAAGGGGGAATGTATATCTCCATATACTGGGACTTTAAATGAAGCGCACAAGGAAAGGGGGGTAGTGCGCCTCCATCCCTATTTTGAATACAAAAATATTAAAAGAGTGTGGGACTTTAAATGAGGCTGACTCAAACACGAATATACAAGTAAAAATTGGTAGGTTTAATGTACATATTTGTCAAATTACACAGCGTTATGTGTGTCAAACTGTCATTCAATGCATGTACAAACGTTTTAGAGAATACATAATATACATATAATTGGGGTATAGAAACATAATTGCCATAATAAGGAAAAAGTTTTGCATAATTAGTAAATGCAGCTAATAATGTACAGTCAAGGTTTGTGGAGATAAAGATAGAAATGTGGGGGAAAGTATCCCCACTGGCTCGACGCATTTCGTCGGTTAGCCGACTCATCAGGAGCAGATAAAGAGTATCTGTAAATAATGATAAAAAATGCTTAATCAAAAAAAAAGAGGAATGTGGGAAATAACCCATAATGTAAAAAATATATATAGGGATTATATGTATAGAAGAACAAAAAGACAAAAAATGGTGGAGTCCGCAAACTTACATCCCATTGAAACACTGGACCTCAACGAACCCAATAAGCAGGGGCAGCCAAATCAAGCCTCACCTGGAGCTGAGGTATGTGAGTGCGCCCACAGACAACAGGTCCACATCGGAGGGTCCCCAACCAAACGTCAAATAGGTATATGGAGTATTGTGCCTATTGTTGGCAAAAATCTGTAAAGTATTTAAAAAGTATTTAAGGAATCTTAATATAATGGTACATCCGGCAGTGCTAGCAGGCTCGAGAGAG
This sequence comes from Lithobates sylvaticus, assembly GCA_028564925.1. Lineage (NCBI taxonomy): Eukaryota > Metazoa > Chordata > Amphibia > Anura > Ranidae > Lithobates > Lithobates sylvaticus. Next base: position 108,725,137 of record CM053028.1, read on the forward strand.
TGAATGAAGTGAAGTATACATAGAAAGAAGAGCTGGTGAAAGTGAATAAAGAAGTGTCCAGTGAGATAAAGATGTAGAAAAAGTCAATAAGGATGATATCTTGGTGAAAAAATATAAGAAAAATAGGCTGGTGAGGAAAAGGAATATGAATGTGCAATGTGAAAAGTAAAAGAGTGAAGTGTGTAGAAGTGTGACTTGTAATGTTACCTTGTATTAGCCGATATGGGTTGTGCATGTGCAGTACAGCGAGCAGTACAAGCCGGTTGTCCAGTCGGTAATGGGTGGGGACCTCCAAGAGGGCCAGCTATATAGGGCGCACAAAACCAACGTCATGCAGGCGCCACCCCCTGCCGCCCCCTTGTCTGTTGGGTGTCATGGGGACGGCGCCTCGTGTGTACCGACGTCACGCACATGCCGCACCAGCAATGTCAACCATTGGCGCCGCCTGTTTCCGCGCCATTTTTTCAGCTGGCTGTTGTACGGGCGGGGATGGTTTTGGCGCCAATGGCGCTCGCGCTTTCCCCACCCGTCACCACGCCTGCGTGATGTTGGTTTTGTGCACCCTATATAGCTGGCCCTCTTGGAGGTCCCCACCCATTACCGACTGGACAATCGGCTTGTACTGCTCGCTGTACTGCACATGCACAACCCATATCGGCTAATACAAGGTAACATTACAAGTCACACTTCTACACACTTCACTCTTTTACTTTTCACATTGCACATTCATATTCCTTTTCCTCACCAGCCTATTTTTCTTATATTTTTTCACCAAGATATCATCCTTATTGACTTTTTCTACATCTTTATCTCACTGGACACTTCTTTATTCACTTTCACCAGCTCTTCTTTCTATGTATACTTCACTTCATTCACTCTCTCGAGCCCGCTAGCACTGCCGGATGTACCATTATATTAAGATTCCTTAAATACTTTTTAAATACTTTACAGATTTTTGCCAACAATAGGCACAATACTCCATATACCTATTTGACGTTTGGTTGGGGACCCTCCGATGTGGACCTGTTGTCTGTGGGCGCACTCACATACCTCAGCTCCGGGTGAGGCTTGATTGGGCTGCCCCTGCTTATTGGGTTCGTTGAGGTCCAGTGTTTCAATGGGATGTAAGTTTGCGGACTCCACCATTTTTTGTCTTTTTGTTCTTCTATACATATAATCCCTATATATATTTTTTACATTATGGGTTATTTCCCACATTCCTCTTTTTTTGATTAAGCATTTTTTATCATTATTTACAGATACTCTTTATCTGCTCCTGATGAGTCGGCTAACCGACGAAACGCGTCGAGCCAGTGGGGATACTTTCCCCCACATTTCTATCTTTATCTCCACAAACCTTGACTGTACATTATTAGCTGCATTTACCAATTATGCAAAACTTTTTCCTTATTATGGCAATTATGTTTCTATACCCCAATTATATGTATATTATGTATTCTCTAAGACGTTTGTACATGCATTGAATGACTGTTTGACACACATAACGCTGTGTAATTTGACAAATATGTACATTAAACCTACCAATTTTTACTTGTATATTCGTGTTTGAGTCAGCCTCATTTAAAGTCCCACACTCTTTTAATATTTTTGTAAAGCAGGAGCAAAGGGATTGCTCCCTCTAACGGCTATTCAACAAATCTGTATATTTTATATTTACAAAAATATGGAGATTAAATGTGTAAATTGTGAAGTTTCAATAAAAATGTACTTTAAAGCTAAAGTTTAGGTATGATTTTTGCTGCAAAGGTACATTGATAGCTTGGACCAACATTAAAATTCTTATCCCTTACCTAACCAATTGCTTTAGAAGCTGCAAATCCTTGTAGTACTACAGTTATAGCAGCAGCTGGACCAATATAAATTTGCAATAGAAATCATACCTAAACTTTAGCTTTAATGAGTAACTCCATTTTTGTTGAGAAAAAAAAACACAGCAAAGATTTTAACAAACATTGTTGCAGATCCCTACTTTTTTCTTCTCTGAAAGAATAGCTCTTGGTTTGACCATGTCCTGTGTAGAGTGCTTTTTGAATTGGAGGGTCCGGTCCATTATAATCACCTGATACACATTCTGATGAGAAAATAAGTCATTTTACAAGTAATTAACCCTTGGGGAGTATCACCAAAAATTAAATTTTTGTTGCAGAGGATGCCTAATACCTGCATTGTATCTTAGTGTAGACTTCTTCACAGAAGTAGGAAATTACATTTTTGGAGGCGTTCTGTAAATCGGCTGTGTACAGAATGCTTCCAGGTTATCATATTGTATTGAATTTTACAAAAATTGTTGCAGATTGAAACAGGCAATTTTTAATAACATTAAATCACAATGTGGAGTATGTAGCTATTGTATATGCTTTACTATTATAAATGCTACAATGATGAAAATACACTGTCTATATTCTGAAAGATAAAAAATATCATAATGTATTTTTAAAATCTTAAATTGTTTCTGTATATGTATGATGAATCTTGGTCATTATGAGAAATACCGTGATTCTTATTGTGTATTTTTCTATTACAGTTCACCCTGCTGAGTACAGCAATGCTTTTTTCATTAACACTTTCAATGGAGTTATTTCACTTATCAGAGAATTGGACAGAGAGGCTGTATCATCCATCAGAGTGTACATTAAGGTATTTTTTTTCTTGATATATAATACTACAGTGCGTGAAAATATAACCCTCTTAAATAGTATTAATCAATACCTCTTTCTGTTATCTTTGTGCAAACTTTGATGTACACGTTTCGGGCGATTCAGTAAACCATATACAACACATTTCTCAAAATACGAGCAAAACCATTCTCTACGCTCCCCCCAAGACCTCCTGCTCGCTAGCTCCTTTATAATTTCTGCTTAACTCCTGGCTCAGATCACTGCATTTCATTTATTTCTTTGTCTGTCTTTTTTGTTTATAGGGCAAGAAATTAAAACCGCAGAAGTGATCAAATACCACCAAAAAAAGCTCTATTTCTAGGGAAAAAAGTACATTAACTTTATTTGGGTACATCGTCACACGACCACGCAATTGCCATTTAAAGTAATGCAGTGCCATATCGCAAAAAATGGCCTGGTCATGGGGGGGGGGGGGGGGGTAAACCTTCCGGAGCTGAAGTGATTAAAATCCACTAGATGTCGCTCTTGAGAAGTATCTATAAATAGAAGCTGTAGACAAGCAGAGTCACCATTTGCCATGTAGTGGTTACAGCACTTTTCATTTTGAGCACTTTTTTATTTTATACATCCCTGACGAAGCTCTTTTTTAGAGTGAAACATGTAGGGTTATTTGCTTTTTGTTTGGGTGCACTATCACGTTTAGATATAGTATTTTGGTTGGTGGGGATGGGTTTTATTTCTAAATTGCTATTATATCTCTTAGTTATCAGTGGCCAGGAGTCAGTATTTTATTGCAATCAGGACGTTTTTTCAGTTCAGGAAGAAAGGAAGTAAGAGATTGAATTTAGGAGCATAGAGTAGGGTGATTTCTATCAGTTGATTAGAACCCATATGCTTCCTTTTTGTACTTCCTTTAGTTCAAGGGTAGGCAACCTCGGCCCTCCAGCTGTGGTGAAACTACAAGTCCCATGAGACATTGCAAGACCCTAATAATCACAGGCATCACTCCTAGAGGCCGAGGTATGATGGTATCTGTAGTTTCACCACAGCTGGAGTGCTGAGGTTGCCTACCCCTGCTTTTTAGTTGTTTACTGCAGTATAGACAGAGCCACTAAGAGGAGGTAGAGAGGTATCTCTCCATTTACCCCTTCCTATAAGTAAAAAACACACATCAAAAAATCTACTTGTCCACCCATTTAAAAGTCAGCAGCTACAAAAAGTGTAGCTGCTGACCTTTAATATTCAGACACTCACCTGTCCCCTGGTACAGCGATACAGGCACACAAAGCCCTGTTCCTCACCCCCTCTCCACGGCGCCAGTAACTGTGGGCGCCCGGCTGTGGCTTCACAGCTGCGCACTGCACATGCGCGAGCCGCGTTGCATGCTGTGAATGGCCGGGCAATCTTCTGGGACCTGTGATGTGTCTCAGAAGATTGCAGGGAGGGAGGGAGGAGAGGTGATCTTCCTTCCGGCACCAGGGGAGGAAGTGTCAGCTGGGTGCCTGTAAAAATAGGGTACCTGCTCCCCCCCCCCCCCAAAAAAAAATTACATGCCAAATGTGGCATGTCAGGAGGTCACCAGCACTTAAAGCGGAAGTTCCATTTTTGGGTGGAACTCCACTTTAATAAAGTCCTAGTGTATTTTTTACTGTTTGTTGGACCAGTTTTCCTTTAGATAATAAAAAAAAAAAAATCAGGAGATATCCATTACCATTTACCACTAAATGAAAGCCTAATTTATCCTGAAAAAAACAAGGTACTGTATAATCCACCTGGATGCACAAAGCCTTTGTGATAATATGTACTAACAAGTCAATGTTGCAAAATTGGGCTTCAGCATTAAGATTTGTTTTACCCTTAGACATGGGGGTTAAGGAGGATGGTAAAACTGAGCTCAACCCCCTGTTTTTACTGCCTCCCAGGCTCCCAACTTCAAGTGTAAATGAGCTATTACTGTATAACGTTATTCTTAAAGCAAATTCATATAGAAATGAAGCCATATTGGTGATAAGGAAAAGGAAATAAGACCTCTTCCATGTTGGAGTAAATTGTAGATTGTGTTGCACATGTAATTTCTGTGTTACATCTTTGAGACGATTCTGAGATAAAATTTGTCTTCAAGTTCCTCTGTAACTGATATTTGATACGTTTGCATTACTCTTACAACTTCTTCAAATACCTTCAATGCCTGTAAAACACCACCATTTCTTAGGATATACGCTTACAACAATTCTGTCAGAGTTACGCCAGTTTTTAGCAGACGCGGCGCATAAGGGAACTGCTTCAGGGTAGCGGGTAGCATAGTCCATGATTACGAGGATATGCTGATGACCCCTGGCAGACTTGGGAAGTGGGCCCACAAGGTCCATGGCAATCCTCTCAAAGGGCACTTCAATGATAGGCAAAGGTACTAAAGGACTTCGGAAGTGGGATAGTGGGGCTGACATCTGACACACAGGACAGGATTGACAATAATTCTTAACATCTTTCTGTATCCCGGGCCAGTAAAACCTGCGCAACACCCTTTCAGTAGTTTTTTCAACCCCTAAATGGCCTCCTAGCAAGTGCCCATGGGCAAGTTCTAACACCAGCCGTCTGTATGGCTTAGGGACCACCAACTGTTCAACCACTTCATCATTCATTTTACATACACGATACAGTAAATCCTCATTGCTGCTGAAATAAGGAAAACAGGGCCTGTCCCCGGGTTCGACAGGTACATCATTAATCACTATTACATTTTCCCAGGCCCTGGAAAGGGTATGGTCTTTTCTCTGCTCAGTACCAAAATTTTCCTTATGCACATTAAGGTCATCAAACTCTAACATAGGCTCGGGGTCAGCAGACGGCTGTCCGGCTCTACTGGTAGTAGGGACTTCCTCAGGGTCCTCCAGCTCTCCTGCCATAACCGATAGAGGAAAACCCGGGACTTAGGGAAGTCCCTACCAATGATGGCCTCATGCACCAAGTGGGGAACAAGTCCAACCGGATGGGTCACTGTACCTAAACCAGTTTTAAACTGAACAGTGGTTACAGGATACTCCCGGGTATTCCCATGTATACAGATCACAGCAACATTTTTAGCATGATAATTCACAGGTTCAATAATTTCAGCTGTAACCAAAGTCACTAGACTTCCAGAGTCCAGCAAAGCTGTAATAGGCTTATCATTCACAGTCATTTGGCACATTGGTTTTTTCATATTTGGCGTTGCAGTGCATGAAACCGCTGCAAATATAACCGAACAACACTGTATAACGTTATTCTTAAAGCAAATTCATATAGAAATGAAGCCATATACCTCTTCCATGTTGGAGTAAATTGTAGATTGTGTTGCACATGTAATTTCTGTCAGAGTTACGCCAGATTCAAATACAACTTACCAACACATGAATCTGTCTCAAGTTCCACCATCTGTCGCACTATGATTAATGAACTAATTTATGAATTCCAAGGATTGTGTACACTAAGAAAAAAAAGAACTCCAGGTATGGCTGGTTTATATATAGTTACATTGACCCAGCATGGACCGATGTAACTATCTATATGACGTACCTGCCCATTCCCCTGGAAACTGGAAACCACTGAAGTAGACACCCCTACTCCAGTGATCTCCACTTGCTTCCAGGCCCTGTGCCGAGCGTCTGGCCTGATGCCTTGTTAACAAAGGAGGTTGTCCACTGAGCGCGGATTCCATTCAGAGAATGCTTTATTATTCTGAATGAATGCAAAGCATTATCTGATTTGACAAGGTAGAGAGCGTGACATCATCCTCCTCTTCAATTTTATGATGGTAATACACCAAACAAAATTTGGCCAGTTCAACAGTGACCAGATGAATTTCGAAAAAATGTGTGGCTGTCCCCACTTGACAGAAGTCTATTGACTGATGTTGGAAAGTTGAATATTGGAAAACTTTTTTGATCGGTGTATCCTGACAGCTATGGGTACGATGTATCAGCAGGGTGGAGAATTCGTCCAATCACCTCATTGGTGTAGATGGAGGAATTTTTTTTTTTCATTTACCCTGCTGCCTGAATGTAGAAAAGCTATCCGTGTATGGCCAGTGCTATACTTAAAAAAACACACACAGCCACAAAAAACAGTACACATAAGCTGTAAGCAGATGTCTACCAAATGAGTTATGACAAAAAAAAACAAATCTTGAACATAATGGAGAAGCTGCATTATATAGAATGCATGTAATGGTTTCTTCCTCAGCTCTTAAGTTGAAACCTCCTGCTCCGCCTCAAGCGTTGGTTGAAGGTGGCAAAATCCATGCTACAAACACACAGGGAAATATACACTGCTCCCAAAACGCCCCTGCCCATTGCAATAAATGGGCAACGTTTTCAAAGCACCTGAAAAGCACCTCATAAGCATCGCAACACAGGCGTTTTTAACCCCTTCTTTCAGGTTAAAAGCGCCCCCGCTAGCAGCCGACAAGCGCCGCTTAAACAGCGGTAAAGCGGTCTGTTTATGGCAAAAGAAAAACATCCTTTTATGAATCTATAGAAGGTAAAGCATGAGATATTCCCTCCTCAAACATTCAGGGTACGAGTATATTAATAAATGCCAAAACTTTGGGGGAAACTCTTTTATTAGATAAATGTTCTATTGAAGAACTCACAGAAATAACATAAAGACAGGAGCTGATGTATTATCTCACATACACTGCAGGAAAACCCTGAATACAATATGTGATTCCCGCCATTTTTATTGTTTAGGCTACTCAGCAAAATAATCATCTGAAAAGTGCAGATTCTGTGGTCCTTGTTACTATTTTGGACGAAAATGACAACCCTCCTCAGTTCTCACAGTCTGTTTATGAAGCCTTAGTACCTGAACACTTACCTCCTGGATCACAGGTCTTGCTACTCAAAGCCAGTGACAAAGATGAGGTAAGTTGTGCCTCATGTCTCTTAATAGGCCTCGCAAATTAACTTTCTGTACTAGATGCTATTCATATTGAGGGCACTACTGGACTCTGGGGGCAATTTACTAAGAGATAAATGAAGTTTTGCCTTAAAATAACTCATGCAGTAATTTACCTCAAAAGAAGTAAATTCACTACAAAAAAGCATTATTTAACAAATATTTTTTACGTTATTTCATTGCAGTTTTTTTTCACAGGCTAACACTGGACCAGAAGGAGATTTTCTATGAATGAAGATACGCGGACATATTGCAAAACAATGAAAACATTGTTAGCGGGCCTTCATTCACAGAATGTTACAAATTATCTACATTCCTGAGCTAAGATCGTAACATTCACACACTATCACATTTCTTTTAACCTACTGTCCAGTGCACAGTTCCCCTCATTGTCATTTTGCACATTCTTATGTCGCGTACACACGAGCTGACTTTTCGACAGACTTGGTCTGGCGAACTATCCGACAGACTTTTGCAGCTGACTTTCAAATGAACGGACTTGCCCACACACGATCACTCCAAAAGTCGGACAGATTTGAACGTGATGACGTAGAATAAGGAAGTTCATAGCCAGTAGCCAATAGCTGCGGTTTTAGTCCATCGGACTAGCACACAGACGACCTGATTTTTTGACCGGACTCGAGTCCGTCGGAAAGATTTGAAGCAAGTTTTATTTCTAGGTCCGCCGGACTTTTGGGAAGAAAAAGTCCGCTGGAGCCCACACACGATCGAATTGTCCGATGGATTCCAGTCCGCCGGACCAAGTCCGTTGAAAAGTCCAGTCGTGTGTACGCGGCATAAGGCTTTATGCACATTGGGTGTTTGCCCAGCTCTCCTGAACACCTTTTGCCTGGCAGGAGAAAAGAGGCATCAAAATTGCGCCTAAAGCCACATTTTTGTAAACCCAATTAGGCGTGTTTAGATGTATTTAGGCATGGCAAACACTTGGGCATTAACTATTTTCATTAGCCAGAATAAGACCCCGTTCACATGGCTGGTTTGTTGCGGCCAATTGATTCCTACGGCAAGAATCTGCAGATTCTTGCTCCTGGAATGACCAGGTTATGTGATCAGCATGTAGACGCACAAAAAGTGATTAGCTGCCATTTGGGATAGATATCTGAACCTGGACGCAGTCAACTCACTACAACACAGTCAACTGCGTTCAGGCTCCAACATTTGTCCCGAACCACAACTAATCGCTTTGTGTGCAGCTACATGCGATCAGCAGCGGCTGCTGTCCTCCCACCATTAGTTTAAATGGGCTACATCCATACTATATAAATTGAAAAATAAAAAAAGAAGAGAAATCGGACTATACAGGCCAATCACAGAATCTAGAAGTCATATATAAAAACATACAGTTTTATTACATAACATAATTAAAGCAAGATTCATACAGCCTGTATCCTTCTTTCTAATTAAAAAACAATTATGAAGTGCTTATGAGATTGGCTGTATATATTCATACAACAATAGATGTTGACATGCTTTACAGATTACAATGCTGATTGAGAGGTCCTCATGTGTCAACTAGTTAGCCAGTTAGCTTTGACAGGACACATGAAACCATTACAGCAATCATCTCAGCGCCAAAGCACCAACACGCAAAGACAACAGGCATCAGAGCATCAAGGGGAGCCCAATGGAACACCACTGCAGTATCTGGCCACCTGGATGGGTTCCATATTGGATGCATCTTGGACACATTGTGTGGACTCCCCATGGCTGACCGGTGCATTTATGAGGGTAGTTACGCTTAGCCTGGGATCTGGAGGGCTCCCCACGATCTACTTCCTGGTTTCTGAATTCCAAGGTTTGTGTACACTAAGAAAAAAAGAACTCCAGGTATGGCTGGTTTATATATCCCCACAAGGGCTCCCCACTATCTTTTTCCTGGTTTCTTAACCCTTCAGTTATACATGGCCAGATTTGGACTCTTACCATCCTGTTGATTAAATTGATTCCTTGAATGAACAGTTGGCCCCGTTGAGAGATTCCATTTTGATCATGGCTTTTCTCTTCCTATATAGGAGGATTTTAAGGAGATATTAAATGATATACTTTGGATACTTTTGTGTCCCATTAGGCTCCCCTTGATGCTCTGATGCATGTTGGTACTTTGGCACGGAGATGATTGCTGTAATGGTTTCATACATCAGAAGGGGGTTATGTCCTGCTGATAGAAACACCAATGTCAAGACTGTATGCATCACTTCAAAATACATTTCTTTCTTTTGTTCTGTCAGGATGGGGTTATGGCCTGCTGACAGAGACAAATGGGAAAAAAAACAGAGCACAAGAAGTGAACCATTCTCTTTGGAGTTCCTGGTGGGAGGGGCCCCTCCCTGGACTAACAGGCTCCTTAAAGAGTTAATGTATGAACCAGACCTCACCCAGTGTCCATCAATAGGAAAGTCTATTAATCGGGCAAAGCACAGGGTGGCAGGCCGGTCTGATCCTGCAACAGAGTAAGGGAGAAAGACCACACACTCTGTAACCTTCACAGCAGTCCATGTGGCCATTTCAGTGGTGAGCTGTACACTCCAACAGTCTTTCACGCATAGAAATGTGGGTCAGGCAGTCTCCTCCTGCCACCCCCTTTCTCCCTGATGGAGACAGAGTGATTCCTTGCAAGCCGTCCTGCCTTCATGACCATCACTCTGTCCCTATAGATTGCTCTCCCCAGCCTCCATTCCTTCCGAATGTCCTCAGAACGGGCTCAGGTCACCTCACATTCTGGCACCCAAAGAGGCTTAGGGATATACAAATACTCCCAAACCAGGTCATCCTCCCACTCTCCCCGGGAGCTCTCAATGATGTCCATGGTCTCGGGAGGCACATAAGGGTAGTCCAGACCCCACTCCAGAGCAACTTTGCGCTAAACTTCCCGCTGAAACCTGGGAAACCTGCCAGTTCTCTGGGCTTCCCCTTTCCTGGCAGGACACAAGCATCATGGGACCTCCACGGCTTGCATCCTCCTTTGCTGAGCTCGTGTATCACACGGCGTCACCTAAGCTCCTCCTCCCGACGCATTGCATCACAGGTCACGTGACTTTTTCAAGGAAAAAAGTCACGTGACCTGTGATGCGACTCGTCGGGAGGAGGAGCTTAGGTGACTTAGGTGACGCCGTGTGATACACAAGCTCAGCAAAGGAGGAGAAGGGCTGACAGCCCAGGAGCGAAAGCCTGACCATTGAAACTTCTATCTGCACTATATCCACCGGGTACACATGAGTGCATACAACTTAGGCATCTCATGGGGAGTTTATAGTCAGCAATATTGCGCAATGGTGTTCGTTTGTTTTTTCTCTTTTTCATGTTAAAACCGGCTTGAGCATCAGGAAGATTTCAAAGAATCACCTTTAATTGCACCGGCAACACTAAGGGAAGTTTTTGTTTCTTTTCTTCCTATATATTTATAACTAAATAACATTACCAAAGTGGCAATAGTTTATATTTTATACTTTCTACAAAACTAGCAGTTTTTTATTTTTCGTTTCTATAAACAGTGGGAGTCCAAAACCAGCTGTCTTAATTGATATCATCAGCAAAGCACTGCTGCACTTTTAAAACATCAACCGCCTGATGTATATGTATATCTGGATATCGTAGCAAATAGATTGCATACAACATGATTGTATGGTGTATGGCACTAACCTTACAATTAGAGTAATCGCCTGGTGTATCTGCATATTGTTGCAATTCGATTGTATTCAACACTAATTGTCTGGTGTATGGTACTAATCTAGCAATTAGAGCACCTGTTGCTACGCCAGAGTTCCTTCACTCTTTCTAACACAGGACACAGTTCCCAATCATCTTGATTGTTATCACTGAATCGTCATTCAACTGGTATTTTTATCTTTACTTTATTTTATCAACACAAACACATCCACCTATTTAATAAGAGTTTTTTACGCACGTTTGGCATTTCTTTTTTAACAAGGATCACATACTCACTTAATATTTTATATACAAGGATTGTATATTTTATTTTGTATATTTTATTTCACATACCTCCAGCACAGTATACACGGAGTGTATATTTTTATCACTTGTGCACTATTGACCAAACTTGACATTGTGGCAATAATTAATTTTAAAGATCTATGCTCACATAAATAAGGTTGAATTGCGCACCATTTATACGCCATTTGTATATCTTTCATGGTAAAAAGTTACTGAATTGCAAGTTTTAGCACAAGTGTCCATCCCAGCCATGGTTGGACGACTGAGTATGCAGGCAGAGCACAGGAATCCTTCCCCTCAATTTGTGGAACAAAGTACTGTTCCCCCGGCTCGGTCAACTTTGGTTGCTAGGGGCAATGGCTGGCAAGTTACCTGTGAACAGATGTCCCGAATCGAGCCCCCAAATGTAGCGGCACCCTCTTAAGGGCTGCTGAGTGTTGTAGTCTGTCACCCCGCCCAGCTAGGCACACAGTTCTCATTCACCCTAAGGCAGAAAACCAGTCCTTGAACTTTGTTTTGTATTTTTATTGAGGGGAATAAACTTGGATGGGAATGGGATATTCATGAGATGCCCAAACTGATTGTACAAAAATATACACCTCCGGTATATACAACTCCAATCTTAAACTCCAGCACATCACTTGCTTGCAGACTATCTCTCCTCAACACCACCAGCACATTACTTACTTGCACTTCACAGACCAGCTAGCACCGATTTGTAGGCCTGAGCCTGGCTCAGCCAGGCCTAAGGTGAATGCCCTTTGAAGGCAGGGACCACGTGCCCCTTTAGTGTAGCAAAATTGTAGATAGTCCCAGTACTAGCTGTCCACGTGGCTACTGAGTCTAGTACCACATCTTCAGGCCCTGCCAGCCCTCATGGCTGCAGCTGCCTCTATCCACTGCCCGTGACACCCCAGTCCACTCCTATGGCTCTGCACCCAACTGAGACTACACCTCCATGTGTCATGAGAAGGGTCCTGTCCGCAACCGAGCCCCAGGCCCAAGGTCACCCCCCCCCCCCAGACTGGATAGCTCCCTCAAAGGCCCTGACAGCCTAGCACTCCATCTCCAGCTTCCACCCGAACAACTCCTCCCCAGCTGGGCTAACTTTAGGTGTTTAAGGAGGCCTGCCCCCTGCCAATTCAGATTGGGGATTGGTCAGGGCTCATTAGAACACGATAGACAGCACCACCTTCCCTCTCCTCCTTCCTTTCCAGAAAACACTAGAACATTCTGGAAAGAAGTGGGAGGTCTTGGTGATGCTGCCTGTGAGTCACCCAGTTCTATCCTGAGTCACTCCCAACCCAGATCAAAACACACCCAGGCTTGGCTGCTAGCCAAGCCTGGAAATTTACCTACTCTCACAAAAAAACATACACTCTCCTTCTAGCACACTAGAGGGTGCTACAATAGGAGAAACCGAGTTGACACAAACAAACCATCAACAAAACTGCCAGTCAGTGCCTAACAGTGATTAATACTCTTTATCCTTTCCCTGTGTAGCGGCCATAACCCCTTGATTTTCTGGGCTTACCAGTTACCTCCTCTTGGCTTGTTGGTTGTTGTCTAGGGGTTCCCAGGGTTAGTACCTAGTGACTTCAGGTGCTGACACATAAAAGTCCTTTTCAAGGTTTTTATTTTGCAGTGGTAACATCCAGCATAACACAGTCTCTGATGGGAATAGAGGGCACGGGTGACAAAACTCAGGCACTTTGAACTGCTGACATCCACTGAATGTCTCTAATCAACCCAGAGAGTAGCCACTCGCAGCTGGGTGCTTCACTGCTGGATAAACCTCTAGCCAGAGATCTAGCAGCCAACATGTGATCCGGAAACTTTGCAAAGTCTCTGCCACAGACTAAATTGTAACTGAAGATAGATAGGAACCTTTCCCACAGTACCTGGATCTCTCAGCCTTCTTGCCGATACTGTGTGAAGTGTGGATTCTTTAGTGTCCATACAACTCAGCTCCCAGGCTCTTACTGAGCAGCCAGCTTGTTGGCCCTATTCCGAAGAGTCCTCCCCTGGTCACTTGTACGAGTTGCCGTGTCCCTCCAATACCGAGAGCACACCGGGATGCCTTTGAATCCTCCTTCAGTTACTGGGCCTTGGACTAGCCAGTTCCGAGACTCGGAAACAGACGTATCCCTGCCCCAGACCATGAGGGCCTCTGGGGCTGGTCGGATTGACCATGCTTGCGGGATGGCAAACGCTCCAGAACCAGGAATTAAAAGCCGCAGCCGAACCCTAAACACGTGACTTCAGCACCTTAAATACCCCTTCCCAGACTACGCAGCAGGGCCAGACGCGCCCACTGATTGGCTCCGGAAAAGATTGGTAGCCAAGACGTCCAACCAGGCCTGGTTCTCGGCCTGTCATGGGTGCCTCACTGCACCTATGACCAGGCGGAACCTTAGTACAGCCCAGCCAGACTGATGCCAAAGTAAATCCTGTACAATTAACCCCCAGAACTCCATTATAGTTCTGAGAAAAAAATAAATTTGTACTGATAGCGCACACTTAGTAAAGTATGACAGCTACACCTGTACTACAAGTCTATTCCACCTCCAGTGCCCCTTCATACTGATCCTCAAATCTGCCACCTGCCCCACCCCCTTCCTCAGCAACCTACCCCTGTTCTGGACTTCTCTGTTTTCAATACCTATCCCTTTATTGCTACAGCAAAACTCCTTCATCTCAAGTGTAACCCCTCAAGTGTATTGAATTTGGGTTTCCTTTTAGAGGTTTTAACCTTGTTTGTGTACATTGGGATAGCTTTTGCTCTATTTTTTATTCTGTTTCTTGGATTATTATAATTTATTGTTTTTGTTATATTTACATGATGCTTGGTGGTGCAGGCATTCATTTGATGGAGGTATTATTTTTGTTTTAATTATGGATTCTCAGTTTTACTAATGAATACAGTCATAATATACTGTTATTCTCAAACATATGATCTTTTATATTATTTCCCAGAAAGCACTGTCTGGTGGTTATTTTACAACTAATGACACTAAGTTCAGAGTTGACAAAAAAGGAGTGATGTATTTGAATCATGGTGAAATTGATAGAGAATTAACAACTCAAATATTCGTCAAGGTAAGTTATTATTAGTTAAAGTAGTTCTAAAGCCTCCTTTTTTTTCATAAAAATATCAAACATGCCTATACTTACCTGCACTGTGCAGTGGTTTTGCACAGAGCGGCCCTGATCCTCTTCTTCTGGGGTCCCTCACCAGTGCTCCGGGCCCCTCTTCTTCATCGTGTGCCCCCAAGGAAAGCGGTTTTCCCTGGGGGCACCCTGCATGTTCGCTTCCCAGTCCATGCATCCATTGACACAGACAGCAGGACTCAGCCCCGCCTCCCCACTCTTGTGTCACCGGATTTGATTGACACCAATTGCTACCGCTGCTATCAATCTGACCAATGAGGAGAAAGACAGCGACGGGAGCCACTACGCTTATGCACATCACTTGATCAGATGGGCCCAGGTAAGGAAAAGGGGGGGGGGGGGTTCTGGGGTGCAGCTGCAGCAGAGAATGTTTTTCACCTTAATGCATAAGGTTGTTGTGCTTATTAAGGAAAGTTTTCCTGCACAGTATTTATAGTTAAGTAATTTTTAACGATGATATTTTTATATATATTTAAGATACAGATTCAATCGATTATGACCACAGTCTAAAAATATGAAATGTATTCACCAGACATGTAATCATACAAAGTAGTTATATATTGGTTGACATAAACAAACGTTACATAAAATATTAAAGTGGTAGTAAACCCGCTGACACTTTATTTTTTTATTTTTTTATACACCTGTAAGGCAAAAGGCATAATGAGCTAGTATGCACTGCATACTAGCTCATTATGAAATACTTACCTTAGAACGAGGCGTTGGTATCTCACCTGGTCCATGCCGAGGTAGCTGACAGGTTGCCTCGGTGTGTCTACCGGGTATCGCGGCTCCAGCGCTGTGAGTGGCTGGAGCCGCGATTTCATCACTCCCGCGCATGAGACTTCTTCTGGCGTCTGCCGGTCTGGCGTCTGCCGGGCTTTCAGCCGAGAATCCCTTGTGCACATTCGGCGCTGCAGTCAGCGGCTCATTGCAGGGGGAATATCTCCTAAACCGTACAGGTTTAGGAGATGTTTTTTTTACCTACAGGTAAGCCTTATTGTAGGCTTACCTGTAGGTAAAAGTAAAAAGTTTGACTATACTACCGCTTTAAATACCGATTGCGTTACATAAAATCTCGAAAATTCGAATTGAAACACCCGCTAAATTTCAGTGTAGTATCTTTGGCGTGATGCAACAGTGATAAACTTCCCTGTACAATCAATAACCTTGTAAAATGACAATTAGACAGAACGTCTATATTTCACAAATTCACTGTTACTATACTGCAGGTAAGTAAGTGGTTAACAGCATGAAATAAAATTAGACGTTTGTTATGTCATAAAATGGAAACTATTCAAAATGAAAAATATATATTGAAAATGTAATCTTTAGACAATTGTAAAATACTTGATAAATTAATATTTAAGAGAACACAAATTAATATAACAAATCAACACAACATAATTACCCGTTCCAAAACGGCTACTGGTCTGAATTGCTGGTTACCAGAGTTTTTAGAATGGCTGCCATGGCTTTCAAGATGGATACTCTTAAAGAGGAATTATTTCTTGCGACCTCCAAGTTCCAAAGCATAAGGTGTTCAGGAATCTTCATGAATGTATAAGTGTGAGGAAATCAATGGTGTATGTGTCTGCGTGTATGATTGATGGTAATCAGGTGTTTCTGAATGTTCTTGAGTGTCCTTTCATGACATCTTTCTTGCTTCTAAATACCATCTCAGACAATAAGATCATAAAACTTATAATATGCTCAGCCCAAAAGGTATGGCTTCTTTTCTATTGGTTAAGCAAAATCTAATGATTTACTTTGGTGAATTTCAGGTAATATCACCTTCAACCACTAGGCATGTCTGAGAGCAAAAAATGTGTTCTGAACTATCTTTTACATAAAATGTTCCATTTTCATAACATGTATTTGTTTGTATCTTGGTGAGAAGAATATATATCTTTAAGTATTCTGGTAACCGGTCTAATATATAATACGCTCAGTATAATTTTGATTAATCCTTATTACATAAAATGGTTCTATATATATATATATATATATATATATATATATATGTACAGTATCTCACAAAAGTGAGTACACCCCTCACATTTTTGAAAATATTTTATTATATCTTTTCACAAGACAACACTGAAGAAATGACACTTGGCTACAATGTAAAGTAGTGAGTGTACAGCTTGTATAACAGTGTAAATTTGCTGTCCCCTCAAAATAACTCAACACACAGCCATTAATGTCTAAACCGCTGGCAACAAAAGTGAGTACACCCCTAAGTAAAAATGTCCAAATTGGGCCCAATTAGCCATTTTCCCTCCCCAGTGTCATGTGACTTGTTATGCCGCGTACACACGTGCGGACTTTTGCCGGCGGACTTAGTCCAGCGGACAATCCGCCGGACTTTCCAGCTGGGTCCGCTGGACTTTCCGAGCGTGCGGACTTGCCCACACACGCACGGACTTCTCCGGCGGATAATCCGCCGGCCAAAAGTCCACGGGACTTTTGAAAATGAACGGACTTGCCCACACACGGAGCATTCCGTTCATTTAGAACGTAACTTCAGGTTACGTAGCTAGCATAGGCAGTAAATGCCGCCGCGCTAGCTCCGTGACCTGGCATGGATTTAAAGGGACTCCCCACGCCGAAAAAAACGGCGTGGGGGGTTCCCCCAAATCCATGTCAGACCCTCATCCGAGCACGCAGCCTGGCAGGCCAGGAAAGGGGTGGGGACGAACGAGCGCCCCCCCCCTCCTGAGCCGTACCAGGCCGCGTGCCCTCAACATGGGGGGTGCCCTGGGGAAAGGGAGGCCGTGCGGCCCCCCCACCCCAAAGCACCTTGTCCCCATGTTGATGAGGACAAGGGCCTCTTCCCGACAACCCTGGCCGTTGGTTGTCGGGGTCTGCGGGCGGGGGCTTATCGGAATCTGGGAGCCCCCTTTTATAAGGGGGCACTCAGATCCCGGCCCCCCACCCTATGTGAATGAGTATGGGGTACGATGTACCCCTACCCATTCACCTAAGGTGTAAAATGTAAAGTAAAAAAAACACCCACACTTTTGAAAAAATAGTTTATTGCACTGCTCCGGGGGTCTTCTTCCGTCTTGGGGGTCTTCTCGCCGGACTCCCCCGCCATTTACCAAGCTCTTTTACCGAGCGGGGAAGTCCGGCTACCTTCTTCGTCGTCGCCGCCGTCGTCTGGGGGTCTCGATCCGCCTTCGGGGGTCTTCCGGGGTCTTCCGGGGGTCTCTTCTGTTCTTGCGGCGGTCGTCGTCTTCCGCGCCGCCGGCGCCTTCTTCTTCTTTTTGTCCTTCTTCTTGTTCTTCTTCCGATGTTGACCCGTCGCTGTCTCTGCCTGGAATGGCAGAGGCGCGCTGCGCTGGGACTTATATAGGGACATGGGGACAGGGTCACATGCTCATGTCACATGGTGACCCCGCCCCCCTGTGATGTCACAGTCCCGCACGGCCCCCCTTTCCCCAGGGCACCCCCCATGTTGAGGGCACGCGGCCTGGTACGGCTCAGGAGGGGGGGGCGCTCGTTCGTCCCCACCCCTTTCCTGGCCTGCCAGGCTGCGTGCTTGGATAAGGGTCTGACATGGATTTGGGGGGAACCCCCACGCCGTTTTTCGGCGTGGGGAGTCCCTTTAAATCCATGCCAGCTTACGGAGCTAGCGCGGCGGCATTTACTGCCTACGCTAGCTACGTAACCTGAAGTCACGTGCTAAATGAACGGACTTGCCAATGAGTGGCAAGTCCGTTCATTTTCAAAAGTCCCGCAGACTTGCCTACTAACGGCGGGATTGTCCGCCAGACTGCCAAGTCCAGCGGATAATTTTAAAACCAAACTTAAAACTTTGGTCCGCCGGACTTTGGCGCCAAAAAGTCCGCCGGCGCCCACACACGAGGGGATTATCCGCTGGACTTCAGTCCAGAGGATAATCCCGCGGGATAGTCCCTTCGTGTGTACGCGGCCTTAGTGTTACAAAGTCTCAGGTGTAAATGGCACTTCGCTAACAGCATGCTCAGTGCGCCTGTGCCGGTGTCTACAGCGCGCATGCGCCGTAGACATCGGTGCGCGTTTTTAGGAAAATATCTCCTTAACCATGTAGGTTAAGGAGATATTTCTTGCACCTACAGGTAAACCTTAATCTAGGCTTACCTGTAGGTTAAAGTGGTCTGTAAGGGTTTACAACCAGTTTAACCAGGCATTTGACACTGTTTCTTTACCTGCAGATGACTCCTGATAATGTGGGAAAAAGAGCGGTTTTGTCCCTCGATGCAGCAAAAGTGTTTGACTGCGTCGAGTGGACATATCCGTGGGAGGTTTTGGAAAGATTTGGCCTGGGTGAAGGTTTTGTGAGGTGGATACAATTATTCTATCATGCTCCCTGAGCATGTTTACAGATTAATGGTACTATATCGAATTTTTTTTCTTTATCTGGGGTACCAGACAGACTGCCTGTTATCCCCATTGTTTGCATTAGCAATAGAGCCCCTAGCTATAGCAATTAGATAAACACCCCTAATTAAAGGGTTTAGGAGAGGAGAAAGGGAAGATAAACTTTGTTTGTATGCAGACGATGCACTGCTGTTTCTGGGAGATACGGATGAATCACTAGTTTCTGCTATAACCCTGATAGAGACCTTTGGCTACTTCTTGGGTTTCAGCATAAACTGGGATAAATCCGTATCGATCCCACTAGATGAGATGTCTCCAATCCTACCACAGAAGGTAAATCAGATTAGAATAGCTAAGTCTTTTAAGTATCTAGGTACTTGGATTTCCATTAAAACTGAGGAATATTTTAATCAAAATTTGACGCCACTTTTAGATCAATTTAATGTGAAGAATAGAATATGGACTAAATTACCTTTATCGCTGGTGGGATGTGCACATTTGATTAAAATGTTCTGGGGCCCTCAGCTATTTTATATTCTACATAATTCTCCTATGTGGATTCCTCTTAAGTGGATTCCCTGTTCCATATCCTACTATGGAAGGGTAAAATTCCTATAATTAAGCTTTCTACATTACAACTTCCCAAACATAAGGGGGGACTTGCTGTGCCAACTGCAACAGATAGTGGGGTGGGGCAATGTAGACAGGATGGACCCAATTCAATCGATACTTTTGACTCAACCCTCTTGTAATAATTTACTAGCTAAATTGGAATCTGGATCCATTGGAAATGCTATACAAAGACCCACCTTAGTGTTGATGAACAGAGTATGGCAGGAAATGAACTAAACAATGCAATATATAGACATTTCAGTTTATAGTCCTCTATGGCAGAATATAAAGTATAAGGAGATAAATAAACTAGAAGGATTTGGGGTATGGAAAGGATCGGGGATTCAATATATTGACCAATTATACTCTGATGGGGTTCTAAAAACATATCAAGAACTACAACATTTATATTTCCTTCACCCCAACACCTTTTTTCAATATTTACAATTAAGACATGCTTTACAGATTCAATTTAAACGAAAGAATTTAAAAGTTCAAAATATGCCATTAATACACTTAATTGCAAAGATACAATTAAAAAAGGGCATCATCTCTAAAATATATGGCTATTTAATTGGCCAACTCCAGGGAAAGGCTACCTGTCAAGCTAGACAGGGATGGGAAAAGGACCTAGGAGATATCGCAAAATATTTTGGAACAAATACAATCAGTATCAATTTCACCCCAGAAAACTCTAACATAATTTATACCTAATCCATAGGGTGTATAGGACCCCAAATTGTATTACTGGGGTAGACGAGATACATCTGACTGTCCCCGGTGTAGGAGAACCTCAGCTGACCTAATACATATGCTATGGAAATGTATATCAAATACAGGTACAAAGGGATTCTAAAATAAGTTTACTGGGGTGCTTAGAAAAAGAAATATACACACCAAAAATTAGGATAGCAATTAACAAGATGCTAATCGCACACAAATGGATTTCCTCGAATGTGCCAACATATGAGGAATGGCGCTTACAGGTTAATGACACTGTATTAAAAGAATGGCAGGTTTGTCGAAATAGAGGTCAATAAAAAAGTTTCATAAAATATGGGATTTGTGGTTGGGCATGCTCGGGATGACTCCTTTTTATAATAGCAACAGATGGAACCCCAGGGGTGGATGGTTCTTTTTCAAATTATAGAAAATGTGGGGAAGGATAAGTGAAAGAGGGTGGAATAAGGGGAAGTAAATAAAAAGTAGGAGGAGAGAAAGGGAGAGGGAAGAGTGAGGTGTAAAAAAGAGGAAAAAGAAAGGGAGAGGGAGAAGAAAGGGGAAAAAAGATAACGGGAAGAAAGGTGGAAAAACAGAAAGGAAGAGTAGAGGGATATGTTTAGGATATAAATGGATTGTATAGATACATATGACTGTTGGTCTTATTGCAGGGGGGATTTCTTCCCGAGGATGGCTATAGGATGAGGTAGATAAAACGGGGGGGGGGAGAAGAAGGGGGGAAAGGGACAAGCTATTTACATGAATAATAGTGTAGATGTAATTTATAGAAAGATAGGTGGTGTATGTGTGTTGGCCTCTTGGTTTGTTTACTGTTTTTTTTTTTTTTTGTTTGTTTGTTTTTAATATGTATTTAGTTGTTTGTGCTCTAAGGCCCCTTTCACACTGGGGCGGTTTTCAGGCGGTACAGCGCTAAAAATAGCGCCTGTATACCGCCTGAAAAAACCGGCCCCATTCACTCCAGTGTGAAAGCCGGCGGGCTTTCACACTGGAGCGGTGCGCTAGCAGGACCGCAACAAAAGTCCTGCTAGCAGCATCTTTGGAGCGGTGAAGGAGCAGTGTATTTACCGCTCCTATACCGCTCCTTCCCATTGAAATCAATGGGAAACCGCGGGGATACCGCCCGCAAACCGCCGCTGCAGCGGCGCTTTGCGGAGGTTTTTAACCCTTTTGCGGCCGCTAGCGGGGGTTAAAACCACCCCGCGAGCGGCCGAATACCGCGGGTGAAACGATGGTAAAGCAGCGCTAAATATACCGTGCTTTACCGTCGCCGCCCCGCACCACCCCAGTGTGAAAGGGGCCTTAGTGTTGTAATCTAAAATTAGTGCTACTAAAAATTATGAATTTAAAAAAAAAAAGCGTTACTTTCTAATGCCGCGTACACACGATCGGAATTCTCGTCGGAAAAAACTCTGCCGGTTTTTCCGACGGAATTCCGCTCAAGCTGTGTTGCCTACACACGATCACACCAAATTCCGACGGTCAATAACACAGCGGCATAAAACACGTTTGAAAGCACTATAAAAGGGACGTTTAATGCTTCCGAGCATGCGCCGAATTGTTTCCGAGCATGCGTCGGAATTTTGCGTATCGGAATTGCATACACACGATCGGAAAATCCGATAGAAAGGTTTTCCGTCGGAAAAATTGAGAACAAGTTCTCAATTCAAAGTCAGTCGGAAATTCCGACAGAAAAAGACCGTTGGGCATACACACGGTCGGAAAAATCAGATGAAAAGCTCCCATCGGACTGTTTCCATCGGAAATTCCGACCGTGTGTACGCCGCATAAGAGTGTCAACAACTTCAAAAAACTTTTAGACGTCTTCCTCAGGAAGCAGAATACACAAGGCAGAGAGAATTGTTACAGAATAAAAATCACACACCCATACAGTAGGTTGAACTGGATAGGCCTGTGTCTTTTTCAAACTTATAAACTAACTATGACTCTATAGACCCCTTTTTCAAGTGACAGACATGTTTTTTAAACTGTTTTGCACTTTTCAATTAGCATGTTATATCTATGTGTAGCACCCTCTTATGTACATAGTTGGTTGCCCTATAAGTATTCTGGAGCCTGGCCAGTGGGGAGCAAAGTCCAGGATCCAAAGGCCGGGGGGGAGCCCTGTGCTGGGGGGGATCTGCCTATAGGCAGGTGTGCTGCTGAGAGAGAAGAGAAGCAGCCAGAGACCTACTCACCCCCTGTAGTCTCAGTCAGGCTTGGTTGTGACACCCTGATAGCAAGAGGGACCTGTACAGAAGAAGCCCCCCCCCCCCCCAAGCCTACAAGGGAGGAAGCAGCCAGGTGCAAGACCAATCTAGTCTAGAGGGACAGTGCTTAGTCTACCTTCATCCCTGCTGGGGACATTTCAAGTGTTGAGCTACATGCGTTAGGATTTCTTCTTGTGGAAAAGTTCAAGATCCCTGCAGTCAGTTTGGAAGTCCTCTTAAAGGAGTACAGCCTGGGATTTTGTGCTGGGAGTCAGCTACAATTATCCGGTTGTTCTCACAGTTTGTGCTTTGAAGTCAGTTCTGGGTATCCCATACTTCTCTAACCCCGTTCAAGTTACATTCCCCAATAAATGATCAAAACCAAGCCAACAGGATTATTGACTGATCAGTGCTTGTAGAAAATGCGTGCTGCCTGGCTGCGCAGGAGCCAGAGGGGGTCCCCCTGGGATACCTTTAGGGGGTAGTGCTACATACATACTTTAAAAACATCAACATTCCTATGTGGATGTTCACTTTTGTGTGACGTGCTGGCTATCTATATGACTGTGCTCCAATATATTTGACCTGAAAGCAGGGGGAAATAACTGGTTCATTTTTTTTACATTCCAGGCCTTCTCACCCTACTCCCCTAGTAGTTCGCTATGTTTATGAAGTTGACCTACACCTTTGAATTAAGTTCCACATCAATACCATTACAATACACAATCAGTCACATCAGCTTAAAGATAAAGTAATTACTCATATAGAATAAAGTCCCTGATCACATTGACATCACAGAAAATAATAAATTGGTTGTTATTTTTGAGCCAAGTCTCCTAAATTTTACATTTGTTTCAATAAATAGTTCAATTAAATAGTTAATTATCGCCATTTAACTAGATTAACCACATGACCTTGATTTTACCTGCTTCATGGCCAGAGCACTTTTTACAATTTGGCACTGCTTTAACTGGCAATTGTGCGGTCATGCAACACTATACGCAAATTAAATTTATGTGATCTTTTTTTCTTTTATGGTATTTGATCACCACATTTTTTCTTATTTTTTGCGATATAAACAAAAAAAGACACATTTTTGAAAAAAAAAACTTTTTTTTTATTTTCTGCTATAAAACATATCCAATAAAAAAAATTCAAAAATCTTTGGTGAACAGAAAAAATCCCAATAAGTGTATACTACTTGGTTTTATAGAATCTGGTATAGATACTGGAATTTGTATTTATTTATTTATTTATTGTATGCTAGTAATGGCGGTGATCAGTGACTTATAATGGGATTGTGATAGTATGGTGGGCTGATGCTGGCTCGGGGAGGGGCTACACTAACTGCCTAATTGACACTGACATCAATAGTGACACTTATACAGTGACCAGTGCTAATACTATACACTGTTACTGTACTAATGATGCTGGCTGGGAAGGGGTTAACATCTACGGTGATCCATGGGATAAATATGTGCCTAACAATGTGTAATGTGTGTGTTATGTGGTGTTTTTACTACTAGATCTTGCAGTTTTTTCCCCTGCGTGCACACGCCCCCTACCCAGAAGTGCTGGATCACATATCAGATATGCTACTTTGTCTCCATACTTCTAAGTGAGGCGGTCGACAAGTGGCTAAATGCACTGTCAAATTGTCATACAAAACTGTGGAAAACCATCTATTGAAGTTTGGCGTTTCTTAAAGCCAACCTTTAGGGCAGGTTCACACTATAGCAGAGGTATAAGGGATGGTTTTCTGTGTGCTCCATTCACACTTCCACACTCAGGGGCTTAGCAGTGCAGAAATATGCAGACATGTTGCATTTTTCCACACTGCTCTACAGCTGGCTGTGTGTCCCTGCATTTCTATGCACGGTAGCTGGCACTTTGTGACATTCCATTAAAGTTTAGGAAAAAAAAGGAGAAAGAGTGCCTTGTGCTGTAAAAAAACAAGACACTGCTCCTCAGCTCGTTTGGCTGTACTTCTCCTGTGTATCACAGGAGTGCAGTTCCTTCTGCACTCCTTTGACCCATTTTCAGCAGACAGCGGGCTAAACCTGCTGTCGGCTTACATCACAGAGCCGGTCCAGACTTAGGCAAGATCGTGACAACGAAGTCGGGAACCACCCACATGCCTGTACCGGCACCCGGCTCAGCCTCTCAGCAAGCCGCTGAGGGCCTGAGCCAGCTGCTCCCGCCCCCTCCTCAGCCCAAAACTCCAATGGGCATTGGAGGGGCACAGCAGACAGCAGTGACTGACAGTCATCAGCTCTCTGCTCAGGGAGATGTGAGAACTGAGCGATCGGCTGTGTTTGATTGCTCGGTTCTGAGCCTTAGAGCCGGAAGGGGACAGATGCAGCATTGGACCGAAGCGATCGGCTGTGTTTGATTGCTCGGTTCTGAGCCTTAGAGCCGGCAGGGGACAGATGCAGCATTGGACCGATGCTGCATCCACCTGGGTAAGTATTAATTCCAAAATAAAAGCAATTCCATACTTCTCTTTTAACCAGTTGCCGTCCGCCCACCGTTGTTTGAAAGCGGCAGAACGGCTCCCCTGTGTGAAACGCCATAGCTGTACAGCGTGCGCTTTATGGGTTATAGGGGGCGTGTGTTTGACCGCCGCATGACTTAGGAGCTGGCCACGATGTCTGCCAGGCACCCGCGATCGCTCCTGACAGAGCCAGTATGGGGATTTGTGTGTGTAAACACACAAATCCCTGTTCTGTCAGGGGTGAGGAGACAGATCTGTTGTTCCTAATGCTTAAGCTGGCCATACACTATACGAAAAATCGGCCAAACCCAATTTTGAAAAACGAATGTTCGGCTGCGAGCGCAAACGATGGTGCCATCATGTAATGACCGATAAATCGTTCAGTGGACATAAATAAATACATTTTATGTTTGTTTTTTTACATATACCTAGTGCAGACAGGTCGGACGGGAAACACATTAACCGCCCAATTTATCGTTCGTTCGGCAGAAAATTTCCAAACTTGTCCTTCGTTTTTTCAGCTCAAAAACGTCCAAACGATTATCAATTTTGTGTCCATTAACTGGCCGAAAAAACGATTGGTCTAATGACCGAATTTTCAGCCGATTTTTCGTATAGTGTATGGCCAGCATTAGAAACAATGATCTGTCTCCTCTCCCAGTCAGTCCCATCCCCCATCCCCCCCACAGTTAGAACACACACACACTGAGGGAACATATTTAACCCCTCTATCGCCCCCTAGTGTTAACAACTTCCCTGCCCGTGACATTTATACAGTAATCAGTGGTTATTTTTAGCTCTGATTGCTGTATAAATGTCAATGGTCCCAAAAAAGTGTCAAAAGTGTCCGCTCTGTCTGCCGCAATGTCGCAGTCCCTATAAAAATCCCTGATCGCCACCATTACTAGTAGAAAAAAAAAATGGCATAAATCTATCTCCTGTTTTGTAGACGCTTATTGACATTTTTTTTTTTTTTTTTTTACCAAAAATATGTAGAAGAGTTCATATTGGCCTAAACTGGTGAAGAAATTTGTTTTTTCAGATTTGGGATATTTATTATAGCAAAAAGTTAAAAAAGATTGTGTTTTTTTTTTCAAAATTGTCGCTATTCTTTTGTTTATAGTGAAACAATAAAAACCGCAGAGGTGATCAAATAGCACCAAAAGAAAGCTCTATTTGTGGGGAAAAAAGAGACATAAACTTTCTTTGGGTACATCATCACACAACCGCGCAATTGTAAGTTAAAGCGGCGCAGTGCCATATCGCAAAAATGGCCTGGTCAGGAAGGGGGTAAATTCTTCCGGGGCTGAAGTGGTTAAAGATGAATTCCTGGTATTGCAACTTTTACATAGTTACATTGGTCCAGCTTGTAAGTATGTATGAACCAGGGAAGCTGTAAATCAATGTAGTATGTACAGCTACTACAATGATCTCCATTAACTTCCGGGTCCCATGCCAAGCGGCTACCCTGCTGCATTTTGAACACAGGGGGTCACCCACTCAAAAAGGGTGCATTCAGAGGCCTATTTCTATTTTCTCAATGAATGCAAAGCATTTCTGATTGGAGAGGCAGGGTGGTGATGTCAGATTTCCAGCTCCTTCAATATATCATATACAATATGATCTTGCATTAAAACTGTGTACAATACTTTATTCCTTTGAAAATGTAAAATATAATCACCTTTATCTGAACTTGCAATCCTTGTCTTTATGATTGTAAAGGAAATTCTTTTTGATCGAATATTGCATTAGAACCTTTGAAAAAGACAACATTAATCACATTTTTGCACCCTCCCCCTCACATGACATAAAAATTTATGAATGTGAATGGTCGGCATTTTGTTTTGTTTTTTTTATGGCAAAATTAACTCTGAATTGCGTTCCATGTTTTTCAGGTTTGGGTGTTTGACGCAGAGACAGCTGGGCAGAATTCCAGCGCATTGGTTATTATTACTGTAACCGATATTAATGATAATAATCCAGAGTTTCAAAACCAGCCTCTATTTTTTACTGTCCCGGAGGGGGATTATAGTATACCTCTCCCAGTAAGTAAAGTGAATGTTATTGATTGGGATGCAGGATTAAATGGACAAACTACAATCACCTCTGAAAATAAAGACATTTTCATTGTACAAAAAGTAAGAATTTATATTCAGAATTCTTTATAGCTGTGATTTGAATAGTTGTGTGGGTTTTATTTCAAAACAAAAACATCTAGGGTTATTTAAAGTGGATTTAAACCTCTGAAATAAAAAATGAATAACGCATATCCTTCTATAGTGTGTACTAGCCTCAATACAGAGCCCCTAGTGTTGTTCCTATCTGATCTCTCCTCCTGCTGCAATCTGCTTTAATCACTTCTATTGCCGCGTACACACAGTCGGATTTTCCGACGGGAAATGTTCGATGGGAGCTTGTTGTCGGAAATTCTGACCGTGTGTAGGCTCCAGCGGACATTATTCGCCGGAATTTCCGACAAACAAAATTTGAGATCTGGAACAACAACAACAACAAAGTCCATTCTCGGAAATTTCAGATCGTGTGTACACATTTCAGACGCACAAAGTTCCACGCATGCTCGGAATCAAGCAGAAGAACCGCACTGGCTATTGAACTTAATTTTTTTCGGCTCGTCGTACGTGTTGTACGTCACCGCGTTCTTGACGTTCGGAATTTCCGACAAGATTTGTGTGACCGTGTGTATGCAAGACAAGTTTGAGCCAACATCCGTCGGAAAAAAAACATGGATTTTGTTGTCGGAATGTGCGATCGTGTGTATGTGGCATAAGAGTCTAACTTGACACCTAGCAATCCCAACAGATGGCCTCGACCATGATTTAAACTTTCCCCCTCCCCCCAGGACACAGCAGCTGATTGACAGCCTCAGCTGTGTATGTTTTCCCTCCAATCAGGTCTAATGCCCCGTACACGCGGTCGGATTTTCCGACGGAAAATGTTCTATCGGACAATGTTGTCGGAAATTCCGACCGTGTGTAGGCTCCATCGGACTTTTTCCATCGGATTTTCCGACGGACAAAGTTTTATCTCCTGCCCTCAAATTTTCCGACAACAAAGTCCTATCGGACTTTTTCCGATCGTGTGTAGCGAATTCCGACGGACAAAGTGCCACGCATGCTCAGATCACATTACAAGACCAAAGCTATTGGCTACTAGCCTCTACGTAGTCCCGTCGTAGGCAACAAACGTCACCACGTTCAGAATGATCGGATTTTCCGACAACTTTGTCCGACCGTGTGTATGCAACACCAGTGTCGGACAAAATCCGTCGGAAAAAATCAGATGGATTTTGTGGTTGGATTTTCCGACCGTGTGTACGGGGCATAAGATTGCACTGAGCTCTTCTCTTATGCAGTGCCATATGTGACTTCAGATCTCCACCCCCTGCCTTCTGGAGCTGAAAAAAAGCCTTTGATGGGTGTGCTTTAGAAGGTCATAGAGGAGAGAGGGCTGCAGATAAACAGGTACAATTTATGGAGGAGGATTTTTTTTATCTTTGTGTATTACTAGAGGTTAGTCACTGCAGTGGCTATATGTAAGAGTTTTACAACCACTTTACATGCACAGTTCAATGAGAATAGGTTGTATTCTCTAAATGACTCTCTACCAACAATATGTGTACCTCAAGAGATACTTGATGAATTCTAAAGGTACTCTTTTTATTATTTTAGTACATTTATTACAGCACTTTCATCAAATATTAAACCACATATAAAAAAGGCACAAGTAGTTATTTTTAATTACTGTATGTAAAACATAATGAATTGTTTATAAAATATGGTACACAGTTAAAGTGGTTGTAAACCCTTACAAACCACTTTGGCCTACAGGTAAGCCTAGATTAAGGCTTACCTGTAGTTCCAATAAATATATCCTAAACCTACATGGTTTAGGAGATATTTAGAAAAAAAGAGGCATCGCTGCGCAGGCCGAGTTTGCGGCGATATGCCGCTTTCCTGCACATGCGCGGGAGTGACGTCATCGTCGCTCCAGCGAATCACAGCGCTGGAGAGGCGAGACACGGAAGTCACTCCGGTATTGATGGCGCCGGAGAAGGTCGTGGATGAGGACCGCTTCAGGGGCTTCGTTCTCAGGTAAGTTATTCATAATGAGCTAGTATGCTATGCATACTAGCTCATTATGCCTTTGCCTTGCAGGTTCCGTTTTTTTTTTTTTTTGTGAGGAGGCTTTACTTCCTCTTTAAGGATAGTGGTAGTAATGTACCTGAGTCAATAGACACTTGAGATTAACCCCTTGGCACTGCCCACATGCAAATATGGTCCTTGGAGCCGAGAGGCCACATATTTGCATGAACTGCGGCCAGTACAGCTATGCTGAGAGTGCGCGCCCTGCACGCTCCAGACACAGTTTCAGCCACCTAACCGAAAGCTTCCAATCGCTGCCAGACTGCCAATCACGCCAGTCACATGATCTTAAGCTCCGCCCCGCCTCCCGGGAACGTAAACCTCTTAAACGGCCAGGAGCCGCCAAAGTGCAGAGGTTAAAAGATATTTAAGCCCAAAACCTACCCTTCTTTTGATGTGGTGACTGCATTAGTCCTTTTCAGGCAAAGGGCTCAGTACATTTGTCCTTGTAACCTCTTGTAAGCTCCTATGCACTGAACTAAAATCTCAAATAATATTATAATCCCTATGTTCTAGAACTATGGAGAGGGGGAGGCGTTTGTAGTCCAAGTCAGGAGGGCAGCCTAGGGAGACAACATTCCTGTCTTATCTAAGAACTGTATAATATAAAATTTGAGTTCTTGGGTTTAGATATGCTTTAAATGGTTTTGATTAAGAGTTTCATATTTTATTATGGTGGGGGGAAAACTGCTTTCAAGCATGGCAACTGATAAGAAAAAGGGTTAGTTTATATTTTAATAAATTATAGATTATGATAGTTATGAGTTACTGAATTTTGTAAATAGACTGTAGACTTATTAAAAAAGCCCCATAAAAAAAAAAGCCCAGTAAATCTATACCATTTGACCACAGAAAATAATGTACTCCCATATGAAAGTGGTCATCTTCACAGTACAATACCCAGCTTAAGTGTATGGTATCGTCATTAGGTTTTGTCACATCTTGGTTGATCTGCAATGCTTTGTATTACATTGTCTTCACTTAGGGATTTTTATGTTTATGGTTCAACACAAATAGAAAAGCATGGTCTATGTTTCACAATAATATGAATGTCCTTTTATCCTGTAGAATGGGATTGTCCTTGTTAATGGATCCTTGGACAGAGAAACTAAGGATACATATATGATCTTCTTAATAGCTTCAGATAATGGGATACCACCACGAAAGGTAATGGGGAAATTGTTTTAGACATATTATCCAATCAGTTATCCTAACAAGAGATTACTGTATTTTCTGGCGTATAAGACTACCTTTTACACTGAAATTACACAGCCAAAAAGCAGGGGTCGTCTTATACGCCGGGTGAAGAAGCCGCCAGATGGATATCAGTCGGCCGGGCGCTCTGTAAAATTGTAATATGTATACAGTATGCGCCGCTCAGCCAATCCCGGCGGGCGATGCACTCCGATGAATACAGAGCCTGCTAAGCCTGCTCGGATTGGGTAACAACCTCTGCCAATCCGAGCAGGCTACATGAGTCAGAGCGGCGCGGGCTGATGTCACAGCCTCTGCCATTCCGAGCAGGCTTTGTATCCATCAACAGATTAGTAAAATACAATGCCTGCCGTGATTGGCTCAGCGGTGCACACTGTCTGCACACTGTATTCTGAAGTGTACCTGGCGCTACTGTACTAACACAGCATCATATACTGTGTGTACTTGGTGCTCTACATATTAACAAAGCATTCTGTACTGCACATCCAGCTCCAGATCTCCCCTAAAATACAGGTATGATTCATGGTGCTTTGGAGGAGAGGATTCATTGTTGCTGCCTACCAATTGTGGGATCTCTGGGACTTGTAGTTCACCAGTTTCCTTTTTCTGATGTTAAGTATGATATTTTTTTTTGTGATGTTTTTTTGTAAATGGTGTTGCCTCGGAAGGGGGGTAGTCTTATAATGGCGAGTATAGCCCCAAACCTAAGTTTTCACTGGAAAAATAGGGGGTCGTCTTATACACCCAGTCGTCTTATACGCCGGCAAATACGGTAGTTATACATTTTAAGTTGACTGTGTATTGTGATTACCATGAACATATGAATGGTCTACCTGTAATTAAAACAATATAGCACAACACCGCAACAAAAATGATCATTGTATATAGTCAACAGGAATTGGTAATGGCTTATTGAACATTCTAGTACATTAATGGTTGA
The DNA here is from genome assembly GCA_028564925.1 of Lithobates sylvaticus. Taxonomy (NCBI): domain Eukaryota; kingdom Metazoa; phylum Chordata; class Amphibia; order Anura; family Ranidae; genus Lithobates; species Lithobates sylvaticus. The sequence continues at coordinate 108,756,591 of CM053028.1, forward strand.
TTTGTCTTTACCAGACCCTACTGTTTACAGAGTAACATACAAATCAAAATGGGCATCTACCAAAGAGACATAACTCTTAGCAATAGAGTAAAATGACAGATACATTTTTTTTTTTTTTTTACAATTTTGGATAGTGGAGTAGAGTAGGGAAGGGTTAGTACCTCAGATTTTTATTGATGCCTGTTTTCCCATATGTTCGATTTCCCCTAACTCTGTCCCACAGATTCAGCACAAATAAGATAGTTTTCAAAGGGACTGGGGGACTACATTTTTCTCCTCTTTCTCTGTGGACAATGGTCATGGGTCACAATAAGAGGCTAAATCTCCCGAAAAAGGACAGAGGCAGCAATAAAAAACAATAAACGTTCCAACCTTCCCCTACTCTGTTCAAAACATAGGCCTTTGCAGTTCATATTATATTTTAGTGCACTTACAAAAATAAATGATATCAGTAAAATAGGACTAGGGCAGCCTTTCTCAACCTTTTCAACACAGAGGAACCCTTCAAATAGTTCTCCGGTCTCGGGGGAACCCCTGCTAAAAATTAGAAATCTACAACTCATGATACAATAGTGTGATGGTCAGTGGTAAGAATGGTCCTTACACTTGTCATTGGTAAGAATGGTCCTTACACTTGTCATTGGGAAGAATTACCTCCTTACAGACAGCTAAAAAGATCAATGGTGTCAGTGGGAACTTATCTGAGAGGCAGAAATTGCCCAATGCTGAAGGAACCCCTAGCAACCTTTGGAGGAACCCTAGGGTTCCATGGAACCCTGGTTGAGAATCACTGGACTAGGGGATGCAGCATGTCCTATGTGCTATATGTATCAGTAAAATATGTTTTATTTCCACAGAGTTTTGCAGATCTTGTTGTAGCGGTCCAGGATGTTAATGATAATGCCCCGACATTTACACAGTCTGTATATTCTGTACACTTAAACTTGAGTGCAACGAAAACAGGAGACCCAGTTCTTGTAGTGTCAGCTAAAGATTTGGATATTGGAAAAAATTCACAGATATCTTACAGGTAATGTATGTTTTATATAAAATAATACTTTTATTTTTATATTAAAAAGACAATGTAATGGTATTTAAAATCTTATTAATCTTCAGAAAACAGTTAAAGATTCGATCCTAATTGAACAACGCCTGACAGGGATGGACCTCCAGGGGTTGCCCTGGTGCCAGAAAGGCTACCCAGAACAAGTGACAAAACACCCCACGGTGTAGCAAGAGCCCATAAGACACACAATATCCTTAACCTACCAGACCCTGAACTCAACCCCACGTGATTTCAGACTTCCATTTATAACTAACAGAAATTTACAGAGAGGACATTGCCCATGTCCCCCTCTGTTGGATTTTTATTTCTAAGATTAGAAAAGGCCAGCACGTCAAATGTATGCTTTACTGTAGTACCACATCAGTATACAACACCAGGTGTAATGTACAGTGTCTCACAAAAGTAAGTACACCCCTCACATTTTTGTAAATATTTTTATTATATCTTTTCATGTGACAACACTGAATAAATGACACTTTGCTACAATGTTAAGGAGTGTACAGCTTGTATAACAGTGTCAATTTACTGTTCCCTCAAAATAACTCAACACACAGCCATTAATGTCTAAACCGCTGGCAACAAAAGTGAGTACACCCCTAAGTGAAAACGTCCAAATTGGGACCAATTAGCCATTTTCCCTCCCTGGTGCCATGTGACTCGTGAGTGTTACAAGGTCTCAGGTGTGAATGGGGAGCAGGTGTGTTAAATTTGGTGTTATCGCTCTCACTCTCTGAAAAAAAGAATTGTTGCTCTACATAAAGATGGCCAAGGCCAGTGATGGCGAACCTTGGCACCCCAGATGTTTTGGAACTACATTTCCCATGATGCTCAACTACACTGCAGAGTGGATGAGCATCATGGGAAATGTAGTTCCAAAACATCTGGGGTTCCAAGGTTCGCCATCACTGGCCTAGGCTATAAGAAGATGGCCAAGACCCTGAAACCGAGCTTCAGCACAGTGACCAAGACCATACAGCGTTTTAACAGGACAGGTTCCCCTCAGAACAGGCCTCACCATGGTCGACCAAAAAAGTTGAGTGCACATGCTCATATCCAGAGGTTGTCTTTGGGAAATAGACGTATAAGTGCTGCCAGCATTGCTGCAGAGGTTGAAGAGGTGGGGGGTCAGCCTGTCAGTGCTCAGACCATATGCATGCACAATGCATCAAATTGGTCTGCATGGCTGTCGTTCCAGGAGGAAGCCTCTTCTAAAGATGATGCACAAGAAATGCCCACTAACAGTTTGCTGAAGGCAAGCAGACGAAGGACATGGATTACTGGAACCATGTCCTGTGGTCTGATGAGACCAAGATAAATGTATTTGGTTCAGATGGTGTCAAGTGTGTGTGATGGCAACCAGGTGAGGAGCACAAAGACAAGTGTGTCTTGCCTACAGTCAAGCATGGTGGTGGGAGTGTCATGGTCTAGGGCTGCATGAGTGCTGCCGGCACTGGGGAGCTACAGTTCATTAAGGGAACCATGAATGCCAACATGTACTGTGACCTACTGAAGCAGAGCATGATCCCCTCCCTTCAGAGACTGGGCCGCAGGGCAGTATTCCAACATAATAATGTCCCCAAACACACCTTCAAGATGACCACTGCCTTGCTAAAGATGCTGAGGGTAAAGGTGATCGACTGGCCAAGCATGTCTCCAGACCTAAACCCTATTGAGCATCTGTGGGGTATCCTCAAATGGAAGGTGGAGGAGCGCAAGGTCTCTAACATCCACCAGCTCCTTAATGTTGTCATGGATGAGTGAAAGAGGACATCAGTGGCATGTGGAGCTCTGGTGAACTCCATACCCAAGAGGATTAAGACAGTGCTGGAAAATAATGGTGGCTACACAAATCATTGACACTTTGGGCCCAATTTGGACATTTTTTCACTTTTGTTGCCAGCGGTTTAGACATTAATGGTTGTGTGTTGAGTTATTTTGAGGGGACAGCAAATTTACACTGTTATTCAAGCTGTACACTCACTACTTTACATTTTAGCAAAGTGTCACATGAAAAGATATAATAAAATATTTACAAAAATGTGAGGGGTGTACTCACTTTTGTGAGATATTCTATATGGCCTGAAGAAGAAATTTGAAATTTCCCAAAAACGTGCATCTTTATTAAACCGAGTTGGACAATAAAGGATGTCACGTAAGCTGGTCATAGATTTATTAATTTATTCATTCATTTAACAAATTCTCTGATCCAAACAAGCAAGGTGCACAGAGGAATACCCCCCCCCCCCCCCCCCCCCCCCCCCCACTGTGCTATTGTATTCTGTCAGCAGGGAGTGCTTCACTGTCAGAACACACTGATTAAATAAAACATTTCCAACATCCGGTTAAACAAAAGTTGATCATTAGATCGACTTCTGTCTAGCAGGAATAATCATGGATGGATTGATATTCGGCTGGTTCCTGCTAAACCAGCTGAATTTTGATCCATCTGTGCCCATCTTTAAGTTCCACTATTGATATGGGGCTTCAGTAAAGTATTACTTAAATTTCAAGTTGCGTGTTGTTTTTTTCTATACTTGGGTTTTTTACAGTATCATGATCAAGCTGTGCACCCACCCTCACACATGGGAAAAACTTATGAGAGATCTGTGTGGTATAGCAAATTTATTATTGTTGTCTGTGTCCCCCCCGGGAACTATCACTTTATTTGCTTGTAGTGGTGGTGAAACTTGGAAAGAAAGTGGTGTAAAATCCAAAGTGTTACAGTTGTCACTATAACAGAAGGTGAAGGAATAATGACCAACGAAGACAACTGTTCTGTTAATGTCATGGTCTGCAGTCAGGCTTGGAGGCCAGGGGCAATAGCTGTTGAGAGATTCATGAGTAATCAGCTGGATTAATATGCAAACAGTACCACTTAGCGAGTGACGCAGGCTCACCCAAGATGACGAGTCTAAGCACCAGCTGGTCTTTACCAGAGCTCCTTATGGCGGAGGTGGGTTTCACTGCATGCTGATGCAAGGTTATGGCGCTCAGGGTTACCCCAGCAGGAAGAGAGCAAGTGGGGGTCAGGTAGCTGATGAAGCAGATAAGGAACAAGCAAAGTAATAGTTGATAAAAAAGGTAAAAGACCAGTAAAGAGTAGTAGCTGGATGGGATCAGATAGAGCATAGTCCATGAACAAGCCAAGGGTCGATACTGAGTGGTATTGAAGATAGGGACAGTTGTACGCAAAGGAGCAAGATATCCACTGGAGAGAGCACAATAATCTGGCAAACAGGAAGTGCAGAGGCATTGCTTAGATCAAGAAGTTCATGGGAGGAGCAAAGAGTTCAAGGATCAAGCAGGGAGCTGCTCAGCATCTCAGGGGAGAAGAGCTACAGCCAGACACAGTAGAGGTTGCAGGTTCGGTCTGGACCCTGACAGGTGACAACTGTATAAGAGGGTATTTTTTCTCAATTTGGAGAGTTTTGCATTTACTTTCTGTTGTGTTGGGGGACTGAAAGTAAAAGGAACTCTTCCCCCCAAATGGGGAAAAAAAAGCAAAAAAACAACAAAAAAATGGTACAGAGGTTCTAAACCTCCCCCGCCCTACTCAAAAGGGTAGCTAATAGTCTTCATTTAAATTATGATCAGACGCTCTCTAGCAATGTTCCAAAGAGCATACAATAATTATTAATTCATAAACCTTTGCTCAAAAGATGCTATAATATTTACAGGATTTCAAAACCCCATCATGGATTTACTATAGATGAACAAAGTGGAGTAATCTCTCGAACAAGTAATATACCTGCTGTTTGTATGGAAAGTAGCAACCCACTAGTCATCATTGCTACTGATCATGGGATTCCAATTTTATCTTCTAATGGTAAGTGATTCTATTTGTAATACATTTTCCTAAAAGATTTCAGCTTTTATCCATTTGTCTTTTGATAAATGTCTGTTTAGGGGTTCCAAACCACAGCAATATTAGCCCCATCTTTGTAGGGCCACTATAAAGCCATTCATTTTTGTTTGCCATTTTGGTGTGGTGCTATTGGCCCTTTGCCCCACCACTCACTCTGCCCCAGTCTTATGCCCCGTACACGCGGTCGGAAATTCCGACCACAAAATCTGTCAGATTTTTTCCGACGGATTTTGTCCGACACGGGTGTTGCACACACACGGTCGGACAAAGTTGTCGGAAAATCCGATCATTCTGAACGTGGTGACGTTCGTTGCGTACGACTGACCTACGTAGAGGCTAGTAGCCAATAGCTTTGGTCTTGTAATTTGATCTGAGCATGCGTGGCACTTTGTCCGTCGGAATTCGCTACACACGATCGGAAAAAGTCTGATCGGACTTTGTTGTCGGAAAATTTGAGAGCAGGATCTTAAATTTCTCAAAGTCAAAGTCCGATGGAGCCCACACACGGTCAGATTTTCCGACAACATGGTCCGATAGGACATTTTCCGTGTGTACGGGGCATTAGACTCGGGGGTTAACCAAGATTAACCAAGATTGGCGCATGGACAAATTTTTGTGTTAATTTTCTGAAGTAGAACTTTAGTCAGAAAATTAAGTCCTGCTAGATCACTTCAGACTAGCCCCATTTGCAGACTAGCCCCATTTTAAAACAGTAAACATAAGTACCTATACTGTATAAAATCCAGTAATACATTGTCTCACCCTGTTTTGCACATGCTCCGTTTTTGGCATCATGCTGAAAATCATAGCCACTTGAGGCTGATCTGCTGACAGCCTACATATTTACTATTGTTCTGTGCTTCAGCAAAATGGCAGCAATTTACAGCACACACTAATTTTGGTAGACTAATTATTAATGTGGAATGTATGTTCCTTGCTAGAGAAGATTATTTTTTATCAAGTTGTTATGGGTAAAGTTCTGCTTTAAGAAAACGTACTTAGTGTTGTATGAGCCAAATAAATAAAAGTGTTGCACTAGAATTCATTTTTGTTTGTTGCATGATAGCGGAGCATTGTCCATCTATTCACATCTACATCTCCTCACCCCCTGCAGTACTGTTACTTGCTTCCTACCACTACCCTTCCCACATTATTTATGCCAACGTGGTAATGTTGTATACATTTTTTAACTTAAAACATTGGTGCAGGTGCTTTCAGATATTAATATAAACCAGTGATGGCGAACCTTGGCACCCCAGATGTTTTGGAACTACATTTGCTATGACACTCAACTACACTGCAGAGTGATGAACATTATGGGAAATTAAGTTCCAAAACATCTGGGGTGCCAAGGTTTGCCATTACTGATATAGAGTGTCAAATATCACTTTGAGGGCTCATTCACTCGGGCGCTCAAAACAATATATCCATGCAGAGGGCCATAATTATCTGCTTGATAGACACAGGTGGTCCAACAGTTACATGCAGTCAGGCTGTAAAATTGAATGACATGATGAGGGCTACATAGATCTTCACTGATCTTCAAGCATAACCCTGAGTGCACCCTCATATGGGTCTGATGCACGGCTCTGAATGCAGACAGACCTCGTTCAGAGACTTGGTCCCACATGGATGAACACAATTGCACGTGGCTGCATGGACTACCTGTGCCTCCTGGGTGGATATACACAACCTTTTTCAAGGGTGTACTGATCTGTGCACTTGTGAATTAAAGTGATTTGGCGTAGCTTGACAAACAACACTCCCAAGGACACTTTCTTTAATTTGGCGCATGGTAAATGCACCGATATTTACGCTAAAAGTATGACATACAGTAATTTGTTAATCATCCCTCAGTTACTTGGGAATTTCCCAGGTATGTTAGAGGCATAAAATAATTAAAATAATGTTAATGTTATTTTTGAAGTCTACCTTTTCTAAATGTCATGTATGTAATTGTTACAATTGTGTTTGCATTACTAGGAAATTTAAACAAAAAAAGTTTAATACTGCCTAAAGTGAAGAAATACATTATCATTTATAAATACAGCCAGTTTTCAAACATCTTGGTGTTCTAAATATATTTTTCAGCTACAGTTTTAGTTACAGTAACAAAAGGATGCACAGGGTTTCTGAATTCCAGCTACAATTTCAGCATTGATGAAGGGATGCCACCAGGAACTGAAGTTGGGACAGTACAATTCTATACTGGGCCAGACCTGTTAGTAATGTATTCCCTTGAGACATACACAGATACTTTTTCCATTACTGACAAAGGGACAATCATAACAAGCATCATGCTGAACCGAGAGGATCAAGACAGTTATGGTGTGATGGTTAAAGCTATGGATGCAGGAGAACCACCCAGTACTGGAGCTGTTGTGGTAAGGATTATTCAATTTTGCATTAGTTGTTTGCTCTTTAAAGCAGAACTGATATTAAATGATATTTTTTGCTGAAGGAGCACTGTGCAGTGCATTCCTGTGCTGTTCTTCTCTCGTCCTTCACCCCCTCCCCCCGATCGCTGCTGCAGAGAACAGAAGTGCAGTTGCCAGCTATGTACAGAGATGTCAGTGCGGGGAGAGAGTGAGAAAATAGTTCTGTGCTGTGGGGACAGAGGCAATTAGGGAAATTAGGCGGTTGCCTTAGGCCTCGCAGTCCCAGGGGCCTCGCAGCCACCTAATTTGCCTGAAGTGTGTGTAGGAGGGAATGTCCCCCTGTGACCCTGTCAGTATCCCCACTGAGCGGGCCGGATGAATGAGCGAGGTTCGGTCCTAGTATGCAGTCGCAGCACTGCTTTATCATCAGCACCGCGCCGACCAGAAGCTTCTTCCCTCTGCCACACTCGGCTCTCTCCAGTGCCCCCTCTGTGTCCTCCAGGCAGCGCCACCAGCAGACAGAATATAGAGGTGGAGGCAGAGCTGCCGGCTGCTGCTGAACCCAGAAGGGATGCAATGCATGCACTCACATGCAGGAAAGGAGTTTGTTCTGCCTTGTGGAGGGAGGTGAGCTGGCAGGCTTTGTGCAGGGACTTAAGATGTGGGAGGGGGCAGTGAGAGCAGTTTCTGCAGTAGGCTGGGAGGCTAGTTCTGGTGATAAAGTATCAGTGAGAGGAGATACCTTTTTCCCAAATTAAATCTAACAGGATAGAATTTCCCTTCCTAGGGGTAGATTTCCTCTCACTTCCTGATTTGGTTGTTCTATGCATGCCACTGCAAGGTGGCCTCTGTAGTGATGTAGCAATACATCAGGGCTCATTCACACCATATACCACTTTTCTACCATGTGCACCCCTCTCATATGCATACTACCCCCACCAAAAAAATAGGCACTGGTGCTGGTGCCACAACACCTCACAGATACTGTACTGGAGCACAGCAGTCACACCTGGCCTCCAGGGGGCATCCTGCCTCGTTGGACATGTGACGCCGCATCCTCTCCTCCTCCTCGTCCTCCTCCTCATCCTCTCTCCCTTCAGGCACCCACGTGGAGTCAGTGACCTCATCATCCCCTCCCTCTTCACCACTAGAGCAAACCTGGCAGTAAGCTGCAGCTGGTGGAACAGTACTGCCAGATTCCTCAAGCTGGGTATCATCATCCGAGCCTTCGAATCGTTGGGCATCCTCCTGGAGCATGTACCCAACACTGTGCTCAAAGAGTTCGGGGGACTCCTCAGGAGGACATGGTGGGTCTAGGGAAGGGGTGGCTGATGATGCCATTGAGTACGCGTTGGCAGCTGCTCTGCCAGTACCCTGAGCCTGGGTGAGAGAGGATGAGGAGGATGAGGAGGGCTTGGTCATCCATTCTACCAAGCCTTCAGCATGATGCGGCTCCACATGTCCAGCTGCCGTAAACAAAGACGCGCGTGTCCCATGGCCACGTGCTGATGATGATGCACGACCACGTCCACGGCCACGTCCACTAGAAACAGAGCCTGCCTGCCCTGTGTTCTTGGCTCTGCACGCTCTGCCTCCCCTTGGCGGTCTTCCAGCCATTGTAGTCGGTAGTCCTGTGGGTGCTGCTGAGAAGAATATATAGGAGCTCTGTGTGATGCCACTAACACACTAGAAGTCCTATGGGTGCTTCTGCAAAGAAAATATAGGAGCTCTGTGTGATGCCACTAACACACTAGAAGTCCTGTGCGTGCTGCTGAGAAGAATATATAGGAGCTCTGTGTGATGCCACTAACACACTAGAAGTCCTATGGGTGCTTCTGCAAAGAAAATATAGGAGCTCTGTGTGATGCCACTAACACACTAGAAGTCCTGTGGGTGCTGCTGAGAAGAAAATATAGGAGCTCTGTGTGGTGCCACTAACACACTAGAAGTCCTATGGGTGCTTCTGCAAAGAAAATAGAGGATCTCTGTGTGATGGGACTAACACACTTCAAGTCCTATAGGTGCTTCTGGGAACAAAATATAGCTCTGTGTGATGGGACTAACACACTTCAAGTCCTATAGGTGCTTCTGGGAACAAAATATAGCTCTGTGTGATGGGACTAACACACTTCAAGTCCTATAGTTGCTTCTGGGAACAAAATATAGCTCTGTGTGATGGGACTAACACACTTCAAGTCCTATAGGTGTTTCTGGGAACAAAATATAGCTCTGTGTGATGGGACTAACACACTTCAAGTCCTATAGGTGCTTCTGGGAAGAAAATATAGCTCTGTGTGATGGACTAACACACTTCAAGTCCTATAGGTGCTTCTGGGAACAAAATATAGGATGTCTGTGTGATGGGACTAACACACTTCAAGTCCTATAGGTGCTTCTGGGAGAAAATATAGCTCTGTGTGATGGGACTAACACACTTCAAGTCCTATAGGTGCTTCTGGGAACAAAATATAGGATCTCTGTGTGATGGGACTAACACACTTCAAGTCCTATAGGTGCTTCTGGGAAGAAAATATAGCTCTGTGTGATGGGACTAACACACTTCAAGTCATATAGGTGCTTCTGGGAACAAAATATAGGATCTCTGTGTGATGGGACTAACACACTACAAGTCCTATAGGTGCTTCTGGGAACAAAATATATGATCTCTGTGTGATGGGACTAACACACTTCAAGTCCTATAGGTGCTTCTGGGAACAAAATATAGCTCTGTGTGATGGGACTAACACACTTCAAGTCCTATAGGTGCTTCTGGGAACAAAATATAGCTCTGTGTGATGGGACTAACACACTTCAAGTCCTATAGGTGCTTCTGGGAACAAAATATATGATCTCTGTGTGATGGGACTAACACACTACAAGTCCTATGGGTGCTTCTGGGAAGAAAATATAGCTCTGTGTGATGGGACTAACACACTTCAAGTCCTATAGGTGCTTCTGGGAACAAAATATATGATCTCTGTGTGATGGGACTAACACACTTCAAGTCCTATAGGTGCTTCTGGGAACAAAATATAGCTCTGTGTGATGGGACTAACACACTTCAAGTCCTATAGGTGCTTCTGGGAACAAAATATATGATCTCTGTGTGATGGGACTAACACACTACAAGTCCTATGGGTGCTTCTGGGAAGAAAATATAGCTCTGTGTGATGGGACTAACACACTTCAAGTCCTATAGGTGCTTCTGGAACAAAATATATGATCTCTGTGTGATGGGACTAACACACTACAAGTCCTATAGGTGCTTCTGGGAAGAAAATATAGCTCTGTGTGATGGGACTAACACACTTCAAGTCCTATAGGTGCTTCTGGGAACAAAATATATGATCTCTGTGTGATGGGACTAACACACTACAAGTCCTATAGGTGCTTCTGGGAAGAAAATATAGCTCTGTGTGATGGGACTAACACACTTCAAGTCCTATAGGTGCTTCTGGGAACAAAATATATGATCTCTGTGTGATGGGACTAACACACTTCAAGTCCTATAGGTGCTTCTGGGAAGAAAATATAGCTCTGTGTGATGGGACTAACACACTTCAAGTCCTATAGGTGCTTCTGGGAACAAAATATAGGAGCTCTGTTTGCTGCCAGTGCCTGCCTGCCACGAACACACTACAAGTCCTATAGGTGCTTCTGGGAACAAAATATAGGAGCTCTGTTTGCTGCCACTGCCTGCCTGCCACGAACACACTACAAGTCCTATAGGTGCCTCTGGGAACAAAATATAGGAGCTCTGTTTGCTGCCAGTGCCTGCCTGCCACGAACACACTACAAGTCCTATAGGTGCTTCTGGGAACAAAATATAGAAGCTCTGTTTGCTGCCACTGCCTGCCTGCCACGAACACACTACAAGTCCTATAGGTGCCTCTGGGAACAAAATATAGGAGCTCTGTTTGCTGCCAGTTCCTGCCTGCCACGAACACACTACAAGCCCACACTACTACAATGAATCTTTCTAAATGAATCTATCTAATTAAATCTCTCTAACTAAATCTCTCTAACTAAATCTCTCTAACTAAATCTAGCAGAGTGACACAGAACGATCCTGCTCTCTCTACGCCGGAACAGCATGTGACCGGCGCCGACGGCGTGGCGGCCTTTTATAAGAGGGGGCGTGTACTAAAGCCCCTGAGCTGTAAATGGCTACAGGCGTCCTGCCTGTAGCCAATTATGGCTCTTCGAGTTTCCGGCGCTGTGATTGGCCAAGCATGCGGGGTCACAGTGCATGCTTGGCCAATCATCAGCCAGCAATGCACTGCGCCGGCCGCGCCGGCCGCAATGCATTGCGGGCCGCTCGCATCACACGAACATGATGCGAGCGGCCAAAATAGTTCTGAGCTCGCCGAGCGAGCGAACACCCGGTGCTCGATGCGAACATGGGTTCGCATCGAGCACCGGGCCCATCCCTACAGCCTGCACCCCTCTCATGTACATACTACCCACCTCCATACACTCTGCACCCCTCTCATGTACATACTACCCACCTCCATACACTCTGCACCCCTCTCATGTACATACTACCCACCTCCATACCCTCTGCACCCTTCTCATGTACATACTACCCCCACCATACACTCCACACCCCTTTAATGTACATATTACCCACCACCATACATTCCACACCCCTCTAATGTACATACTACCCACCCCCATACACTCTGCACCCCTCTCATGTACATACTACCCACCTCCATACACTCTGCATCCCTCGCATGTACATACTACCCCCACCATACACTCCACACCCCTCTAATGTACATACTACCCACCACCATACATTCCTCACCCCTCTAATGTACATCCTACCCACTGTCATACCCTCCACTTTTCTCTCCTACACACGATTATACAGTGCCATAATAATAGCACCATGGGCTATTAATGCACTGGGGCCCCTACTAGGGAGATGGTGACCTGTGGCATATAGTCACACTGGCTCAATTATGCTACATATTGGGCATGATTTTTTAGTCCAATTAGAAATGGAATCTTTGGTGAGATATCAGGGGTCTAAACAGACTCCTGAAGTCTCACTTTTTAGACCGAGAAAGAGAATGAGAAAACACATTCCCAAACCTCTTTCTGTGCACTGCAGAATTATTTTTCTCATTATGGACGTGAGTGGGGGCTCATGTTTAAGTTTTGCCTAAAGCCTCACAAAGTCTAGCCTCTGGTGTGCAGGATCATAAGTTGGGCCCCCGCAGCTGAGAAAAAGCGCTCTGTGCCACAGAAAATGTTGGGTGTGATTTTCATTGCGCTGAATACTGGCTGTGGCTTAAAGGGACACAGAGTGCAGGGGTTCAGTAGTAAGTGACGCAAAGGTTCAGGAATAATTTAAACAAAGTTCCCAGAAGCTCAACAGTAATTACACAAACTGTCACCTGATTGTGGTTTTCTCAATCAGTGAAATCCCTTCTGAGATTGGTAGTGGCAACCAAGCGAGTCATCTTCCTCCAGTTAGTGGGCGGGGCTATCAGGACTGTGATTGGCTTTAGCAGTGGCCAATGACAGTCCTCCTCCTGGAAACAGGGCGCGCCCTCCCGCCCTCCCTAGCAGAACTGCACCCAATCTCTTCCCCTTCCCCTTCACAAAAGCTGACGATCGCAGCTACAGCAAAGGGAGTATCACCGCTCCAGGAGGATCTTCCGATAGCAGGGCTCCTCACCCAGTCAAAGAAACCACAGGTGCCGACAATGCATGTAGCAATGGAAGAAAGGTGGTTCTGGACAGCCGCACTCCAAAAACAAGCCTTTTATTCAAAAAGAACACAAAATCCAAAATAGCATGTCACAGCAGAACAGGAATTCTGACGCGTTTTGCACTAGGCACAGTGCTTACTCATATGATTAAGCATTAACCATTGATTTTCTTCCGAAGGATATTGGCTCAAACCTGTCTTGCGTACACACAGTCACATAAATGTTGTCGGAAATTCTGAACGTCAAGAACGTGGTGACGTACAACACGTACGACGAGCCAAGAAAAAATAAGTTCAATAGCCAGTGCAGCTCTTCTGCTTGATTCCGAGCATGCATGGACTTTTGTGCGTCAGAATTGTGTACACACGCTCAGAATTTCCAACAACAAGTTTTGTTGTTGGAAAATTTGAGAACCTGCTCTCAAACATTTCTTGGCGGAAATTACGACAACAAATGTTCTATGAAGCATACACACGGTTGGATTTTCCGACAACAAGCTCACATCCAACATTTCTTGGTGGAAAGTCCTATCGTGTGTACAGGGCATAACAAGATTAATGGAAGTCCTGAAAGAGGCTGTTGTCCTCATATATGAATTTGGATCACAGATGAATACATCAAGATAATAATCCTATATGTATCCAAAAAAAGGGTAACAATAGTGAAGTACTGCTTAAAAACTCTGCATTAAAAACGAAAAGGTTATACTCACATAGACAGAAATAATATCAAAATGACATAAATCCCACAGATCCTATGGAGTCACACCCCAGCGCCACACACCAGGCACTCCCATAGCCCAAAAGCATCCAAGCATGATGATGTCACTGGGAACCTACCCTACATGTACGAGTTTTGTCTAAATGACTTCCTCAGGGCATTTCATTTGCAGAAAAAGAAAACAGGGGACAAGAGAGCCCCACGAAAGCAAAAAAGGGAAGAATCAACCACGGCTTATGATACAAAATTTCAAAAATGGCTTTATTGAAACGTAGGGGGAGGGGCCACATACACAGTATCCTAAAGCCTCATACACACGATCGGACCGTGGACCAACTTTCCCGTGGATTTTTGTCCTAAGGGCGTTGGCCCCAAGTTGGTATTGCATACACACGATCTGACTTTTTAGGCAACAAACATGAACGTAGTGACGTTTCAACGTACTGACGACACTTCAGAAGAGGACGTTTGAATACTCCAGCACCACCTTTGGTCAACTTCTATATTGTTGTCTGATCTTTTGCATTGGTTCTGAGCATGCGTGTTTGTACTTTGTACAAAAGTCAGTTGGTTTTGTGTACACACGGTCGGTCTTTGGTCCATCGGACTTTTGTTGGCAGAAAGTTGGTCCGTTCGCACAGCCAACAAAAATCAGATGAAACCTGGAAAAAGTTAGTCCGATGGAGCGTACACACGGTCGGATGTTGGTCCAAAACAGCTAATTTGCATGTTGGTTGTCAAAAAGTCTGATCGTGAATACGGGCCTTTAGTGTATGTCAATGAAAGAAAATAATAAATCCTAATTTACACACTATATCTCACTGAATATATGCATTGCATAATATATTTCAATGTATCTTGGGCATTTAATCATGGACTTATAGCTGTTTTATGGACTATACTTTATTTTTGATTGATGTTTTCTATAGTAATTGTAGTTATTTCAATAAGAATCAACAATAGCCTGACCTTTTGACATATTTGACAAATTAAATTTATGGTACTGCGCTGCCATCCAAAAATTGTAGACAAAAATGCACCCCTCGTAGAAACTGATGTAAGTACCCAATTTGAAAATACTATGCCAGGTGGCAATGGGTAGCAAACTTTCCAAAATAAAAGTTCAGACAAAAGAAGGGCCAACGCTAGAAGCCACACTATAACAGAAAGAAAGACTGTCAGGACACGTGGCCAATCATTAAAATTCGAAGAGAAGAGGTTTAACCTTAAACTGCGTAGAGGGTCCTTTACTGTAAGAGCGGCAAGGATGTGGAATTTCCTTCCACAGTCGGTGGTCTCAGCGGGGGGCATCGATAGTTTCAAAAAACTATTAGATAAGCACCTGAACGACCGCAACATACAGGGATATACAATGTAATACTGACATATAATCACACACATAGGTTGGACTGGATGTCTTTTTTCAACCTCACCTACTACGTAACTATGTAAGATCAAGAACACTTTTTTGCTATGGAAATCGTGGACCAGCTATAATGGAAGCTAAACAACCTTTGGCATGTTCCGTGTGCATGTTTGTATGTAAGCATATTTTAGCATTCTGTATGCCTTGTGTTGTATTCCTGTAATTGTAATACAGCTTTTTTTGGTAAATACTAATTAATATGCTATTTGGTAATTTCCTTGGTTTTACTGCAAGCAAACAGAAGGAATGATCAAAACAATTAGTAGCCACCAATTTGAATTGATCTGATATTCTTCAGATCTGATAACCCTTGATTAACACTAATCTCTGTGACCTCTATGTTTTTCCATAGGTTATTGTTACTGTACTTGATATGAATGATAATGTTCCAGTATTCTCACCTGCCATTCATAAAAATGTCATATGCCAGGAAAATGAGGATTTCCTTGATTTGGGGCTTATAAGGGCAACTGACAAAGACAACGGTAATAATGGTTCTGTGACATACATGCTGAAAAATGACTTTGATGGCATTTTCCACATTGACAAATCTACGGGCCAATTGTCCAATTACAAGCCATTGGATAGAGAGACAACAGATAGCTATGAACTCACAGTAATAGTAAGTCTGAAATCAGCATTCTGCTTTGCCAAATTGCTTGGGTTATCAGCTGAAAATATGAAATGTATACACCAACTCTTTTCAACTGATTTCCACTTGTTAAAAATTACAACCTTAAACCTGCCCTGAAATTAGGTAAAGCATATCTATACCCAAGAACAAACATGTAATGTATAAAACTTACCAGTGCCTACATGTGGTGGCTGCATTAGGTTTTTTTGCTTGTATTCAGTCATTCTGCCCGTATATACATTCTGACAGTCACTCATTGCACTGTATTTTTGGAGGAGTAATGTCGTCACCCTAGCACATGACTACACATAACCTCCCTTTCCTCTTCTCTATAACATAGGGGAAGGTGTTTTGTAATTCAACTTAGGACAAAAGACAAAAAGGGAGCAAATAGGATATGTTTTAATACCATGCCCTATACACACGATAGGATTTTCCGACAACAAATCCATGTTTTTTTTCAGACGAATGTTAGCTCAAACTTCTCTTGCATACACACGGTCACACAAATCTTGTCGGAAATTCCAAACGCCAAGAACGCAGTGACGTACAACACGTACGATGAGCTGAGAAAAATTAAGTTCAATAGCCAGTGCGGCTCTTCTGCTTGATTTCAAGCATGCGTGGAACTTTGTGCGTCGGAATTGTGTACACACGATCGGAATTTACGAGAACGGATTTTGTTGTCGGAAAATTTGAGATCCAGCTCTCAAATTTTGTTTGTCGGAAAATCGGATGGAAAATGTCCGATGGAGCCTACAGACGGTCGGAATTTCCGACAACAAGCTCCTATCGAACATTTTTCGTCGGAAAATCCTATCGTGTGTACAGGCATTAGGGTTTAAAGTGTAGCTAGAATTAAAAAAACTGAAAAATCGGCACAAGGAGCACAACTTAAAGTCAGTAGGATGTGAACCTTTATGCTGATGCCTCTTCTTATAAGTGAAATCCTCCTTCGTCCATGCCCCCCCCCCCCCCAACTGCCCAATTCACAGAAGCTGTACTATAGCTTCTCAAAGTGAAACGGGATCTATGAATAGAAGACGTGTGGATGATTATAGGCTCCATTCATAGATCGTGTTTCATTCATAAAAGCTGTAATACGGATGGAGCAGGTAGGTGGAAAGGGTGGGCATAGTTGGGCTCTCTTGGTGAGAGCCTGTGACAGCCCCTTAGTTCTATAAACTACCACTGCACTGAAACATTATGGCAGTGGGGGTGGGGGAGCATGGACAGATGAGTATTTTTACTAACAGAAGAGGAATCAGCACAATGGACATACCCTACTGATTAAAAGTTATGTCCCTTGTGCTGATTTTTCATTTATTTATTTTTTGGTTGCACTTAGGCTTTAATTCAGATTACACTATATACACCAAAAGGTGTCACACCATTACTTATGAAATCATGTAAGATCATTTGCTGCTTGAGATTTTACACTCCTGTGTTTTTCTTTACAGGCACAGGATTCTGGGACTCCCCCTTTATCATCCAGAATAATGATCTGTGTTACTGTTCAAGATGTTGATGATAACCCTCCTTTATTTGAACGAAGTCTGTATGAAGTTACTGTAAAGGAAAATGAAGCTCCGTATGTGGTATCTATCCTCCATATTTTTAGAAAATTTAAAGACATAAGTGTCAATCCAGATTCATTTTTATAATTTTTGTTTGGTCCAGCTTGGACCCCAAAGCACCCACCCCCCATGTTGAGGGCATGTGGCCTGGTATGGTTAAGGAGGGGGGGTGCTCCCTTGTCCCCCCTTTCCTGACCTGCCAGGCTGCATGCCCGGATAAGGATCTGGTATGTATTTTTTTTTATTTTTTTTTTCTTTATTTTTAACCGACACTTTTTTTTATTGTTCAGCTGTCAGCGGGGAAACCTATTGACAGCTGATGATTTATCGGTTGTTAAGGATGCTGAGGCCGGCTTTCCGGCCCAGCTCCTTAACAACCAGCGTACACTCTGCCCCAAAGCTTTGCCCAATCAGGGTGCAGAATGCACTGTGCAGGGTGCAGAATACCCTGTACTCTGTTCAGCAGAACAAAATGATAATATTACATTTGGTGACATTACTTAATTACATTTATGTATTATTAGTTTCAAGAGAACCTTCAGTTTACCCCCTTTCCTTTTTTTTATATCCCCACTTACCTGCTGCTGTTGTAGGCCTAATATGGATACTCACCCAGCCACCGGATTCAGTGTTGTCCTGCTGACATCCTTCTGTCAACAGACACCACTAAAGCCCCATACACACGCTCGGATTATCCGAGGACCAGGTCCGTCGGATCATGTCCGTCATACTTTGTCCGATGTTGGTTTTGCGTACACACGGTCGGACAAAGTTGTCGGAAAATCCGATCATTCTGAACGTGGTGACGTTTGTTGCCTACGACGGGACTACGTAGAGGCTAGTAGCCAATAGCTTTGGTCTTGTAATGTGATCTGAGCATGCGTAGCACTTTGTCCGTCGGACAACCGTACACACGATCGGATTTGGTGTGATCGGACCGTGTTGTCGGAAAATCTATCCAGCAGGAGATAGGACTTTGTCCGTCAGACAATCCGACGTACACTGTCCGATGGTGCATACACACGGTCTGATTTTTCAACAACATTGTCCGATCGGACAGAATCCATGCAAAAATCCGACCGTGTGTATGGGGCTTTAGTCTCGCACTGCCAACTTACTTGGGTTCGGCCAGCGGGGCCTCGCAATGACGTGCTGCTAGGCCCATCCCACTCTTACTTACTGAATGAAAGACTAAAGGCCTCATAGGATATGTGACATGCATATCCCAGAATGACCAGCGGGCACTAGGAACGCCATTCGCCTAGGAGAATGACACACGCAGTGCTTGCTGGTCCTACTCGGGCCATGCTTTTGTAAAGAAAAAAAAACGTAACAAAAACACTGCCCTGTTCGTGCAGAGGAGGGGTCTAGAGGGAGGAACTTCACAAAGAGGTTGAATATTCACATTAAGCTTCTTTTATATTTTACCCAAGTGCAGTGCTGGGGATTATATTGTGTTTGCAATAAAAGTGTTTATACTGAAAGTATAGCTCTCATGTAGCGCAAATATTGTGTGACATAAAAAACTGAACTTACCACATTTTATTCTACAGAGACTACTGTTATGTTAAACAAGAATTATTATCTTAACAGGAAACAAAAGCAAAATTTTCCAACCAAGAAATTCTCTGACATTACCCCCATGGGTTCCTTTCATTTATATACTGTATATCCCAGGGTAGCTGCACTAGGCAAATCACTCTGTTGTTTTCAAAATTTGTTATTTTAAAAAATATGAATTAATAGTGCATCAAAATATATCACCAAGAAACAATATAATGCAAACATATACGGTACATATGAAATTAGTTATAAAGGTTCCATCATTAGTGTCCATAGACTTTTACAGTGCTTTGTGCTCCTCAATATTCTTCAGCGGTCAAACAATTTTATCTGTGAAGACAAAATCGCCACCTTTAACACAAACCACTCACTGGATCACCATGACTCTAATGTGGGTCATGCAGCCCCTTTCCCCTTTAAGGAAGGGAAACCACCAGGACCTGTAGCTCTCTCTATCCTCCAGAAGAAATCACTCTCCCATTGCAAACGTCACCAAAAAGGAAAAAAAGCTTGCACAGTGTAAAATCCTCACTTTATTTAAAGCGGAAGTAAACCCATCGATCTAACGTTTGAAAAAACAGTTACATTCCCGGCATGCCGGAAATGCTAACTGTCACATTGGTTGTACTCTCAACCAAACTGTCAAACCATCCAATGGCTGGTGTCATAACTGATCACATGTGCAGCTTCATGGCAGTTAAAGGTTAAACGGAGGCCAAGATGGCAGCTTCCTTGGCTGAAAACGATAGGAGGGTTTACTTCCACTTTAAAACACTTAATCACATGCATGCACACTCACATTCAAATGTGCATTGCATTGCACTAGGGTTACAGCACTATATCATATGAAGCATCAGCGCTGCAGCTATAGCTGATCTGCAGTGCAAACCTTGCTTCCTATTCAGGTATACCTCTCCTCTGAAATCGTGACAGCGGTAAGAGTGAAAACTGAAGGTCAAAAAGCTCATGTTTTTTTTAAGTGCAATTTGATAGGCAGGGTATACTAATTGTAGATTTATAGATTTGAACTGAACTTTTAAATAAAGTTACATAGTTACATATAGGGGGGAGGGATTTACTAAAACTGGAGTGTGCAAAATCTGGTGCAGCTCTGCAATGTAACCAATCAGCTTCCAGTTTTTATTGTCAAAGCTTAATTGAACAAGCTAAAGTTAGAAGCTGACTGGCTACCATGTACAGCTGCACCAGATTCTGAGTGCTCCAGTTTTAGTAAATTTCCCCTAATGGTACATAGTTAGTCAGGTTGAAAAAGTTACAAGTCAATCTAGTTCAACCTATAAAAGGGAAAAAGAACAAAAAATAAATGAAAGATATTAAATAATCCCATATATAGAAACCTTTACTCACAGTTTATCCAGAGGAAGGCAAAAAACCCCAGCAAAGCATGATGCAATTTGCTCCAGCAGGGGAAGAATATCTTTTCTGATCCCTCGAGAGGCAATCGGATATTCCCTGGATCAACTTTATCTATAAATGTTAGTATCCAGTTATATTATGTACATTTGGGAAAGAATCCAGTCCTTTTTAAAAGCAATCTACTGAGCTTGCCAGAACCAGCTCTTGGGGGAGAAGTGGTTCAGTCCTTTTATGCAGTCATCATGCGGTGCACCACTGAGATAAACCATGTATGTAGGTGAGAACAAGCCTTAACAATGTAAATAGCAGGGTATCTACATCTGAAATGTTTAAGAATTTGAAAACATGAGATCTAACTCTTTACAAATACCTAATATGCAATGTACTAAAATCAGCAAATTTAACAACTGTCAACAAGATGTTATTCTCATACTACTGAGCAATTACAAATCCCACACGAGGCTTCACTCCCTGTCTATCTTTCCTATTTTACAGTTAGGATAACATTAACATGATTGTTTTTTATTTAGATACTGAATGTTTCTGCAGCAGATGCGGACACAGGAGACAATGCTCATATTATGTATTCATTCACCAAAGTGTCTTCCTTGTTTCACATTGGAGAAACCTCTGGTAGTCTGTCCATCTTGCAGCCATTGGACTTTGAGACAAGCCCAAAACATGTGATGACGGTGATTGCCTACAGCCCAAGAAATCCTCAATACTGGAGCACTGCAACAGTCATTGGTATTAGTAGCTTTGTTTTGATTTAAAGAGGTATCTACATTGTTCTATTAAGGATATGGCGCTGTGCTGTGGGATTGATATGAAGATGGAGGTTGAGGGGTAAGCCTCGTGTCATAATCCACATGATGTCACAGGTGGCAGGCATAGTCACCAATGGGCCCTGGGCAAGACATGTTTTTGGAAGCTCACTCAACTACTGCCCAAATATAAACACTTTTTTTCTGTGTATAGTTAGATTCATGAAGTGAAGAGTCACCTTTGTTATACCCTGAAACCTTTTATGGTTAAAAAATATGCAATTGGAGTCAGATGGCAAAAGCTCTTTAATTTGCAGTGCAAATGGAGTCAAGAGGAAATATAGAAGCATTCTTTATATCTCAGTGCAGGTCAGGCAAGGAGTGAAGGAAATGCTCGCTACCTGATAACACTTAGATACTACAAATCAGAATCATGGTTAAGAGATTACTTGGACAGTCTCACACCCTAATGCCGCGTACACACGATCAGAAATCCGGCCAGAAAAAGACAGATGAGAGCATTTCATCGGAAAATGCCCCAGTGTGAAAGGGGCCTAATGCCGCCTACACACGATCGGAATTCCAGCCAGAAAAAGACAGATGAGAGCATTTCATCGGAAAATGCGACCGTGTGTAGGCTCCATCGGAATTTTGCTGGCCGAATTTCCGACAGCAAAGAATTGAGAGCATGTTCTCAATTTTTCAGACGGAAAAGGTTTCTATTGGAAATTCCAATCGTCTGTAGCAATTCTGACGCGCAAAATTCCTACGCATGCTCGGAAACAATTCGACGCATGCTCGGAAGCATTGAACTCGGCTCGTTGTAGTGTTGTACATCACTGTGTTCTTGATGGTCGAAATTTGGTGTGACCCTGTGTAGGCAAGACAGTTTGAGCGGAGTTCCTTTGGAATTCCGTCGAGAAAACCGTCAGAGCTTTTTCTGACGAGAATTCCAATCATGTGTAGCCGGCATAAGAATTTATTGTCTTATTCCACGAGACAGCAAACAGGTTCAAAGAAGAGGGAGCTGTACAAGAAGTAACACGGTTCACGCTTTAACAGCACTTAATCATAGCCATAGCCAATCATTGGCTATGGTTATTCACTGTACCTGTTTGCTGTCTCATGGAATAGGATTATAAAGGTGGTTCTTAGGATGTGCAGCTGTCCAGGTATTCTCTTCATCTCTTCAGTTGCAAGCTGAACTGGAACCTACCTTTGTTTGGCATTTCTGTATGGTCCCACCTGCAGTGTTTTTTGTCTTACTCTACCTCAGGAGCATGGTTAGGTCATCATGAAGAATGCCTCCCTCTTCCTACCTTTCTTAGGAGCATGTATTATGGTGCAAATAGCCAAAAACTGTCTGAGATGGGAGAATGGTGGCCCTCTCAAGAGTCAGACATATAAATAGAGTCACTCATGGAAGGATGGCTTGCTGCTCCTCTTAGCACAGAGTAAGGGTTACTCCAAAACAAATTGTAAAAAAGTAGAGTACCGAGGGTGTGACGTCTAAGTTTAGATAATATATTACACCAAGGGTTAAAAAATGTAATACACTCACATGTAATAATAGCAACAAAAGCACATCAAAAGCATTACCAGGAAGACCCGAAAAAAGTGTGCAGAGTACACCATGGAATCAGCCAGATTGTGCAGAGTGACGCATAGGAGTGCTGGGGTGTTTGCAGAGTAGCGCTGGGAGGCAGCATCACTGTGTAGTAGACTGCAGAACCAGCGTGGAACACACGGCAGGTCCAGTTCTGGGATGGCAGGTGACGTAAGGTAGAAGGGTGTGGCAATGCATTTCAGAGCCCTATATAACTTTTTTCAAGCTGGTATTCTTAGAAATGGAAGGTGAACCTATATATAGGGAAAAACAACACATGCAATGATGGGGATACAAAGAATGACATGAGGCTAAACTAAAAACAAAGCGTGCTACATCACAACAAACTGGCCAAAGATATTACCTGCACTAGGGCGTTTAAAAAATAAATATTTTTTAACATTTGGGCCCAGCGATACATGGGCTGGTTTGGTAGGAAGCATCGGTCGCAATTGTGGGTCTTGTAACAAATCATTTTTTTTATCATTTTTATTGGTTATTTTTACCTTTTTACCATTTCTAACAATACCAGCTTGAGAAAGGGGCATATACGGCCCTGAAACGCATTATCACGCTTTCTTCTGCCACATTACACGTCATGGCATACTCTGCACACTCCAAGTCCTTCTGGTGGTGCTTTTATCAATATTATTAAATGGGAGTGTATTTACCTTTTTAACCCTTGGTGCAATAAATTGTCTGCAATTAGATGGTGGCACCCTCTGTCCTCTGCTTTTTTGCCAAACGTTTACCTAACTGTAGAAAGAAGTCCCGCTCAATCCACAGCTAATATAGATAGGCCAATCTGTCACATTAGGGTCCTTGCACAGCTTCACACACTTCACAAATGTCCCTGACAGCCCTGTTAGTTTTAGTTACCGTTTTTTTATTTTTTATTATTATTGAAATGGTTGTATTCACACAACCATAACAGCTGTCCTGACACTGTAGCTGTACAGAGGGACTGGTTTACCCTCTGGTTATTTTTTTCTCAAATTACACATTTCTGTATACAGTATATCCACAGTGCGGGCTCTCCTCTTCTACAAAAGGTGCCTTGACACTAGGTTTTCCAATGCATGCAACCTGAGACCTCTAAATATTAAGAGGGAGAAAGCTCAGTCTACACCAGTATATGACCTTGGAAGTTGTCCTACTGACTGTAATGTTTGTCCGTTGCATAACTTCTGTATTTCCTTTTTTTGCCTTTATTTTGTTTTTACACAGTAACTGTACTACTGTATCTACATCATACACATGGTGTCCAGAGAATAATATTATTATGTCCTATGGGCTACCACACTTTGTGAATCATTGTTGCACATTACACTGTCCTATCGGATACATCTTCCTGTGTGTTTTCTGTAGTATCGTAATTTGCTTTATATATTTTATTTCTTTTATTATTATTTCTATTTTATTATATACTCTATTTCTTTGTTCTATTTTTGTCCCCAAAGTGCATGTGGAAGATATGAATGAACAGGGACCTAGAGTGGAAAATATAGTGTACCATACAGTCATATGGGACGGTGCTTACCCCACAGGAAGTACATTTCTGGACATTAATGCAACACATGGAAATAAATCTGTGGATGAAGGAATCCATTATTCTATATCAGGTACATAAAATAATCCATTATTTGCAGCAGTATAATTAAATAGCCAGTGCAAGGGATTTTTCTCACTACACAATTAATTGTTATGATTTACATACTATATTCCACACTTCAAAAAACATTTCAAAATTCATTCTTTTTTTAACTCCCATTTGGGCTTTCAATCAATTACGAATCAATGGCAAAATGTACTGCACACTAAAAGCCTCATTTGTTTAAGCCCCAGTTCCAGCCAAAACATATTTTTTTATTTTGATATGACAATGGGTTAGAGCCCTGTGCTGGTTTTTTTTTTCTGTTTGTTTCTCTTGAGTAGAGCGGTCACTTCACATCCTGTACTGGCAACCACACAGCAAGTGGGATGAACTCTGCTGCAGGAACAGAAGGGGCAAAAAAAAAAACCTGACAGAGGTTCTTCTAACCTTTCTCTACTTTACTTAAAAAATAAATAGATTTTATTACTCTGTGGGGTTGTGTTATTAAAGGCAAATCCATGGTGCACTACAAGTGCACTTGGAAGTGCAGTCGCTGTAGATTTGAGGAGAAGATCTGAAATGAGGGGAAGCTCTGCTGATTTATATTATCCGATGATGTGAAAGCAAAAATGCATTTTTTTATTTTCTTTGCATGTCCCCTCAGATCTACAGCGACTGCACTTCCACTGTGCACTTGTAGTGCACAGTGGATTTGCCTTTAGTAAATAATCTCCTGTGTGTGTTAGTTAGATTTTGCTCACTTTCTTTCTTGGTAAACCCCAGAGGAAGTGAGGGAAACCCCTCTAATGGGTAAAGAAACAGATATAAAACCGTGATCTCCTCACGGATCTCAAACTTACTGAATTACATATCAGTGTGGATGTCACACCACTTTCTCAAACACAATCTTTCTAAAACTGAGCTTGTTGTATTTCCTCCTTCCTGGTACCCCCCCCCCCCCCCGCATGACTTTACCATTAAGATCAACAGCACAACCATTGGTCCCTCCACACATGCCAGGTTGCTGGGTTTAATACTTGACTATGACCTCTCCTTCAGCCCCCATATCCAATTACTGGCTAAAACCTCTGCAAAATCTCCAGAATTCGACCCTTCCTGACTAATGACACCACATAGCAATTTATTCACTCCTTGATTATTTGCAGCCTTGATTACTGCAACGCTCTCCTTAATGGCCTACCCTTACACAGGCTACCCCCCTTCAGTCTATTGTGAATACTGCTGCTAGACTAATACACCTCACTAACCAATCCGCGACTGCTGCCCCTCTCTGCCAATCCCTTCACTGGCCTCCCCTACCCCACCGTATAAATTCTAAATGCTAACCACAACATACAAGGCCATCCACAACATCGCCCCCAGCTACATCACCAACCTTATCTGTAGATATCACCCTAATCATCCCCTCCACTCCTCCCAGGACCTCCTCCTCTCTAGCTCCCTTGTTAATTCCTCTCATGCTCGCCTTCAGGACTTCTCCAGAGCCTCTCCCATCCTCTGGAACTCCCTGCCCTGGTATATCCGATCACCCCCTAACCTGTCCACCTTTAGGAGATCCCTGAAAACTCACTTATTCAGGGAAGCCTACCCCACACCCACCTAACCACTGTCCCCGAGCCACCCCCATCAAATCATTCCCCACATCTATTACCTTTTGTACCACCACCCTTTCCCTTTAGAATGTAAGCTCTACAAGCAGGGCCCTCCTGTCCCTTCTGTATTGAACTGTACTGCAGTTGTGCTGTCCCCCCTCTACATTGTAAAGTGCTGCGTAAACTGTTGGCACTATATAAATTATAATAATAATATAAAAACCTAGCATAGGTTCTTGACCTTTCCGACTTTATCTAAAGTAACAAAAATATGTCTGGAGTTGTTCTTTAAGCTGTTTAAGGGATATTCCCCTATGAATGCAATTTCATGTATAGCAGATCTACAGTTATGAATGCTGCTTCCAGTAGGGATGGATGACAAGTATACATTGAATGAAGAGTTCCAATGTCAATGTAGCCTAAATGAATCTGACAAATTACTGTTGACAGAGTAAACATCTCCTGTGAATGATTCTTGGGTATCTTTTCCTAGATGACAGCAGTGAAGGTCTGTTTGCGATATCCAATGCTACGGGGCACATCTTTGCAATAAAAGACCTTCCTCCTCACCGCTATCCACAACACTATGCTTTCACGGTGAACTGCCGTGATAACGGAATCCCACCACTCTCCGCGTCCGTCATGGTCGGTGATCTTAATTTCTCTACTCTTGTATTTGTCATTAGGTTTCAGGACACTGGCCATAAGTTGTCTCACATCTTTTAATTCATAGGTGTTTGTGGCATTATCACCCATCAATATCAGCTACCCAGTATTCTCATCTGATTATTATTGCCCAGAAGCATTGAATGACTGCACAGCACCAGATACTATCTTAACGCAAATCAGAGCTTTTTATTTACCTGCCACCTTGTTATACAGCTTCACTACTGAAAGGGATAAAGGTAGTCTTAATCAGCATTAAATATGATTAGTAATAAATACATCACTACATATAACACAGTTTATTTTTTGTAGTTTTTGGGAGTAGTGTGTGAAGAATATGAATTTACAAGTTCCTGTATCTGTTTAAAGCTGAGATTTAATTTGCTTATATTTTGCCTACCCTGGTTTCTCCCTTCCCCACCATCAACATGCTAATGGCATTTTTTCAAATAAAACCTTTTCATTTTAATTGCATACGTTATTTTAGACCAAGTGATGTCATCGTGAGGTCTCTTCACTTTTGTATGCAGTGCAGGCACATTATGACTAGAGGAAGGGGAGTGCAGGGTGCTTGACATGTGTAGGACTTTAGCCCAGTGTCATACTGACCCCCTTATTCCCACAACCCCCCTCCAAATCCCTCAAGAACGACTCTACTAGGTTATTGGAGTAAATGGCTTTAACGGCCTCTTTTATTAATAAACTATAAAAATATAATAAATAACGACTTATAAATAACCATTAAACTTTTTCTGTGCTTTATGTGTCATGTAAGAAAAACAGCATACCACTAGTCACTGTGAACAACTTTTTAAATTTAGGCCTCCAGTCGGCAAGCCCCGGACTCGGAGGCGGTACCCAACCATCACAGTGACCTAACTTTTAACTCTTACAGGTTAACCCCTCGTAACCTGAAAGTACCCCAAAACCTCCCATCCTCACGGATGGGTACAACAAGTTCCATACGTGTAACACAATCTTCTCCTCCTCCAGCGACCCAACACTGCCCTGTCATACTGCCCACCCTTACCTTACCTGCCTTCCAACCAAAATGGGAGGGTGGGTGGGAATCTCTTCCTCCACCACTCTGCCAATGATGTCAATTCCCCCCTCTCCTTTACTACATTCCTCTCCGCACACTGCCCGCTCTCGGCTCCTCCCCCTTTCTTAAAAGGGAGGCCTACCCTAAAATGGCAATGCTGTGCTGTCCAGCACTGTCATGCTGTCCCTGCGCCCCATGTCTTTTTCCTTCTGCTACGGGACTTACTGTACATAGCTTACTGAAAACTTAATTGCACCATTTATAAGTAATCCTCTCAAGAGCCCTCAGCTGTAATGCAAACAGTGGGCTGGCTCTTGGGAAGAGATATGCAAATACCAAAATGCCTTGGTGGGCGGGTGTCATTCTAGAGTGGATATTCCTAGGCAAGCAGCAATTGCATGTAATCTGCCCTAAGTAATGCCCAGATGTGATGCTGAGCCTCCATTATTGAAGGAACTGAAATCCAATAAATTACAGAGGTGGACCACAGAAAGTAAGGCTTGGGAGGAAAGGACCAGTGATGCTGGTCAGGAAATGATACAGGCTAAATAAGAGTTTCTAATGCACACTGTGAGAAGCTCACAGTGTAAATATAAGTCAGAGTAAGCAATGTCGGTATGGTAGAGAAGACCGAACAACTGTGCAAAACTGAAGGTAAGGCTCAAGTTCAGCTTTAATAATTACACACTTATACATGATAGCAGGGGAATTGCCAATTGGGGTTGTTGGGCGTCTTTGCTAGAGGGGCAACATCAAATCTTAGAATTTGGAAACAGTGATAATTTTTTCCTTATCCTGTTTTCCTCCTCTGGCTAGCTCAGGACAATTCAGCAAAAGAACCGTGGGAGGGATAAGGAACGGGGGGGATGTTAAGAGGAGTCAGAAAGCTCTTTAAAGTTCAGGAAGCACAAAACATTTTCTTTTAATGGGGTCACGATATATCCAAGGGTAGAGGCGAGGTTAAATTTCAGTATGTGGTGAAAATCTCCAGTCCTAGAGTCTCATAAATGTCCTATTTGGTGTCCTGTTTTCCCTTTGCAGCCTGGGGTACTGGTGTGATCTTACAGGGATCCAGAGTAGGCTAGGAAGCAGAAAAGGAAAAGCTGCTGGTCGTGACTTCACAGGAACAGGAAATGTGATTATTCACAGTGGCAAAAATGGTAATGCATTTTGAAGCTACAGCTTCTTCATCAGACCAATAAAGAAGGTCTGATGAAGAAGCTGTAGCTTCAAAATGCATTACCATTCCTTGCCACTGTGAATAATCACATTTCCTGTTCCTGTGAAGTCACGACCAGCTGCTTTTCCTTTCCTTCTTCCTGGTTCCCAGCCTGCTCTGGATCCCTGTAAGATCACACCAGTGCCCCAGGCTGCAAAGGGAAAACAGGACACCAAATAGGACGTTTATGAGACTCTAGGACTGGTGATTTTCACCACATACTGAACTCATTTAATTTAGCGTTTTTTGACCCCTGGACTGCAAAGCCGAGGGTCTATGAGCTCTGGTGAGTGGAGTCGCAAGAGGGGAGTGTATTCTTTGATTGACTTTGATTTTAAATTGTGTTCTCTGGAATTACCTTTTTAATCCCGATTTGTTAATGGCTGTTGGACACTTTGGCACTTTATATTTTTTAATTATTTCATTTATCATTTATTGGTTGAATTTTTTTTTGCACTTTGCGCACTATTGTGTTTATATTTAACACGTATTCCACTAGCGCTGTTAAACTGTATATACACTTTGGAGCTTCAAGCGACATGGTGCTCAGTTGTGAATGAGGCCTATGGTTCTGATGCATTTTATGACTTCTGTTTACTTTTTGTAGATTACTTTTGCATGGATCCATTGACAGGAATAATACGGACTAAAAAAGCACTGGTAATGAAAGATTTCCCAAGGAATGTAACAGTGAAAGCTACAGATTCGCAAAGGTTTTGGATATTCAGCGAAGCTATTGTTCATGTTGATGTTATCCACAGAAACAAATGGGCTCCTGTTTTCCCAAATTCTCTGGTGAAAGTGAAACTGAAAGAGGTAAGGACTATTTATTATAGTGCAGGAAAAGGGTAAAAATATGCAGCACTCGGACTTCCAATATGTGCAACAACTCTCAGAGATGGCTGATGCTTGAAAGAAGACTGCTGCCCCTTCAGGTTGGACAAAGAGACAACTAGCCAGATCAGTGTACAAGGATAAAGGAGGCTGGACAATGTGTAAAGTATAGCTTATCCATTGCACAGTTTTGGAAAATGCCCAGCTCACTGGCATATTATCACAACAACCCAAAGCTCCCCAATCGAGACACAGGGAGCAACCAAAAACAGCACACACACCTACTTGTAGTGGATGCAGTAGCACCAAAGATGTTTCACTTCTGGGTGAAATGTATTTAAGCACAAACTGACCTCTGTTATCCTGTGAGGTCAGAGGATCTGTTGAGCAAACTACCATGGCAATTCTATTAAAGCTCCAAGTGAAGGTGCGCTGTTGTGGTGGAGGATTTGGAGTTTTTGATACAGCATTCCACATAGTCAAAATAAAAAATCTGTGCGTTGCAAATTTTTTAAACATTGTTACATTTGAGACTGTTTGTTGTCTTTTCCTAATCCTAGCTGATTTCATATTTTATGAAGATAGTGTGGACTTTTAATTTATACTGCCTAATAGTAATAATTCCACTTTAAACAGAAACTTGTCGTGAGAGCACTATGTGGGTGGCCATTGCTAACTTAATTATAAAAAGTCTGCTGCGCTATTCAACATTAAATATCTAAATAAACAATCATTCAAGCAGCCAGCACAAAAAATGGATGAATACCAATATAAAAGAAATAGAAAAGAGGTCCAGCGCTTAAAGTTATAGTGCTCAGGGCGATGAACTCAAGATGTATTGCATATCATGGTGAAAAAAACACTTGATCAGGGAAGAGGAATAGCCACCACCATCACCCGAACAATACTGCCTCTTACCCTCCTCTATGGACCCTTATTACAGGGGTCAGATCAGCCAGAAATGTAAATAGTATCCTTAATCACAGCACACCAGGTTACATCACGCCAAGTAAAACAGATACGGGTAATCAGATCTCCATAGGTCGTTCCCAATGCTCATAACAGTGTTGCAACACCAGCGTACATCCCCAGGAAACATAAAAGAACAGGCCTCATGGTGCAGCATCTTAACATCAATTTATTGTAAATAATACCAAGAGTTGCACTCGCATATTGGTAGATTAAAATTCCCGTGTGTTACAGTCTCATAACATGAGAACCGCCAACAAGATGACCACTGTGTCCCCGTCTACACGAACTCCACGTCTGGTCACAAGCTCCATGGGAGGAGCGGCCATCTTGTTGGTGGTTCTCATGTTATGAGACCATAACACAAGCAAATTTTAATCTACCAATATGTGAGTGCAACTCTTGTTATTATTTACAATAAATTGATATTAAGATTACTGCACCATGATGCCTGGAGTGTCAGGAGTGCAATATGTACAGAGTGCAGAGTTCAGAGAGGGGGTTACACACAGAGTGCAGAATTCAGCCTTCTTCCACAGTTGCTTACCTCTGCATCCCCCATCCACATCTCATAATTACCCCTCTTCAGCTCTGACCTCTGCATACAACCCCCGTCTACTGCCCCATCTTCTCCCCCATCTCCTTAAAAGCTCCACAATCTTCCACATATTTTATTTTGTTGCTGTATTGAGCTGAAGCACTTAGCCAGCTCTAGTACCTCCCTGCATACTATAGTTGGCTCCACCTCTCTCACTTGCGGGGAGATCATCCAGTGGTGATGTTGGCATTTGCACTGCACCCCGTGTACCTGCATCTCCCTTGTCTCCATCCTTCACTCAGTGGGAGCCACTCGGGAGATCTGATCTGTGGGAGCTGGGGAACAAGCTGTCACTTGTAAGCATAGAAGCCGGACTTTTGTGTTTTCAAGTAATAGTGGTCAGCTGGGAGCAGAGGGCCTGAGCCAGAGGTGGTGGAACCCAGTTCCAACAAGTTGCAGCTGAAAAAAAGCCCTGGCTGTGATTAAGGATACCATTTACATTTCTGGCTGCGCTGACCCCTGTAATAAGGGCCCACAGAGGAGGGTAAGAGGCAGTGTGTTCGGGTGATGGTGGTGGCTCTTCCTCTTCCTTGATCAAGTGTTTTTCTCACCATGATATGCGATACATATTGAGTTCATTGTCCTGAGGACTATATCTTTAAGCGCTGCACCTTTTTTCCATTGCTAACTTAAGCCTGTAGGGCAGGGGCAGATTCTAGTGTGATGGGGTGGTCATTATGTCCTCCATGTTTCCCTCTTCGTTGGGTGCCAAACAAGGGTCACATGAAAAGCCTACCCCATGGTGGATTTTTCTAGGTTATGCTAGGCACTTAGTACAGGGTCACTGCTTTACACACAGGGTACCTTTACTTGAACAGATGACTGAACTTTAATAAATTTAGAACAATAAAGGGTGACCTGGTGTACCCCGTGGTGCACCTCCATCCTTATTGAACATACAAATACAGAAATTTTGCCCTTGGGAGTCGGACTTTGAATGAGGTGTGACACTGGTATTGATGAAATAAAAAACAACAGATTTATTGGTTCCCACAAGATCTACACTAGCCACAAACAGATGTCAGGTATATGAACAGATTCATAATGTTGAACACACAGTATTGCAGTAAAATATGATTTTATACAGTTTTTACCTTATAGATATCAAGTTTGCATCAACCCCTGAGGAAGTGAACTGGTGTTCACGAAACCCGTTGGGTCACTAAGATTCGTTCTTGTACTTATTTTGAACCTTTTTTATGGAAAATCTTATTTTACTGCAATACTATATGTACAACATTACAAATCTGTTCATATACCTGACATCTGTTTGTGGCTACTGTAGGTCTTGTGTGAACCAATAAATCTGTTGTTTTTTTATTTCATCAATACCAGTGTCACACCTCATTCAAAGTCCCAAGGGCAAAATGTATGTATTTGTATGAACTTTAATAAACTCTCCTGATGTTACTGTACATCGCCGCGGTCACTTGTGCAATTAGGAGGGACACATATAGCCCTTGCCCTGTCCACCTGTCCAGCGTATCACTGCTACCTCACACCCAGTAACAGTCTGGGGTCCTGCTGTGCTCCTAACCACATGTAGACGCTTACAACAGGCTGCTAGAGAAACCTTTGTTACCCTTGGTAACCACTTGTGTCTTCACACTGTATGAACTCTTGTACCATTATCTTCATACCCCAAGGTGCTTAGTGACCCGAGCTGTAACTATATGTGCTGGTTACTTACATTAAACCGCTTTAGCAACTTCAGACCAGGCTAAGGCAAAGTTTTAAATGCTTTACCTAATAAATTAACATGATAACAATTGCAGACAACAGTCCGAAATAAAGTGCAAACATCTACCTAACACCCCTAGTCCAGACGGTGGCGGCAAGGAATGGGTCCAGCCAAACCAAACCAGCCAGGACCGAACCAGCAGAACAGCAACAAGAATCCCCAGGCAGGGTCCGGACCTTTGTCCCTTTATAGCACACAGGACCAGGGGGAGGGGGTTGCATATCGTACTGGTGGGAAAACCCACCAACAAAAACCCAGGAAACACAATTAACTCCTGACTTCCCGGCTGGACTTGCTGAACTTGTTGAACAAAAAAAAGAATAATATATGGGCTACCTTACCTCTGAAATTGCAAGCTGCCTGGCTTAGATAATGTTTCCGGGTTCAAGGAAGGAGTTTCCCCATAGGGGAAAATGGGGTGAGTGGGTACAATCTGTTTGATAGACCACCTGTAGCCTGGTTCTATATTCAGATTGTTATTCGCATGAGGCAGGTTACTGATGGTTGTGCTTGAGGTCCCTGAAACACCAGATTGCTAAGAGCAGAATAAGAGCCTAGCAGTGCTTCCTTGAGGGCCACTGCAGGGTTATGGCGGGGCTAGGAGGACCACCAGTGTACCATGATCAGCCCCACTTATCAGTAATAGAGTTGAAAGTTAGGGAAGGCTAAGCCTCCTTGGGACAGGGCAGTTGCAAAGTCATCATGGCCAAACGTGGGGTTTTCCCAGCCCATAAAAATAAACTATAATCCCATAGAATTTGGCAGAAGTAGTCTTTGGTAAAGAAATACATTTCTTTTATAAAAATACTAATTCACTTTCTTGTTAAAAAAAAATACTAATTCACTCTAGCAACTGGGGTTAGAGGAAGGGATTTCCATGAGTTGCATTTACACATGAAATAAGCAACCCAGGGATAAGAAAAGTAGGATTCGATTCCTAGGGGTAACAAAGTTTTTCTCTAAAACATTTGCAAAAAAGGAGCCAAGTGTAGTTACACTGCTAATAAAATATTTTGCGCTGCTTTAATTTTGTAAGAACTTTTAAAAACGCTCCTTGGGAGTCCAGTACAGAATTCCAGTCAGAAATGATTACTAGCTCTCAGACGTCAAAGAATCAAACTCCTGGCAAACAGCATTTTATATGAAAAGAACTCTCTTGATTATGAATAAACTAGAGAATAATTATGACTTCTCAATGCAGAACATTGGTACAAGCAGCACTATTCATAATCTAGAGAGTTCTTTTCATATAAAATACAAATGGCAAGGTTCAGCAAAGTAAAGTCCTTTCTTCATCCTTTTACTTCTGATGTTTCATTGTACATTTTGTCAAGGGTTCTACATGCACAAAAACGAATAAACATGACCTTCGACAGACACAAACTACAAATTCCCTTCACATTACTGAGCTTTCAAATTTTCTAGAGTTTTAGGGGGGGAAAGAGGTCTCATTAGATGGCATTACGATAACTGTCAGTAGTGGGCATTCCCAGACTTTGTAGAGATTCTTTCTACAACGTATTACTTTTTATGTTTCCAGGAAATAAAGTGTCCTGACATCTCCATGTAGAGGTTATAACTCTAAAGCCCCATACACACGGTCGGACTTTTTCGTGGATTCTGTCCGATCGGACAAGGTTGTTGAAAAATCAGACCGTGTGTATGCACCATCGGACAGCGTTCGTCGGTTTGTCCGTCGGACAAAGTCTTATCTCCTGCTGGAAA
The DNA here is from genome assembly GCA_028564925.1 of Lithobates sylvaticus. Taxonomy (NCBI): domain Eukaryota; kingdom Metazoa; phylum Chordata; class Amphibia; order Anura; family Ranidae; genus Lithobates; species Lithobates sylvaticus. The sequence continues at coordinate 108,791,291 of CM053028.1, forward strand.
GATTTCCCGTCAACCCGGTCCGATCACACCAAATCCGAGCGTGTGTACGCTTGTCCGACGGACAAAGTGCTACGCATGCTCCGAAGAAATTCTGTGACGGAAGCGCTCGGTCAGGTAAAACTACCTTTCCTAATCGACACAGCACATTCGTCACGCTGCAATGTTAAAATGTCTTTAATGCAGCGCATTCTCTTTTTCTTTACAATGCAAGAAGAATGACATCTTTTAGCTGCTCCTATTCACCCGCACTTCTCACAAACTTACTTCTTTATTACTTTTCAGCATTTATACACTACATGTTTATTTTTACTCAGATCGTAATACAATCTTTGTTATTTTTTTACCATGATTTTTTTTTTTTTTTTTTTTTTTTTGGGGAATACATATTGGAAGGAGAATTTTTTTTATTTTTGGAGGGGGTTTGTATGTCTCAACTTAGCAAAACCACATTATTAACATTTGTATTTCTTGCTTAAATTTACTAGGAGTTTGTTGGTTGTTGGTGCCCCTTGTTAATTCTACTTTAGGATTAGTGAAATGTACTTGCCTACTCAAAGAAAAACTGTCATTGTAGAAAAGTAAAACACAATAGTCAATCATTATTTCAAATCCAAAAAACATTTATTTAGGTCTCAGCAACAAACCAAAGAGGAACGCAGCCATGGTGAAACTTGGGGAATTTGCAAAGCCTTGGACACCCATGGCAACCATCATTTTACAGACTTAAACAATTGGGGGCATGAAGAGTACCTATCTAAATAATAAGGGAGCGCAATCTGGTCCTGAAGTCCAAAACATCCGGAACTGCAGCAGATGCCATCTAGGTCCCCAGGCTCTGGTCCTACGAGAGGCTCCATCTTCTCTCAGACCAGACTGAATCCAGGTCGTCACTCTCTTGTCTTCCTTGTACGCTTCCTTCCACGCCGTGGTGCTGGTGCTGGTGGGGTGGCAGAAGGAGGAGGAGGAGGCGGAGCAAGGTCACTCTCGCAAACATGTGTGAGGGGAGTCATCTCCCCAGCCATCCCCTCATTTAGTATTTTGAGGATGACCTCCTCACACATGCTGCGTTGCCCCGCCTCCATACCCGTAAATTTACTGGTAACCAAGGAGGCAAAGGCCTCCTCGTAGGTGGGTGTGGCATAGAGGGAGGCTGAGGCATCTCTGATCAGCTGGAGCGCTGACTCTCCCACCTCCCCCATGTTTTTCGCACTTCTGTAGGGAAGGCGGAGGGGAGAGACTTGGGAGACAGTCAGGCTCCTACGCCTACCCCCCTCTTGGCTGCCACTACCCCCTGCCTCCTCCTGACTGCCACCTTCCACAGCCACCTCCTGGCTGAGGTCTTCCTGTGTCTGAAAAAGGGACATAGTTTCAGTTATTTGTTCATCAAACACACACAATTCTCATCTAGTGACTGTTGCAAAATGTTTTCAAATACAAAACCATACAATTCTCAGCCCTGCAGTTTAGATTCTTCCCAAAAATGTCTCCCACACCACTGTCTGTTGATATGTCAATCACGTTAGGAAATAAGCAATTGGGGATCCTGAATTAACTGAACATCATTCATTATTCCCCAAACTGGTTACAAAACTACTATACCTGGAACAAGCTGGGCACCTGCACATATTCCATACTGGAAGGCCCAGGTTGGTCCTCGGAAGCCTCACGCGGGGTGGCGTGCGTGGAAGGACGCGTGCAAGGAAGAGTCGAGAGTGACTTCCTGACAGTAGCCTGGTCTTTGAGAAAGTGGAGCCTCTCATAGTACCAGAGCGTGGGGACATGGACATCAGCTGCTGCAGCTCCAGATGCTTGTGACTTCAGGACCTTATTGCGCTCCCGGAAATAGGTAGTCTTCATGTTGGTGATCTTAACTTTTAAGTTTGCCACGGTTGCCATGGGCAGGGTAGGCTTTACAAATGCCACAAGTTTCAGCAGGGCTGCGTACCTCTTTGGTCTGTTGCTATAATCCCTGTGTTTCGCCTGCCATAAGAGGGGGAATTGCCGGTATTTATCAATGAAGTGGGGGAGAAAGCTCACGTCGTAGAAGGCATCCATCACCTCTGCAAGACACAACGCCACACAAAACAATATAAATAATGTCAGCCTAAACTCTCCTAATCTTCTCCATAAAGAAGCCTCAAGTTATAATCAGTCTAGGCTAGTTATGTACCAACGTCAAATTGTACCTTCGTTTGTAGCGATCGTCTCGTGCGTGAGCTTTCTCTCCCCTCGTCTCCCAGATCGTGGCTACGACACAGGCGTGTGACGTTTTATATACAGTGCGCATGCGTCAAACTCCGCCCGCCCCTGACGATCTTCCTTCTCTATTCCCCACCCCTTCTCTTTACGGCGCAGTGGGGAGAGCACATGGCGGGGACACAGCAGGTGCGCCCCAAATATCCCCCCAACGAGGAGGTGGACGAGGAAAGTCCGGAGGCACAAACGTCCCGATCCCGGAGCCTGAAATTCAAGGCCTCCAATATGTCATTTGGAGAAATGTTGGAGATGGTGGACATATTGAAGAGGAGCGACTATGATGGGAAGTATGGGCCTTACCTCAACCCCAATGTCCGCAAGGCCAAGATCATGTCTAAAGTTGTGAGGAGGCTGTACAATCATTTTGGGGTACAACGATCCAAGGAGCAACTGAGGAAACGCTGGTCAGACCTGAAACTGAGGGAGGCCGATCAGTACAGAAAGATCAAGCGAATTCTTCAAAAAAGTAAGTAGTTGTGTTTTGTGTTTGATTTCTTGCTTGCATACTGCTCCATGTGGTTTGATTTTTACAAAGTTGTACATTCCAAAATGGCCACTTTCATGTTCGTCTGTGCATTCGATCGTCCTCAGCCTCGATCTTTCTGCCACTGTCATGGTCGTGTGTGTGTCCATTCGATCGTACGCAACCTCGAACGTTCGGCCACTTATAATACGATGTTTGGTGTTTTTTTGGGGGAAAGGAAGTTTGTTCTCCCTAGAAATGACATCCAGAATGTAAAGCCAATTTATTCAATGTAAAGGAGAGGTCACCCAGTAGCTGTTTACCCATCTGGACTCGAGAGCACTAGTGCTGGGACACCCAAACCCCCTTTTTAGTAGGCTTTTCCACACATGTGCTCCAGTGGATACTAGAGGGGGGTCTCCATCACACAAACTTCTACCAAAAAGCTAGTCAGTTTAGCACCTTTACAAAGTGACTACATTCATGTAGTTGACATTTGTAACTGGCCAAACTAAAATAGTGTCCGTCACTTTCAAGCAATGTTTGTCATTTCCTATTTCTGCCCTCAATAGATTGTGTTGCTAAATCTTCCTTTTGTACATTCTCATAGGGGAGAGAAAACTTGGGCCGTCTGAGGAAACCCCCAAACCAACACCTCCCAAAAAAGGGGAAAGAGCAGAAGCAGAGGAGGAGGAGGAAGGAGAGATCATCGAACTTGGAGAAATTGTCACCACAACAGGTGAGTGTTGGAGAACACAGCTACTGGTAAGCTAATCCATGTATGGCTGCCTCATTTCCAACACCCCATTTTTGTTTGTTTGTGGTTTTTAGGTGACGTGGATGTTGTGGAAGAAAAATCGCACTTTACCACAGAGAGTGCCCACGTACTCATCGGAGAGATAATGGTCTGCAATCGAGATCTAGATTACATAAAGCAAAACATCAATGATGTTCAACAAAAATTGAAGAACATCATTGATGTTTTAGGAAAAATATGAAAACGCACCAAGTAATTAACACACATTTGTGCCAGCTTCTGAACACATTTGCAACTTAAAAACTGTGTGAAATTTGGAACATGCACACATTGTGTCCACATGTGCTAGCTCCCATCATGGTGGATGAATGCCAACGTTTTTTTTTGGGGGTGCAAACACTTTACGAACTACGAAAGTGGTTGTGGTGAAGGGGTTGCACCCCCAAAAAACGTCCATTCATCCCCATGATGGAAAATGGCACTTTTGAAGCTTCTAGGCATGTGTTTTACCATCTAATGACCATTTTCAGACCCAAATTGTGTGCATGTTCCAAATTTCCACTTTTCGGGGGTGACCCCCCCATGTGATGAAGGCAAGATCAAACACACTTTGAACATATAGTCATGTCTGATCTTGTCTTCACTTTACAAAGTTGAACTTTCCTAGTTCATAGGTTCTGGTTAGCTCCATGCCTGGTTTTAACAATTGCGTAATCTTTGTAAACAATGTTGTAAATAACCAAGATGTTGTCAGTTTTGGCGTGAAGATTGTAAACGCACTTGTGAATGTTTTCCAAGTAAACTTTTTTATTTTTCTAAATGTGTGGCTTCCTTATTTAAAAAACACAATGCATTATGTATGTAAAATGTAAAGGATATGGGGGGCAATGGGTGTTATTTACTAAAGGCAAATCCACTTTGCACTGCAAATTCCTTTCCCAGGGAACTTTTTCTATGCACTTGTAGAGCATAGCGGATTTGACTTATGTAAATGACACCCACAGTGCTTTGTACGAAAACACGGAGCACAGCATTTTTCTGAATACACACATGTCAGACCTGGTGATGAAAAGGAGTATTTTGGGTGTCAGTTATGCAGGACAAACCTTCTCTAGACCAAAGATTAGGTATCAAACACACAACATGAGACTAATCTTTTTGGGAAGAAGAGACTGTTACCTCCTTTTGCCCAGAAAGTGCATTCCCACTGTCGAAGGCAAATGGAAAAAATGTCAAGGTAAAATAAGCTAAAAAGAAGACTGAAATGACAAGAAATCATAGGTTGGTTAAAATATCTGATTTATTAAAAAATGCCTCTCACACATCGTCAGGCAGAGCAATGGCCCCCCTACCCACAAAGTACTCCATATATTGGTCCCGGACCACACAGGCATTTAGAGGGGGCAAGCCTGGACGTGCCACTCGAAGGGCTGTGAGGTCCGCATTTGGAGGGCCCTCCACATCTGGGCCAACGGGCACCACATAGTTCCTGTTATGTCTTTTGAGGAAGTTGTGCAATATGCAACAGGCAAGAACTATGTGGTTCAGTTTGTATTCCGCCAAGTTAAATGCCGTCAGGAACAGGCGGAAGCGGCTGGCCAGGATGCCAAAAGTGTTCTCCACCACTCTTCTGGCTCTGGACAGCCTGTAGTTGAAGACCCTCTGGTCCGGGGTGAGGGTCCTCATCGGGAACGGCCTCATCAGATGGGGAGTCAACGCAAACGCTTCATCTGCGACAAAGACGAAGGGGAGTCCTTCGGCATTCTCCTCTGGAGGTGGCAAGCACAGACTGCCACTTTGGAGACGCCAGTAGAACTCCGTGTGCGTAATGGCCCCACCATCCGATATCCGGCCGTTCATCCCCACGTCCACATACATAAACTCGTATGTTGCCGACACCACCGCCAACATCACTACACTATTAAACCCTTTATAATTATAATAGTAGGACCCCGAGTTGGGCGGTGGGACGATGCGGACATGTTTCCCATCAATTGCCCCTCCGCAGTTAGGAAAGTCCCAACGGCTGGCAAAGTGGGAGGCCACAGTCTGCCATTCCTGTGGCGTGGAAGGGAACTGTGGAGTGAAACAAGAAAAAAAAATTAGTCACTTTGCACCTAAACATTGCAAGCAGATTAGACAATCAACATCTTGGAACAAGAGCATTGTATAAAATTTGAGGCTGGAAAGTATTTGCACAGAAAAGTAGAGGCTCCCCTTCACAGATTACTCACCCCCCCATCAATCCCCCCACTTCTGATGGGACATTGGCAATAACTAGGGTTTTGGGGGGGGGGTGGTGGACAGGTAACCCTCTGCACTTCATTGATTGGCAAATGGCTCAAAAATGTGGGCTAGCTAGGGGCTCTACATGAAGTAAACCACACAGCAAACATTTGTGCATATTTTAGGGGGTGTTTTGGGGCAAACAATACTATGCAGCAGACAAAAGACATTGCTTAAGTGACTAGGCCATAGGTGTCTATTGGGGCAGAAGAGCATGCTGGGGAGGTAAGTGAAGGGAAAAATGCATGAAGGAGAAAAGGGGCACAGCATATTAGAACATATTGCAATCATGGTAATTAGGGAAGGAGGTCAAAAATAGAAGACATTAGCAAACAGAGCATACATAGAAGGGAATAGTAAAGTATAAATGTTACCTTAATATAGTCCTCCTGCAGGACCTGAATGATGGCAGAACAGGTCTCTGGAATAATGATTCCCAGGGCCTGGGGAGAGATACCTGAAGAGAACTTCAAATCCTGAAGACTTCTCCCTGTCGCCAAGTACCTCAACGTGGCAACAAGCCTCTGCTCCGGAGTAATGGCTTGTCTCATGCAGGTATCCTGCCGGCTGATAAAGGGGGTCAGCAAAGCCAAAAGACGGTGAAAATCGGGGTCCGTCATCCGGAGAAAGTTCCTGAAATCATCAGGATTATTCTCCCGGATCTCACGAAGCAAAGGCATGTGCGAGAATTGGTCACGCTGAAGCAACCAATTCTTGGTCCACATACTCCTCGTCACTCTGTTCATGGACGGGTCTTGGGTCAAAGCTAAAAGCCCGACACCAATTCCGCGTACAGCACGAACTCGGCGACGAGTACGCACGGGAAACATCGCTCAGAAGGTCACAAAAGGTCGGCTGGTCAGAACGGACAAACAGAAAGCACCGATAAACAGCAAGGCCTGAAAGAACGAAATGAATACCAGCAACGAGCAGACAATAAGCAGTGCAAATCAAAGCGTCCTATATCAAGATATAGGCCGCAATGACCAACAAATGCGAACTGACTACACGCACTAATAAACAGATACGCACGACAAGCACAAACTGAAGAGCAGTAACGATCTGAGTCAGAAAACTGAGAAGCGCGAATCTTAAGTCACCAAACTTCGACTAACTCTCGATAAACACGGGATCAGCAGAAGGAGCCCAACGGGTGCCTGACGTGGTGCTGAACTTCCCTTTTGTAATCTCGTGGACGACGACTTACGTCACGACGTTCTTGCAGACCGGATATTCCGACAACGTAGTCCGACCGTGTGTACGCAACACCAACATCGGACCAAGTACGTCGGACAAAATCCGACCGACCTGGTCCGCGGATTGTCCGAGCGTGTGTATGGGGCTTTACCAGGGCTTTTATTTCTCAGAGAATAGCTGCAGGTACTCCCCCCTTCTGAGTTACTCTTTGTCTCCCCCCTCTACCCTCCTCCCAGCAGGTCCCTTGGTTCCAGCCCCTACCCCTTTGCCACTACTGCCCCTTTAGGAGAATACAGAATCAAGTATCATTCTGTGGTGTATGAAATTTGTTAATGATAACAAGAAAAGCCGTAAAATAGATCCGCTCCCCCAAGCAACAATAGATCCACTCCAGCAACAATATACTCTCTAGCAGTCGGCAACAATAGAACCCTCTCTCAACAGTAGATCCCTCCAAGCAACAACAAACTGCCCCCCAGAAAAAATGTATCCCCCACCAGCTACAATAGAGCCCCCTGCAACCAGAGACCCACCACCCTCCAGTGACAATATATCACCCAACAGCCAGCATCAGTAGACCCTCCAACACACCCCAGAACCCCTTTCCATTACATACATTCAGTGCTGGAACTTCGCTCCCCCACGTTCCTGCTAAAAAAAAACCCCTGACTGTTACCTATATCCATATTGGCTGTTTAGAGAAACTCTGTCAACAACCTAAATAATTGCCGAAAAAATTGCAGAAAAATAAAATATTTTCAATATTTACCTGCAGTGTTTTCCTTTCCATAAATTATTTTGTGCCTTTAGACCTAGTTCACACAGGGGCGGCTTCAATGTCGCCCGACTCTGAAGCCGCCCCGTACAGCGCGACTTCAGCGCCACTTGCAAAACGACTTCTGTGTAGAAGTCAATGCAAGCCGCTCTGAAGTCGCCCCAAAGTAGTACAGGAACCTTTTTCCAAGTAGGAGCGACTTGAGTCGCTCCTATTAGAACGGTTCCATTGTGCAGAATGGAGCGAGACTTGTCAGGCGGCTAAGTCGTGTGAACCGGGTCTAAAACTTGCTAGAAAAAACAACTATTTCAGGAAGAGTCGATTACCTCCCTCCTTGCATGTCATAACCACCTCCTCTTCTGGGAATGCATAATTACTTTCTGTGCTGGCCCAGCTGTCGGCCCCTCACCTCCCTACACAACCATTTATGTAACTCCTGGTTGAAAAGCTAATAGGAATAATATAGAAAGTCCCTTGAGTGACAACTCTGAGGCTGCTGGGTCGTCTCGGGGCTTCTGGATGTCTACACAAGAGAGGCTCTTTCAGGAAAATAACATGCATAAAATATGCTAAATGCTCATATACACTTGTGGGAAATTAAAGCGGAGCTCCACCCGCACCAAAAATATTAAAATTCAGCAGCTACAAATACTGCAGCTGCTGACTTTTAATAAATGGGCACTTACCTGTTCCAGGTTCCAGCGGTGTCTGCAGAATGTGACGAGCGATCGCTCGTCTCTCGGCTGCCCCGCCGCCATCCTCTGTCAGGGAATCAGGAAGTGAAGACGCAACGTCTTCATTGCCCGGTTCCCTACTGCGCATGCGCGAGTCGCGATGCGCAACGTCTCTAACTGTGTTTCCCAAGACACAACGGGGCATCTGAGGATATGGGCGGGACAGCTCCAGATATCTCGTCACGGAAGTGGGTGCAGATACCTGTATTATACAGGTATCTGCACCCCCCTCCCCCCTGAAAGGTGCCAATTGTGGCACCGCAGGAGGGGGAGGAATCCGATAAGTGGAAGTTCCACTTTAGGGTGGAGCTTCGCTTTAAGTTCAACTTTTGTTGCAATTTATATTTTGGCAACAGGGTTTCGACTTACATTTAGTGACCTATAGTAATTGCTAAGAAATAGTTATCTTTAAACATAAAGTGAACAAATTGGTACATGTCTACATGTATTTCCATGGATATGGTTGCGTATATTTCCCTTTAATCTACAGGATCAGAAGATTCCTACATTAATTACTCAGGTGCAAGCCACCGATGCTGATACAGGCAGAAATGGAGTCATCCAGTACAGTATTTTGAATCACAACTTTCAGAACTTCAGTATCAATGCCGAAAATGGAAAGATATTTGCATTGTCTAGTTTTGACTTTGAAATTGGACCCAGAGAGTTTCAGGTCAGACATATGTATCACAACATCATGAGTCCTTGTGTAAGGTTTTGTAACATGGAAATTCCTAGAATTGTCCCAAGATTGTCTGTTTTTGAATAATCATGTTAAAGTGGTAGTATACTCCCCTGGACTGCACAGCAACATTTAAATCACTACAATGTGACTTACTATTAGGTGCCTTTTAGGCTGCATTCACACCTGAGCGTAGCTTTTCAGGCAGAAAATCGTGCAAATTGCGGCGTTTTTTGCGGCGTTTTTACCGCGATTTGCAGCGTTTTTTAGCACGTTTTGCTGCAAATTTTGTGCAGAGCAAAAGGTCACCAATGTAAAAAGAATAAAAACGCCCAAATCTGCCCGATTCCAGCTTCAGGTGTTCAGCTGGAGTGGAGATGTGAACCATCTCCATAGAGAATAATGTATTTTTTCACCTCTAGCATTTTGTAGCTTCAGGCGACAAAACGCTCAGGTGTGAATGCAGCCTTAAAGTATTTCCAGGTTTGCTGTTTAGGAGAGATTGTCCTCTACTTCTTCTAGCTTATCCCTATGTGTTTAAAAGTGCATTGAATTCTGGTATCATGCTTTTACTGGATTAGTTGCATTGCGTTTGCTACCACTTTAAAATAGTGAAGACTCTATTTGCAAATATTATATCCTAGGCTGCTTTCACACTGTTGTATTTTGTGAACACAAGCAAAATCATGCAGTTTTGTGTGTGTTCTGAAAATGTTATAAATAGGCAACTCCTATCCTCATATTAATTAGTGGTTTCAAATTAATAACTATTGCAGTAGGGAACAGATACAAAAAATAAACTCTGCATCTTTCCAAATAACTGTTCTGTTTATTTAGTGCAATTGAAGGTCTTTTTTTAGATGCTTACATAGGAATCACATCAATATTACAATTGTACTTTTAAAGTAGGAATGGGCATTACACAGGCAGGCTAATTTCTTATCAGGACTCGAAAGAATGCAGACGCATAGCCATAGGTGTGCGCAGCCTATTGCATTAGGGTGTGCACCCCAAAGCTCAAATGGCTTTTTCTGCAGCCCCAGCTGCACAGGGCAGTGCACGAATGGGAAGTGCTCTGTGCTGAGCGGCTTCCTATTCATTCACAAACTGAAGCATAGTAAACACAGTTTAGTACAGTAATCAAAAACACACCAAAAACACATCAACAACGCACTGGAACGCGTCAAAAACGTGCATGCAGAAAAGCATCTGGAATGCAGTTGTGAAAGCTTAAAGAACCATGGTCGTAATCAAAAATCACATCTGAATGAATGAATGAATGAATGATTTGTATAGCGCTGCAACTGCGAACTGAATCGCCTTGAGGCGCTTGACTGCTCATGTTGGGATGCCATGTATTAGAAGAGGTGGGTCTTGAGTTTTTTCCTGAAGGCCTGATGGTTTTCTTCCATGCGGATGTTGTTTGGTAGAGCATTCCATAGCCGGGGTCCCTGTACTGCGAATCTTCGTTCTCCCTTCGATTTGTAGCGGGCTTTGGGGATGAGAAGGCGATTTTGGTTTGTTGATCGAAGTCTGCGATTCGGTATGTATTTTTCTATTTTCTCACAAAGGTATTGAGGCGCATTTCCTTGTGTACATTTGTGGGTGAGGCAGAGGGTCTTGAATGTGATCCTGTCTTTTACCTTGAGCTAATGGAGCATCCTTAGGGATGGGGAGATGGATTCCCAGGGTTTCTTTCCGGTGACTATTCTTGCTGCTGTGTTTTGGACAATTTGAAGGCGCGCAATCTGGTAATCCGGTAATCCTATGTAGAGTGAGTTTGCGTAGTCGAGCCGTGAATTGATGATCGTTCCTACTACTACCGCTTTTTCCTTTTCCGGGATGAAGGGGATGAGTCTGCGTAGCATGCGAAGGAGATGGTGGGATCCGCTGATTACGGATCCTATTTGTGCCTCCATTGTCATCTCTGAATCAAAGATTACTCCGAGGCTTTTGGCTTTGTTGCTTGGAAGGATGGTCTGTCCCAAGATGGTTGGTGGTGTCCAAGGGGTCTTCGTCTTTTTCCTTGAGTTTGCGTCGAGGAGCAGTAATTCTGTTTTTGATCCATTTAGTTTGAGGGAGCTAGTGGTCATCCAGTCATCTATCAATGTGAGACATTTTCCTAGTTCCTGGTATTGGTCTTTTTGTCCGGTGATCCGGAAGTACAGTTGAGTGTCGTCCGCGTATGAGTGGAAGCACAGATCCAATTTGCTAATAATTTTGAAGAGTGGTCGGATGTAAATGTTGAACAGTACTGGTGACAATGGTGATCCTTGAGGGACTCCATAAGTGATTGCCCGAGTTTCCGAAGTGAAGGCTCCTAGTTTCACTGTTTGTGACCGGTTTCCTAAGAAGGAAGCGAACCATGGCAGATCTCCATCTGTAACTCCTGCCACTTCCTTGAGGCGGCTGAGAAGCATGTTGTGGTCCACTGTGTCGAACGCCGCACTGAGATCCAGCAATACCAGAAGACACGATTCTCCCTCATCCGCTGCTTCTAGGGCGTCATCCCATATTTTCAGAAGATAATAGAACCCTCTCTCAACAGTAGATCCCTCCAAGCAACAACAAACTGCCCCCCAGAAAAAATGTATCCCCCACCAGCTACAATAGAGCCCCCTGCAACCAGAGACCCACCACCCTCCAGTGACAATATATCACCCAACAGCCAGCATCAGTAGACCCTCCAACACACCCCAGAACCCCTTTCCATTACATACATTCAGTGCTGGAACTTCGCTCCCCCACGTTCCTGCTAAAAAAAAAAAACCCTGACTGTTACCTATATCCATATTGGCTGTTTAGAGAAACTCTGTCAACAACCTAAATAATTGCCGAAAAAATTGCAGAAAAATAAAATATTTTCAATATTTACCTGCAGTGTTTTCCTTTCCATAAATTATTTTGTGCCTTTAGACCTAGTTCACACAGGGGCGGCTTCAATGTCGCCCGACTCTGAAGCCGCCCCGTACAGCGCGACTTCAGCGCCACTTGCAAAACGACTTCTGTGTAGAAGTCAATGCAAGCCGCTCTGAAGTCGCCCCAAAGTAGTACAGGAACCTTTTTCCAAGTAGGAGCGACTTGAGTCGCTCCTATTAGAACGGTTCCATTGTGCAGAATGGAGCGAGACTTGTCAGGCGGCTAAGTCGTGTGAACCGGGTCTAAAACTTGCTAGAAAAAACAACTATTTCAGGAAGAGTCGATTACCTCCCTCCTTGCATGTCATAACCACCTCCTCTTCTGGGAATGCATAATTACTTTCTGTGCTGGCCCAGCTGTCGGCCCCTCACCTCCCTACACAACCATTTATGTAACTCCTGGTTGAAAAGCTAATAGGAATAATATAGAAAGTCCCTTGAGTGACAACTCTGAGGCTGCTGGGTCGTCTCGGGGCTTCTGGATGTCTACACAAGAGAGGCTCTTTCAGGAAAATAACATGCATAAAATATGCTAAATGCTCATATACACTTGTGGGAAATTAAAGCGGAGCTCCACCCGCACCAAAAATATTAAAAGTCAGCAGCTACAAATACTGCAGCTGCTGACTTTTAATAAATGGGCACTTACCTGTTCCAGGTTCCAGCAGAATGCAAAAAGGCGCATTTCCTTGTGTACATTTGTGGGTGAGGCAGAGGGTCTTGAATGTGATCCTGTCTTTTACCTTGAGCCAATTTCCGGTGACTATTCTTGCTGCTGTGTTTTGGACAATTTGAAGGCGCGCAATCTGGTAATCCGGTAATCCTATGTAGAGTGAGTTTGCGTAGTCGAGCCGTGAATTGATGATCGTTCCTACTACTACCGCTTTTTCCTTTTCCGGGATGAAGGGGATGAGTCTGCGTAGCATGCGAAGGAGATGGTGGGATCCGCTGATTACGGATCCTATTTGTGCCTCCATTGTCATCTCTGAATCAAAGATTACTCCGAGGCTTTTGGCTTTGTTGCTTGGAAGGATGGTCTGTCCCAAGATGGTTGGTGGTGTCCAAGGGGTCTTCGTCTTTTTCCTTGAGTTTGCGTCGAGGAGCAGTAATTCTGTTTTTGATCCATTTAGTTTGAGGGAGCTAGTGGTCATCCAGTCATCTATCAATGTGAGACATTTTCCTAGTTCCTGGTATTGGTCTTTTTGTCCGGTGATCCGGAAGTACAGTTGAGTGTCGTCCGCGTATGAGTTGGAAGCACAGATCCAATTTGCTAATAATTTTGAAGAGTGGTCGGATGTAAATGTTGAACAGTACTGGTGACAATGGTGATCCTTGAGGGACTCCATAAGTGATTGCCCGAGTTTCCGAAGTGAAGGCTCCTAGTTTCACTGTTTGTGACCGGTTTCCTAAGAAGGAAGCGAACCATGGCAGATCTCCATCTGTAACTCCTGCCACTTCCTTGAGGCGGCTGAGAAGCATGTTGTGGTCCACTGTGTCGAACGCCGCACTGAGATCCAGCAATACCAGAAGACACGATTCTCCCTCATCCGCTGCTTCTAGGGCGTCATCCCATATTTTCAGAAGTGCCGTTTCTGTGCCATGGCCTGGGCGGAAGCCCGATTGTAGTGGGTCTAGGAGCTTGTGTGTGTCCAGATGAAGTTGAAGCTGTTGTACTACTGCTTTCTCCATGATCTTGGAAATGGTGTTCAGGCTTGTTACCGGTCTGCGATTGTTCGGATCCTTGGGGTCGAGGTTGGGTTTCTTTAGTAATGGTTTGATGATGCCTTGCTTGAGGGAATTCGGAACCAATCCTTCTTTGAACGACTGATTTACTAGGTGTGTGATAGCGGGGGCCAGAATGTCGGAGCATTCTTTCAAGAGTTTTGTGGGGATGATGTCGTTTGGCGAGGTGCTGTCTCGGAGGCTCTTGATGACATTTTTGGTTTCATCCGTTGTGATCGGGGTAAGTGAAAAATGTGGTGCTTGTGCGCTGTGGATGTAAAATTCCTTACCTGGGTTGAGTTGAGTAGAGCTGGTTGTTGTTTTTTTTTGTTGAATTATTTTCTGAATGTTGTCTATTTTGTTGATGAAAAAATCTGAGTTCTAGTCTGTCACTAGTCCCTGGACAAGGTCATCCAGCACCCAGAACGAAGATGCCTAACTGCACCGGTCCCCCTCTACCCTTCAGGGAATGTGCAGGGTTTGAGCGTGATTTCTTGTGGAGGGGGTGTTTGAAGTGGAAGGTAAGTGCTGTGATCTGAGGGTGGAGATGTGAATGACATAAAGGCAGTGTAATGAAATAGGGTGGGGGAGAGGATTGGGGGGGGGGGAGTTCTGCAGGGGGTATAGGGTGATAAGAATGGAGATGGCAGGTGAGGAGGGGTTTAAGTTTGAAGGTGCTGTGATCTGGGTGCTAAGGTAATTGGCAGAGGCACAGGAACCAAAGGAAGGTGGGTGGATATGATATGAGTGGAGGAGAGAGGTTGAGGTGGTATGAGGGAGATTTAGGGTGGCAGGGAGTTACTGTGACTGGGAGATGGGGTGGACTTAATGAAAGGGGATTAGAGGAAGGTGTTGTGACTGGGGAACCTCACAAATGTTGCCATTAGCTTGCAGCATTGCAGCAGAGGCATATTCTGCTCAACAGACTCCTGACACTAAGGCTAAACCACACACAAAGCACCGCTTTGCTGGTGCTTTGCTGGCGCTTTGCTGGCGGGTTTGCAGTACTGCCCCATTCTTTTCAATGGGAAGGGGTGCTTTAGGAGCGGTGAATACACCGATCCTATATCGCTGCAAAGATGCCGCTTGCAGGACTTTTTTGACCGTCCTGCAAGCGCACCGCTCCAATGTGAAAGCCCTCTGGCTCTTACACTGGAGACACAGGAGAGGCGCTTTACAGGCGCTATACAGGCACTATTTTTAGCACTGTAGCGCCTGTAAAGCGCCTCAGTGTGAAAGTAGCCTTATGCCCCGTACACACGGTCGGACATTCCGACCACAAAATCCGTCTGATTTTTTCCGACGGATTTTGTCCGACACTGGTGTTGCATACACACGGTCGGACAAAGTTGTCGGAAAATCCGATCATTCTGAACGTGGTGACGTTCGTTGCGTACGACGGGACTACGTAGGAGGCTAGTAGCCAATAGCTTTGGTCTTGTAATGTGATCCGAGCATGCGTGGCACTTTGTTCGTTGGAATTCGCTACACATGATCGGAAAAAGTCCGATAGGAATTTGTTGTCGGAAAATTTGAGAGCAGGAGATAAAACTTTGTCCGTCGGAAAATCCGACGGAAAAAGTCCGATGGAGCCTACACACGGTCGGAATTTCCGACAACTTTGTCCGATAGGACATTTTCCGTCGGATAATCCGACCGTGTGTACGGGGCATTAGAGTGCCTCCTCCATCTGTGCGCATCCCATCTATCGGCCTCTCCAGCAGCCAAAAATAAATTCCTACAAATATACAGTATATTATACAAAATTGATAATAATGTGTTGCATATCTTTTCTAGGAACTAAATATAAAATATTTTATATACTTAGATTTTCATTCTTGCTGAAGATCATGGGCTGCCACAAAGAAAACAAAGCTACTGCACTATTGTTGTCCATGTATTGGATATTAATGATAATAAACCCGTGTTTGGGCCAATAAATAATATGGTCATTAAGGAAAACACACCAGTTGACACTTTTGTTGGACAAGTGATGGCGACTGACAAAGACTCTGGAGATAATGCACTTATAATCTACAGCCTATATGGTATTGTATATGGAGTATTTAACATTTTTATAATTTTATTTTTCTATTATATGGATAAAATCTAATACTTATACAACCCACATACCCAACCATATTTGCAGTTCCATTTTACTAATGCAGAAAAATTGTATTTTCAGAATGAACAACATAGGAACACACAATGATGTGCTCAGTTGGCTATAAAAGTAGATGATCATTGCTTGATCAGTCCCTTTTCTTCCAGTCAGGCTTCAAAGCCACATCTATGACACCTGTCGGTGGTCACTGATCACTGATCACTGAATTTTGCCCAGTCATTGCCATTCTCCTTAAAGTACACTGCTGATGGGAAGTGGCTAACACCCCCCCCCCCCCCCCCTCCTTTTGTTCAGCTAACCAAAGCATGCATATTCATATCATAAACTGTATAGTAAAAATCCTCCAACAGTCTGTGTACTTCCAACTCTCATCTGAGGCCTATACCTGAAGCAACCTTTGGTAGGTGGAATTATTATTATTATTATTATTATTATTAGAATAGTTAGAACCTGATAGCAGATTTAGTAAAACAGTTCACATCTAGTATCTATTAGGACCAAGTGACCTTCTAGAGTCTGGCAATGATGACTGTCCCTCCAGAATCAGGATAACTAGCAAATATACTATAATAAAACCAAAAATTATATATATTCATTTTTCTCATAGATGAAGATGGTCTCTTTGAAATAGATGAAATACTTGGGAACATTTTTGTAAAAAGGCCTCTTGATTATGAAACCAACCAAAAAACGGTTCTAAATATCACAGCCACTAACAATAAGACCGCTCCTTTCTATGAGGTAAGATTATATGTTGATAAATGTTATTAAATGAACTTCTTCCTGTCTGGTGTTGTACAGCTGCTGACAAGCCTTTGCACATTGCCTGTCCATTGTGGAGTTTTGCAAGATACATATACAGAAATAGATGGTCAGGCTTTGGGGCTAGTTAACCTACCAACGTAAAACCAAAAAATATGGATGATATTTTTGCAAACACAGGCTGTAGTATGGGACGGAGTAGAGAGTGTAAATAAACCCCCAATTAATTCTGGCATTTAATAACTTTGTTTATAACACCTTAAAAAAGCTCCTCTATTGTTCTTCTTCTTAAAGTGTTACTAAACCCAGGACCCTGCATTTACTATATCTGGTCTACAGTGCACAGAACATGGAAAAGCAATTATTTTAGTATATATAAACTGTCAAATACCTTTTCTCATCAGTAGTCTCAGCAGTATATAGCCTTATGACTTTTATCAGTGTCTGGTTAAAGGATAATGTCACCTTTCGTAGCACCTATATTTAGGTTACGAACATGTAATGATTAAAAAGTGGAGAAAAAGTGATTTCAAAAAAAGTGGAGAGCGGGGCTCCGCCTGCCTGGCTGCCTCACTCATTCACAATGTACTGTGAATGAAAAACCACAAGGTCTGGCAGCCTTTGCGGCTGTCAGCTTGTAGTTTTCAATGAACTCATTCATTCTTTCTTCCTGTCAGGGTATCTGCTTGCCCATACGGGCACACAGATACACTGGCAGATCTGCTGCAGACCTGCATGGCACCCACGCTTAGCTGATCGCTGGTCCAATACTTTACAGGCTCCATATAAATAAATAAATAAATGCCATTTTTGTTGGGGCAAAAAAGGTGAACTTATTCTTTAAAGCTTGTAGGAGGAGTTTTCATTCTCCTCTTACTGTCCTATGAGGCTGCATGACCCCTGACTCTCTGTCTGTACAGTGCTGATTGGCCCTGTGCTGATCACACCTTCAAAAATAATAAATAAAAACCCTCTAGCAATACACTTCAAGGCTATGCACTCAGCAGATGTATTGCGGACAGTAAAAGAAAGGGAGGATCAGGGAAGACAGGATCAAACAGCCTTTTTACACAATGTGGAGGCCTGACCCCTTAAGTTCCATAGTGAGCATAACAAGTATGCTTTACTGCAGACCTCAAAAAATCCACTCGCCTGCTCGCATTATGCGAGTGGATTTTGAGGTCTCGCGAGTGTAGGAGAGCCGCCGCCGCTGCCTGTCTGATTAGAGCAGCAGAGGAACATAACAGCTTTCGTTTCAATAGCCGTTTGTTCCCCGCCGCGCGCTGTCATATACAGCCCCTCCCCCTTGTCCGGGGAACTTTGATAGACAGATCGACAGATCACCTGACCCAGGATTGGACGGGTGATCTGTCTATCAAAGTGACTCGGACAAGGGGGAGGGGCTGTATATGACGGCGCGCGGTGGGGAACAAACAGCTATTGAATTGAAAGCTGTTATGTTCCCCTGGCGCTCTAATCAGACAGGCGGCGGCTCTCCTCCCCTGCACAGGTAGGCTGCATTAGGGACACAGGGGACACAGCCTGCACTGGGGGGGGACACAGCCTGCACTGGGGGGGGACACAGCCTGCACTGGGGGGGGACACGGCCTGCACTGGGGGGGGGGACACGGCCTGCACTGGGGGGGGGACACGGCCTGCACTGGGGGGGCGAACACAGGCTTCACTGGGGGAAACACAGGCTGCACTTGGGGGAACACAGGCTTCGCTGGGGGGAACACAGGCTTCGCTGGGGGGAACACAGGCTTCACTGGGGGGGACACAGGCTGCACTGGGGGGGACACAGGATTCACTGGGGGGGGGACACAGGCTTCACTGGGGGGGACACAGGCTTCACTGGGGGGGGACACAGGCTGCACTGGGGGGGACACAGGCTGCACTGGGGGGACACAGGCTTCACTGGGGGGGACACTGGGGGGGACACAGTCTTCACTGGGGGACACAGGCAGCACTGGGGGGGTCACATGCTGCACTGGGGGGACACATGCTGCACTGGGGGGGACACTGGGGACAAATGCGGCACAGGGGGGACACAGGCTGCACTGGGGGGGACACAGGCTGCACTGGGGGGGACACAGGCTGCACTGGGGGGACACAGGCTGCACTGGAGGGGACACTGGGGACACATGCGGCACAGGGGGACACATGCGGCACAGGGGGACACATGCGGCACAGGGGGACACAGGCTGCACTGGAGGGACACAGGCTGCACCTGGGGGACACTGGGGACAAAGTTGTTGTTAATATTTATTTTTATAACTTAATTCTGCATAAATAATTTAAGTATCATTTCATGAGATAATTTATGAGGGCGTGTTTAGGGGCGGGATTAGGGGCGGGGCAGGGTAGGGGTTTGGCTGGGCAACTGGTGGCGAGTAACCCTTGAGGCCTGGCTAGTAGCTCAGGACTTGAAATTTTGAGCCCTGCTTTACTGCATATACAGACTGATTTTACTGTTGTTGGTTTAGTAACACTTTAAAGGTCAGTGCACAGAAATTATTTTTCAGTTATAGAAGTCTGTTGGAATAAGTCTATTATCGGCTTCTTGTATCTCCTGGGGTCTTACATAGAGAGCTTTTCCAGATATAGTTTTGGGTGTTTCCACCAGGCGTGAAATGTTTATGCTGCTCCTGTTGCATTCTCTATAATAAAAAGATACATAAACTCAAACAGGAAATCAGAGACACCATCATATTGGACATGGCAGGTGTGCAGACCTAAGGATTCAAACACAGAGATATCACCAATGGAATTCGCAAGAGACACACTATAAAATACCATTAAAGTGACCCTGTCAGCATTGGGTCACTTGTAACTGCGTACCTGTAACAAAAGAGGCTGTATACTTACATTTCTGGAGGCCCGTTCGTTGAAATGCCACCAATCCCCTGTTCGATATTTCAATATCAATATTTCAACCAACCAGATGGGTTGAAGCAGTGGCGTAACTAGAATGCTCAGGGCCCCGATGCAAGAAACCATGGAGGGCCCCCCCCCCCCCCCCGGCCTCTGGACAAAGCTCTTTTCTCCGAGCCTGATGGCAGAACACCAGGGCCCTGTCACAAGTGGGTGGCTGAATATAAAGTGCATATCAAATGCCGCCACTGTGCCCATGAAGCTCTGCCACTGTGCCACCAAAGGCTGCCACTGTGCTATCAAATGCCGCCACTGTGCCCAGTGTTGCTTTTCTAACACACCTGGGTGGACTGTGAGCGTCAAGCATGGTGCTCGCAATTCACCTATTATGAAGCCTGTTAGAGCCTATGGTTCTAATCAGGTGCTTCAAAAACACCCCCTGCCACTGTAATTCAGGCGCCCAGCACCCCAAAAGGGACCGGACACCTAAATATGGGGGTGACAGCAGGGGCCATGGATAGAATCATGCTATGCATGAATCTATCCATTTGTCATAGAGGGAGTGGCTGGAGAGAGAGGGTGGCACCTGTGCGCCCTTTCGGACGCACCGCCACTGATAAACACAAGCACATTCACATACATACATACATGCACTCTCAAATACATGCACACACACATACATACGTGCATGCACACACACATGCATCATGCACACACACATGCATCATGCACACACACATGCATCATGTGCACACACACACATACATGCATCATGCGCACACAGACATACATGCATCATGCATTGCACACACATACATGCATGCACAGACACACACATACATCATGCACACACACATGCATGCATCATGCGCACACAGACATACATGCACCATGCATTGCACACACATACATGCACCATGCATTGCACACACATACATGCATGCACAGACACACACATACATCATGCACACACACATGCATGCATCATGCGCACACAGACATACATGCATTGCACACACATACATGCATGCACAGACACACACATACATCATGCACACACATACAGTAGATAGATAGTCTTATATAAAAAAAAAAACAAAAAAAAACGGCAGTCCTGTTACCTTGTCTCTTCCTGACGGGTACTGCACTGTAGGGGGAGACAAAGAGCACACACTGTGCTTTCACTTTAGCCTAATGTGAGGAGCTCCCTGTACAGCGCTGATTACAGTTTGGAATCGGCGATCGGGGAGCTCCTCTCAGACGCCGCTCCTAGTGAAGAGTACAGGGGGCCCCCGAGGGCCCCCCTGCAGCAAGGGGCCCGGTCGCCATGGCGATCGCAGCGACCCCTATAATTCCGCCACTGGGTTGAAGCACTTCTGTTATTGCACACAATGGTCCCTTCCGCTAGCTTGTATTTCCTGTAGTGATATACGAGCTTGCAGGAGAAACCACAGTGTGCACTAGGAAAGCAAGTGGTCCACACATCTAAAAGTGTGGAACACAGAGGCAGCATTAAAACAAACCAGTCACCCAAAAGGTTACAGAAATTCAATGTTTCAGGATACCCTGCACTTACTCTCCAGCAGCTGCCAAACATTTTTAATAATTAGTGTTAACCAGTGAATATTATTATAATAGTTAATGTTCTATTTGATTGGGATCTGGTATGAGTTTGATTTTGTTTCAGACCAGCACTCTGCTCACAGTTTATATTCTGGATGAAAATGATAATGCTCCACAGTTCAACCAGAATCAATATTTTGCCGAACTAGATGTGGACAGTCCCTTGGGAACCCTAGTAACAACAGTAAATGCATCAGATAGAGATCAGGTATGTTTTTTTAGATAGCCACTATGCATAAATTCTTAATTCAAATAAAAAGCATCTAAAAGGCAATTTATAACATGCTTTTTTCAAGCAGAAACACATTTCCTTTACAACATCTCTGTAGAACTTTCTTTCTCTCCATTGCTTTGCAGGGAAGTAATTGCATGATTGAATACTTCCTGTCACCCGACATCCCAAATAATTGCTTTATGATTGAAAATGTGAAAGATGGAAGGATAATAACTTCTGGAAAACTCGATCCAGGAGAGATTAATATAACAGTGTTTGTCAAAGACAAAGGTTCTCCTTCACTTAATAGTAGCGCTTTCGTCATTCTAAATGTCATACAAAAAGATGACCCTTATCCAACATTTAACCCAAATGAATTAAGGTGAGTTTTATTTCATTCATGAGTAATGACTCCTTTTTCTTTACAGAGATATTTTGTGCGTTGGAATGTTCTGATACAGGGGGTCCCCGAGTTACGAACTCGTTAGGGACTGCCCGCCTGTACGGAAGTCTGAAATGTTCGTAAGTCGGCCGCGCATGCGCAGACCGACAAATACAGAGATTTCCGGACATTTCCGATGTTCCGTCTAATGCCGTTCTGCGCATGCGCGGCAACGGCCGAAAGACGGCGAAAACAAGCGAAAATTGGCGGAGGGTCCCCGCAGCGCCCGGTTCGTAAGTAGGGGTTGTTCGTAGGTCGGGCATTCGTAAGTCGGGGACCCCCTGTAATGTTATTCACATTAGAAAGCTAATGGTAGGAAAACGTTGGCTATAACTAAATAAATTCAAGAAAATACTTTATTGGAGGTAATTAAAGTTATGCCCACCTTGGAAAGCTTGGTCTACTTTAAAACAAATGATGCTCAATACACAAAGCTTTAACAGAAGGATAAGGATCTTTATTTTAGCTGATATTTCAGGTATCATCAATATGATACAGTGAGGTTGATTTACTAAAACTGGAGAGTGCAAAATCTGGTGCAGCTGTACATGGTAGCCAATCAGCTTCTAACTTCTAAATTAAGCATTGACAAATAAACCTGGAATATTTTGCACTCTCAAGTTTTAGTAAATCAACCCCACTGTTTAGTGCTGATCCCCATGTTCCTGTCACAACCATCTTATATTCAAATCTAGTAATGCGAAGAGAATGCTAACATCTCCTAGGAAAACTGGACTTTAGAAACCCCACATACAAAATGCTCAGTGAATTCTACTACCATTGAGACCAATACCAAACTATTAGGCCTCATGTACACTGCTGCTGGTAAACAGACGTTCAGAGGCAGTTGGATGCTTTTTTTAGCTGCCCCTGAACTCATCCAATGTTATCTTATGTGTACATGTACACAGGTTAGTTTCATGTTGTTTTTAGGCAGTTGCGTTCATAGTCTTTTCTTTGAAGGCAAAAAAATTAGTTCAGACGCCGAAGTTTCCGACGTTTCAGACACCAAACGCGGCCAAACGCGGTAACTCGCGCTTAGCCGCATTTCGTTTACAGGCATTTTTCATTTTCGGCTATTTTCTTTTTCAAATGCTTCTAAACGCAAACACGGCATGTAAACGCGGCAAAACGGACGTTTTAAACGTGGGTTACTCTCTGTCAAATTAAATCACTCAGGAGAGGTTGTAAAAACGTCCCGTGTACATTAAGCCTAAATGAACCCCCTACCCTCCGCCCAATATATTCTATAATTTAAATTTCCTCCTTTCCTTCATTCTTCCACCTCCCACTTCATCCCCTCTCTCTTCCCATTTTTTTGCTACATTACATTACCATTCTACACTTCATAATTAAGTCTTAATTCCTCCTTAACATACCATACTTCCCTAACTTTTCTGATTTACTATATAGAGTATAGACCAAAGCAAAGCGAAGCTCCAACATGCCAGTTCCCTTGCACCCATCTCTACCTCTCCCCTCTCTTAGATACTACATATGTTATTATTTACAAGCCAATTTGCTTTATCCTTGAGTTGGTATACTACTTGTTCTTTGTATGTACCTGTGTATCTACAGTATTTGACTTTGGTATGTCTGTTTAATGTTCCCTGTTAAAGAAAAGAAAACCAATAAAAAACACACTGAAACTGAAAAATTAGATTCCTTATCCTGACAGGTTAGCTTTGCAAACAGAGTCTATGATCTCCTGAAAGAATGTGAAGCATACAGCAGTGGTGGTGGTTGTGGAGCTGAAATATCAGCAGATGTATTGTGAGTTGACAATGTGAGAGGCATCGGTATGTTTAAACCAACTTTTCTCAGCCTTTTTAGTTACCATGGAGGAACCCTTGAAATAATTTTCAGATCCTAGGGAAAAAAAAATGATATCTACTGTTCATGGTATATTAGTGTGGTCAGTACATTTTAGCTACAGGAATAAACATAAAAAAAATAAAGAATGTGCCCCTCTAAAGAATCTGACACATGGAGCAGATCATTTTATGACACCATATTGATCTACATGACAAATTTATTTTCAACAATCATAAAAAATGAATAATAATAATTGCCAGCAGAGAAACATAGACAAAATTGTAATGTCCCCTTACATCTGAGGACAATGGAGAAGTGCCCTCCTACATTAGTGGCCCATTGAAAAGTACCCTTTTGCATTGCTGATCAGTGTAGAAGATTGGATGCCAGTGGAAATTTGCCATCTAAGATTGATGGTCGGTGTAGCTGGGAGATCAAGATCCATCATTGCTCACATCTCAAGGAACCCTGAGCAAACTCTGGAGAAACCCTAGGATATCACAGAACCCTGGTTGGGAAAGGTTGGGTTAGACTGTAAAGGGAGCATGTTTGAACATACTGTTTGGGTGATTAACGTAAAATGCCATAGACCTTTCACAATCTATAGCACTGTATATTTCACACACACATATTCATATTTTTCCAAATGCTACACTTAAAGTATCAATAAAATCAGAAGTGACTTATGTTTCTGTTTTTGATTTAGCACTGATCTGAAGAAAAATGAAATCAGTAGTTTCCCCATTTACACATTTTCTGCTAAGAATACATCAGAGCATAATATCACTTACAGAATTGTTGATGGTAATGAAGGTGGTGAGTATGGACTTATGTGTCCCCATCAGTCTCCCCATACATCTGTGTCCCCATCAGTCTCCCCATACATCTGTGTCCCCATCAGTCTCCCCATACATCTGTGTCCCCATCAGTCTCCCCATACATCTGTGTCCCATCTGTGTCCCCATCAGTCTCCCCATTACATCTGTTGTCCCATGTCTCCCCATACATCTGTGTCCCCATCGTCTCCCCCATCCCCATACAGTCTCCCCATACATCTGTGTCCCCATATATCTGTGAGTCCCCATCAGTCTACCCCAACATCTGTGTCCTCATCATCTTCTCCCCATCTGTGTCCCCATACATCTGTGTCCCCATCAGTCTCCCCATCCCCATACATCTGTGTCCCCATCTGTGTGTCCCCATCTGTGTCCCCATACATCTGTGTCACCCCCCATCAGTCTCCCCATAATCTGTTTGTCCCCATAACATCTGTGTCCCCATACATCTGTGTCCCCATACATCTGTTGTCCCCATACATCTGTGTCCCCAGTCTCACCCATACATCTGTGTCCCCATACATCTGTGTCCCCTTACATCTGTGTCCCCATCAGTCTCCCCATACATCTGTGTCCCCGATCAGTCCCCATACATCTGTGTCCCCATCATCTGTGTCCCCATCTGTGTCCCCATACATCTGTGTCCCCCATACATCTGTGTCCCCATCTGTGTCCCCATACATCTGTGTCCCCATACATCTGTGTCCCCATAACATCTGTGTCCCCATACATCTGTGTCCCCCATCTGTGTCATCAGTCTGTGTCCCCATACATCAGTGTCCCCAATCTGTGTCCCCATCAGTCTCCCCATCATCTGTGTCCCCATCAGTCTCCCCATACATCTGTGTCCCCATCACCATCATCTCCCCAAATACATCTGTGTCCCCATAAACTGTGTTCCCCCATCAGTCTCCCCATACACCTGTGTCCCCATCAGTCTCCACATCATCTGTGTCCCCAAACATCTGTGGTCCCATCAGTCTCCCCATACATCTGTGTCCCCATCAGTCTCCCATACATCTGTGTCCCCATACATCGTCTGTGGTCCCATACATACATCTGTGTCCCATAGTCTCCCCATACATCTGTGTCCCATCAGTCTCCAACATACTCTGTGTCCACATACATCTGTCAAGTCTCCCCATACATCCCCATCAGTCTCCCCATACATCTGTGTCCCATACATCGTGTCCCCCATACATCTGTGTCCCATACATCTGTGTCCCACCCCTCAGTCTCCCCATACATCTGTGTCCCCATCAGTCTCCCCATACATCTGTGTCCCCATCCCCATCAGTCTCCCATCTGTGTCCCCATACATACATCTGTGTCCCCATCAGTCTGTGTCCCCATACATCTGTGTCCCATCAGTCTCCCCATACATCTGTGTCCCCATCAGTCTCCCATACATCTGTGTTTCCCCATTTATCCGTGTCCCCCATCAGACTCCCCATTTATCGTCTCCCCTTACATCGTGTCCCCCATCAGATCTGTGTCCCCATTTATCCGTGTCCCCATCATCATTTATCCGAGTCCCCATGTCTCCCCATTCATCTGTGTCTCCATACATCTGTGTCCCAATCACTCATCGGGGTATCCCCACAAAATTGGTGTCCCCCCATTAGAACCCCCCCACACATTGTGTCCCCATCATTCATCAGAGTCTCCCTGCACATTTGTGCCCCCATCACAGCCCACCCCTGCCGGCATATTTGTGTCTCCATCCGAGCCATCACCTCCCCTTCCACATTATATCCCTTCCATTAGAGCCATCAGCCCCCTCCCACATTTTTGTCGCCATCAGACTCCCCAGATATTTGTGTCCCCATCTGTAAGTCCCCCATCAGTTATCACCCCCCCCCAAATTTGTGTCCCCAGAGTCTCCCCATCACCCCCCACATGTGTGTCCACCATCAGAGTCATCACCCCCCCACATTTGTGTCACCATCAGAGTCATCAGCCCCCCCACATGTGTGCCATTCACCTCCCCTTCCCATCGGAGTCATCACCCCCCCAACATGTGTGTCCCCATCAGAGTCATCAGTCACCCCCAACATGTGTCCCCATCAGAGTCATCAGTCCACCCCATCATGTTGTCCCCATCAGAGTCATCAGCCCCCCCCCCCCACATGTGTGTCCCCAAAGGTGGTGAGTATGGACTTATGCCAATTTTTATATACAATAAATATAAATAACTAAATATATATATTGTATATTATAATTGCTCACTTTAAAAGAAAATTTTACCTTAGCCTGGTGAATGAGGTAAAGCTCTGCTGAATTCCATCATCCAATCACGTGCAAGCAAAATTACTGTTTAATTTTCCTTGCGTGGGGTTGGGTATTGTTTGCAATGTGAATCTTTACCACATTCACTAAGCTAAAAGAAAATGTCCTTGCAAAGTGAACAGCCTATTTGCCGTTAGTAAATCAACCTCATAGTGTCCTTACTGACTGTTGACATCAAAGGTGTACATCAAAATACTGTAAATGTTAACGTTTAGCAACCACAGGCACTACGGCATCCACTGTTTTTGAATTTTGTCAAGAAGGCAATTTAGAGCATAGTAATTCATCTGAATGCTGTATAAGGTAATTAATAACAGTAATGATACTAAGTTCTAATTATGGCTTTTTTGCCACCAACCCCATGGGAAATCTAGGCCTTTTATTGAGAACAATTAAATAACTTTGAGGGACTATTATCAAAATTGGAGCAACCAGAATCTGAAGCAGCTGTGTATGGCAACCAATCAGCTTCTATCTTCAGCTTGTTCAGTTAAGCTTAGAAAATGAAAGATTGAAGCTGATTGGTTGTCAGGCACAGCTGCTCCAGATTCTGGCTGTTGTAGTTTTAATAAATTCCTCCTTTTGAGTACAAACAGGCAATACTGCCAATTCTGGAAGATGCCACAATGTGTGAAGGCATCTTTTTTGGACACTTGAGTAACTATGGCTTGCTTAACCTAAAAAATCATAGTTTCAATGAATTGTATTTGCTGATAAAAATAAATGTTCTTGATTTTTGGGAGGCAGGGAGAATGTCGTGTTTCTCATCACCCTGGAATTACTAAATCTTTCTACCAGAATCTGGATGCTTACTTTGTCTGCTATAAAACAAACCTGATGGTTTCCAATGGCATAGTATTGGTTACTCTAGTCTAAAGCCAAGCTCCAGCTTAACCCAAATAGTTTTATTCAATTCAATTCTTCTTTTTTTTTTTGTTTACAAACTATTTTTATTGAGTACAAAGAAATGGTACAAAAAGCTTTTGTCGTATACCATAAAAAGTGCAATAAAGGTCATTTATACATAAAGATTAACAAAATATATTGTGTGATTATTAATAGAAATATATTAAAAAAAATATACATATATTATATTGTTCTTCGATCACCAGTATTTGGTAAAGTTGATCAGGGTTGAACAAGAGATTGGCATGGTTAAGCCATGGGTCCCATTTTTAATATTAATTAATATTGTTGATTCTGGTTTTCAAGTGAGTTAGAGGGACTGAAGAGGATTTCCAATGGTATGCTATCATCCAGTGTATTGCAACACATATTGTGTGTATCAGTCTGATATTATGGATGGAAAGTCCAATGATAGGGGAAAATAGGACCCAGTTATGGAGAGTGAGGTTTATACTACTATCTGAAATTTTGGAAGCAGATTTTTATAGTTGCTTCCATATCTGAATAACCTTTTCACAATTCCAAAAAATGTGTGAGAAGGAACCTGTGGAATTACAACCTCTGAAGCATGTCTGAGGAGTATCAGGGAAAATGGCATGAATTTTATTCGGAGCATAATACCACCTATTTTAATTGCAGTCTCTTTAATCGTGATTGATCTTGTGCATTTGTGTAAATTGTTGATGCAATTGTCCCAGTTTTCAAATGTAAAGGAGAAATCACACTCTTGCTCCCATTTGAGCATGTAGGGCAGTTTGATTTGTTCTATGTTATTAACTAGGTTAGAGTACATTTCTGATATCAGACCTGTTCTCCTAGGTGACTTTAGACATATGTTTTTGAAGAATGATGGTGGAAGTGAGTTTACTATTTGGAAATATGTGCTAAAAAAAAATCTAATCTGGAGGAATTTATTAAACTCTGAATTGGGGATCTGATGTCTAGATTTCAGTGAAGAGAATGAGGTGAATTTGTTGTTTTCTAAAAAATTAAAGAGGGATATTAGGTTGTTGTTTGTCCACCATGAGAAGTCTCCAGCTTCTTGCGTATTTAGGGGGAATTTTGGATCTCCAATAAAAGAAGCAAGTGGGGGTGTGTTAGAAATCAGATTGTATTTTTTGTTGTGAAGTTTCCATAATTGGTATGATTGTGAGACTAGTTGATTAAGGTTGTCTAAGATATGTTTTGAAATCTTATTACCCCATAATATACTTGAGATAGAAAATGGTAGAATGGCATCTTTTTAAAATCTAACCCATGGGATTTGGGGGTTGAGAATGTGCCATTGTGCTATTTGTGACCATCTAGTGGCTAAGTAATATAACCAGAAATCTGTGAGGCCAAGTCCTCCATTTTTTTGTGGATTATATAATACTAATCTTGATAGACGTGGATGGGAATCTAACCATATAAACTTGTTAATTTCTCTTTGAAATTTGGTACTAATTACTTTATTCAATCTAATTGGAAGTGCCCTAAATAGTTATAATATCTTTGGTAGAATTGTAATTTTAATTGCTGTGATTCTGCCTAAAAATTATATTTTGAAAGATTTCCACATTTTGAGCGTCGATCTTAATTTTTGTATTAAGGGAATGTAGTTTTTTAAAGAAAGGTTATTGATATTTGTGGTGTGAAAAATACCTAAATAAGGAAGAGAATCCATTGACCAGGAGAAATTTATTGAGGTGCGTAAGGAGTTGGGGGATGTTTGGGAGATGGTGGGATGTTTATTGGCATAGCGATAGATTTGGAGACATTCACCGTCAGACTTGATAAATGCAAATGTTTTAAGAGTATGTAATAAATTTGGTAAAGCTATATTGGGTTGTGCGAGGAATAAAATCATATTGTCCGCATACATACTCAATTTATAGGTGTTATTAGAATTATAACCTTTGATATCTGGGTGTTGTAGTATTGCTGTGGCTAAGGGTTCAATTGCCAATGCAAATAGTAAGGGAAAGAGGGGACATTCCTGGTGTGTACCCCTGCCCAACTTGAAAAAGCCTGAATTAATCTAATCCTAATAGATGGGTTATGATAGAGAGCGTGAAAGTTGTGGAGAAATTCACCTTTGAATCCATATCTTTTCAGCACTATATCAAGGAAATTCCAGGATACACTGTCAAATGCTTTATTAATATCGAGGCTAAGTAGTAACACAGATCTGGAGTTGATATTTGCGTCTTGTATTATGTTTGTTACTAATCTAATATTGTCTGTAATTTATCTGCTGGGTATGAAACCTGATTGATAAGGGGAAATTAGGGAGGGGATTATTGCTGCTAATCTATTGGCTAACAGTCTACAAAATATCTTAAGGTCATTGTAATTTTGGAGCAATGTATGATCTTTGTTTTGTTTTGGAATGAGAGACATGTTAGCAAGTAGCATTTCATCTGGGAACTGATCTCCTTTAAGAATGTTGTTATATAATTTTGTTAAATTTGGTATTAACAGTCGTTGATATTGTTTATAATAGAATGGGGAGAATCCGTCTGGGCCTGGAGCTGAATTCTTTTTAAGGGATTTAATCATTAGAAGTAGTTCCTCTCCTGTGCATGGGGCATTTAATTCTTCTATTTGTATTTGGGTTAGCTTCGGAATAGGGATTTTATCTAGCCACGATAGTGCTGTGGGCGAAATCGATGAGGTAGGAGCTGAGAGGAGATCTGAATAGAATTTTTTGAATATAGATAAAATTTCTTGGGGATGAGTGACTAATTGATTTGAATTATTTTTGAGTTTATAAACATGGGTGGATTTTATTGATTGATTAAGTTTGCGGGCAAACATTGTAGAATATGCATTACTAGAAAGGAAAAAACTTTGCTTTTGACCAGCGAAGTGTCTTTTCTGCTTTAAATGTGAGTAATGAGTCTAACTCATAAAGTTTTTGGGAAATTAATATGTAGGTGTCTTATGCCCCGTACACACGGTCGGAAATTCCGACCACAAAATCCGTCAGATTTTTTCCGACGGATTTTGTCCGACACTGGTGTTGCATACACACGGTCGGACAAAGTTGTCGGAAAATCCGATCATCCTGAACGTGGTGACGTTTGTTGCGTACGACAGGACTACGTAGAGGCTAGTAGCCAATAGCTTTGGTCTTGTAATGTGATCTGAGCATGCGTGGCACTTTGTCCGTTGGAATTCGCTACACACGATCGGAAAAAGTCCGATAGGACTTTGTTGTCGGAAAATTTGAGAGCAGGAGATAAAACTTTGTCCGTCGGAAAATCCGACGGAAAAAGTCCGATGGAGCCTACACACGGTCGGAATTTCCGACAACATTGTCCGATAGGACATTTTCCGTCGGAAAATCCGACCATGTGTATGGGGTGTAAAGTTCGGGGGACCAGCTAGACCGCAGGACACAGGCTTTTAGTTCAAAAAGGAAGTTTATTAAACTTAAACAGCTTCACAGCAGCAAAACAAAAGAAAAAGGTTTTAGTCTCACGACTATCACAGTCCAGCATTGCTATCGCAATCAAACACAGTCCTGGGGTGCTGTTGCAGGTGACTTCAACTGCTAGGAGGCTTCCAGACCGAACGCTGCTGTCGACTTTGGTTGCTACAAATCAAACCACACACAAACCACTATCTCCTCTGCACTCCTCCACACCCATCTGCAACTTCCTGTCTTGTTTTTAAACCCACCTCCTCTGACAGGTGAGTTAACCCTTTTTGTTCCCTTAAAGGGACCACAGTCCAAACAGAGGGGAAATATAGCGTCCTTCCAGGACCCAGCCACGGCGTCCTGTACAGGGGCATTAGTCATGTGAGTTGGTATGTACTTTATTTATATTCAGTTCAATTCTGGAGTAATAACTCATATATAAACACAGAGGTATTTTTTGTGTTATTATAAAAATCGGATTTTGCACATAGTGTATACTAGGTTGCAGCACTCTAAGCTTTTGAATACAAAAACAATATAACTATTGGATAAGTAGGTGCACTTCCAAATAAAATTCATAAATATTTCATCCTAAACCATAAAGTGCAAATGCAGTTACAAACGTGAAACAATAATCTCAGAAAATAAATGTCAATAAATACAGAAAATTAGTCTTACAATCAACTGTAAAACACTACACTGGCTCCCTCTGGTTTTATTTGTAGGATGAATATGTAATGCATACTGTGCTGGCCAGCTGGAGGTTGGGTGAACTGTACTGGCGCAAGCATGCTGTCCACGGAGACTTATTCACACTTAGCGCATATTGATCTCTGTTACCATAGCAGACAAAATTTGGTAAGAGGCTGAGTGATTTGTGGTGAAGGAGTCACGTGAAGAAACACTTACCTGCTGTTTGTCCTTTGCACTTGCTGGATGGAATCTGCATGGACTTTGCACATGATCATGCACATTCTTTTGACTGCATTATGAATTTGCATAGTCACAATATTTATTTATTGATTTGCATGATATAATGATTGTGAGAGTCATTTTTATGAATGTATTAATATTTATTTGTTGAGATTGTTTCATGTTTGTAACTGCATTTGCCCTTTATTGTTTAGGATGAAATATTTATGAATTTTATTTGGAAGCGCACCTATTTATCCAATACTTTATATTATTTTTTTGTGTTAGAATGTTCTGCTAAGGAAGTAATACCAAAATCAAAACTGAAATTAAAAAAAAAAGGCTGTTAATGTTGTTTACACTATTTGTATCCATAATTTGGCACAAGTTTGACAAAATTGGAGTGAATCCCAGGAAAAGACTCTATCGGTGGTAATTAAAGCCATGCCCACACAAAGCTTTACCACAAAGATAAGGATTTTAACAAAATTGCGGCTGAGCTTGAACGAAGTTTATTCGCTAGAACAACTGTAGGTTGGAATGCCGCATATGGCAGGGATACTTTTTTTTTTTTGTAAATTCTTTTTATTAAAGGTTTTTTAAACATAGAAAAATATACATACAAACGTTGAACATAATAAACATTCAGTACTACAATTCCCAGCACCAGTGTACAATGCAACTCCCATACCAAATAATAACAGACATCAGAAATCCTTCCATATTAAACCCTAGTAAAGGGGAAAAAAGTGGAAAGGGGAGGACATATACAATGTACAATCATTATAGGCAGTATGATATCCCCAAATAGCAGTAGTAAAAGAGGTTATAGGTTCCCATCTAGGCTTACACAAGCCTCACTACCTACCACATAGTTCATCTATTCACCAGGAGGCAATTAATCTGATGCAGTTGAATTGTCATCTATCATGGCAGGGATACTTTCTGCTCAAAATCCTTAACAAAGAAAGCTTGTCATTGTAAAGATACAATGTGTTATACAGTACATGAACTCTGCAATTGTACTGTTATTTGCAGGTCAGTTTTACTTGGATGAGAATACTGGCGAGCTATGGGCTACAGAAAAATTCAACTATGATGACCAGCCATTTTATACAATTACTGTGGAGGCTGACGTGCCCCCTGGCTTGCAAGGTAAAACTTGCCTTTCCTATGCTAGCCTCCAGGTAACATGCATTTATGCAAAGTGATGTTATTCAGAAAAAATAAGTGTAGTTAATGGAAAGCTAAAATGGTTTTAAATCATTGCTTTTTTATTTATTTATGTTTTTTAAGTTGATAAATGCTGTTTTTATATATATTTAATTGTATTTAGAGGCATTTATAAAGAATTTGCTTCAAGTTACTCTGTTTGCAGAGTTTGCTTCTAATAAGAAAGACCAGAACTAGATCTACCATTGTTGACCACTGCTTAAAACTTGGGGAAGGCTTAAAAGTTAATGTGGCATGTCCCCAGGGGCGTATCTACCACGAGGCAAACAACCTTTTGGTGGTTGTACCAGGATGATGCCCCCAGTATTGTTTTTTTAGAGCTGGCGGTTGGCTCTCTTGTAATAGCAATCAGAGCGGCTTACTAGCCGCTCGATTGCTATTACAAACAGTGGGAGGGGCATTCCCCCTCCAGCTGCCTTCCGTGGCTCACTTGGGCTCTCCCACCCGGAGACCACAGCGACCAGCTGGCTCGTCCGCTGGCTGGCTGGACAGCCAAGTACAGCCGGGATCGGCTTTGGTTGGCTGCTCGCTATAGTAACCTGGAAGCGATGACATGATATTTACTCGGAAGCCATTGAAGCCGGTTTTTAAAAATCAAAAGCATTCAAAAAAAATCAAAAGCATTCAAAAACACCAATCTTGTTTTACCGAAGTGCAGAGGAGGGATTTGGGTTCTTAAAGACCCCAGATTTCTCCATAAAGAGTACCTGTCACATGCCTATTGCTGTCACAAGGATGTTTACATTCCTTGTGACAGCAATAAAAGTGATCTAAAAAAAATTAAAGCTAAATAAATAAAACATTTTTTTAAAGTGCCCCTGTCCTCCTGTGCTCGTGCGTAAAGGTGATCACACTTGTCAGTCCCGCACACACGCAAACAGTGATCGTCCCACACATGTGAGGTATCACCGCCAACATCAGTAATTCTATATATGGCACTTGGACTAATCATTATGAACAGCTGCAGCTTCCCCATCAGACTCTGAGACAAGAATGGTATACTGCGGCTGGGGTGGGACAAATTTAGATGGGGGTGCAAATTTTAGTCTTGCCTAGGGCAGCACAGGTTCCAAAATACACCACTGCATGTCCCTCTTCTATTTGCATTATAGCAGTAAGCCAACTTTTTGAAAACAGCCTTGCACTTTCATCCTAATTATTGCAAGTGCTGATTTTTAAATATTCATATACAGTATTTCATATTAACCTGGGATAAGAAAGGACTTGAGGATGTTCAGCATCATGTAGAGTTTTTCTCCCCAGCTTTACTGTCCTCTTGGATTTCAGTTCTTTTAATCATGTAAATGCACCCTACCAAGAAAAATGCCCACTCCTCCAGACTGACATCCACCCATGAAGACATTATGATATTTGCATAATAAGCTGGCCCACTTCTTGCCGCAGGGCTAAGCACTTTTGAGAAGAGTACGGAGAACAGGTGCTGTGATGTTTTCAGGGAACTATGTAGAGCTTTCTGCCAGTACCTCACACCAGCCATGATTTTGATTTTCCTGCATTGCGTAGGAAGCACAAAGACCCAGTGATAACGTCACTGGGTCAAAAAAAAATGTAATGAATAGGTTTAGCTTTACTCACAGATCCTGGCAATGATCAGTCCATAAATACAATTTCCAGCAGAGTAGCCCAGCTTCCAGTCCAAGAAGGGGTGGTCCATGAGCAAGCAGTCCCCATCCCTTGAGTACTTGGATCCATCCCCATAGGGAATTCTCTTAGGGTCTCAGCTTATTTACCAGTAACCCAGACACCATCTGGGCACACCTGCCCAGGGATTGGCTAGGCCCTATTAAAAATATCGGCTGGGGATTTGAATTCTCCCACCCCAAAACTCCAGAAGCTTCTTCTGGAGACAGGGAGAAGCAATATAACTCCCAAACAATTATTGCTTGTGCGATTACAGCAGAAGCTTAAAACAATAAATTTGCCCATTAGCCTAAACTACGAGAGCGCTACACAGATTGTGAAAAAATGGATTTAATGCTAACCTTGAAAAAAGCATTATTTGAGCTCCATGATCAAGCTTCTGGGGCTTAGGGATCATTTGCACTAGCAGGGATTGCTGCCTCTTTGGCTGGATGAGTAGTGGCAAGGGGTGTACTCGTTTTGTGGTTGCAGCAGGAATTTACCCCCATTCAAATGAATGGTGCCACACTGTAACTGCATGCAATGCACATGGTTACGTTGTAGTAGACCAACATTTAGGGATTCAAAACCATTGGTGAGGACACCAGCGCCTCCTTGCTGCCTGTCAGATGCTTTCTAAAGAGTGATCTGAGATGTAAACAAGGCCTTGGGGTAGTCAACGATGGGTAAATTTCTGCAAAAATGACAGCCATTCTTTCTTGTATGTTTTGCTTCATGTACTAAAGAAGAGCACACAGGATTAACACCTTCTGCCCTCTTCTAGAAAATGTCTGTGTGTAATTTCAAGGGTTGGTTATCAACTCCTAGGGGTACCGCTAACTGGCCTAACCCTCCGAAAGCTTTGTTTAGGCTTTCACCTTAGTGGGGGATCGGACCATGCATGGCAATCCAAATAATCACTCTGTAAGCCAGTGGTTCTCAACTAACAGGTCAGGTTTGCAAGATAACTGAAATACATCACAGGTGATATAATTTGCTGCTCAGTGATTGCAGTATTCTAGTCTGTATCTTCCCAAGGTAATACCTAAAAATCTGTCCTGTTGGTGGGTCCTGAGGACAGGAGTTGAGAAACACTGCTGTAAGCAATGCCGATGTATAAAGAACTGCTGCATAAAAAATTGTTGTAAAAACGCTTATTTCTCTGTTTGCATATGTCTTGTCATAGATCCATTGCTGAAGAATATAGCCCGTTTACAAATTAACCTGCCAGACTTTCACAAGGGTCCAATATTTGAGAAGCAAAAATACAAAGCAACAGTGCTCAACACTTTACCCCGTGGATTCCCCATCATCAAAGTCACAGTATGCAAATCTTTATATTTGATGCTTTGATGCAGAACTGGTAATTCTGCAATATAAAAAGGGTACTATACAGTGAGACATTTTATTCTTGTATACAAATCCCATTAAAATTAAGTGTCAGTAACAAAGACATTTTGTTAAAAAAAGAAAAAAATATTTTGCCTATTACCTAGCATAAACGACACCACATCCCTATTGATAATTATTGAAAAATTTGAGAAACTAAATGGGATTTTTGGGGTGCCAAAACAGTACAAAATTATTTTATAAAAGTAAAAAAAAAATATTCAAAAAGTAAAAACAAGACATAGAAGGGGTAAATGTTGATAATACAGTACTGTGCTGACTGATTTCATCTCGACATGTTTCACCTTGATATTGGCTTATTCAGGAGATATAATTGATATCAGGCACAATAAGCACTAGGAATAAACAGAGTTTTGTTGAAAAACAGAACAATGAACAATTATAACAATTACAGTAAATAAATAGATACAGCTTAAACAAATTGAAAATAGCATTCATCAATTGAAGACAGCACAGCAAACAAGTCACAGATGGTCATAATATTTACCTGTAAATATCATGGCTACAATTCCTACATAATCTGAGGTACTGACTATATGGGATACTCTAAGGGTCTTGGATGGGAACTTGCTGCATGCAAAATTGTGTTGCCAGCAGATGGCTTTCTAAATAAAGTAGACCCTATAGTACCATCAGAATTTAGTGCTTATTGTGCCTGATATAAATTATATCTCCTGAAGAAGCCAATATCAAAGCGAAACATGTAGAGATGAAATCAGTCAGGACATGTATTAGTACTGTATTATCAACATTTACTCCTATGTCTTTTTTTTATTTTTTGAATAAATTTTTTACTTTTATAAAATAATTTTGTACTGTTTTGGCACCTTAAAAATCCCATTTAGTTTCTCTAATTTTTCAAAGACATTTTTTGTTACAATAAAAGTGTACTTTATCACAAAAAATTACAAATACATACATAAATTTACTAAGAAATATAGTATATGTATATATGTATATATGACATAGTAACAGTGAATGTGCAGTGCTAACAGCTGCAAAATGTTATTTTAAAGGCTAAAGAACCCGGTTTAGGACCAAATGAAATGCTCGTCTATAGTTTTGTGAATCAGTCAGTGGAAGAATTTGCTATTAATAATTACACAGGCCAAATCAAGAGTAACGCTGTGGCTGGAAAAAATGGAACATTTCACATTGAAGTCCGGGCTATGGACCCCAGTGGTCTCTTTAACCAAACCATTGTTCAGGTAAGCATTATTTAATTTTGCTGTCATTAAAAATAATTCAAAATGCATCATAGGTTTTCATTTAAGTGCTAACACTTGGTAAGTCAGTAGGTATGTTTATAACTGTCCTAACTAGATGGTTAATGATGGTTAATGATGCAACATTCTTGTGTTGATATCTCCTACTGTCTACACACCTTTAGCATTAGCACTAGTAATTGAATGTTCATTAAATTAAAACTGAAAAGTATTTTTTCCTGTTTTGTCTTTCAGATAACAATAGAATCACCATACCTTTCCCGCGATGATGCAGAGATTAAAATTAACCAGACATTACATGAGGTTGAACGTCATATTGAGAAGATTAAAAAGTACAACTTTAATTTATCTGAATTGTTCTTTACAGTAGTAGTAGTAGCAACTAAACCAATTGTGATAATGAAAAGAGTATCACTATTTATAGTAATCCAAGTTATCATGGCATAGGGCTGTGTTTTTCAACTATGGCACTCTGGGGTGACATCTGGGCTCCCCTGGGGTGCCGCTAGCATGTGACCCAGGTTCAATGGATCGCAGACTGATGAGAGGTCTTTGTGAAGGGGAAAGGCACTGATGTGATGGGGAGACCCTGTCATTGAGGTACTCTGATGTGATGAGGAGCCTCTGACTCAGTACTGGGATGCCTGAAGATTTTGCATACTTTAAAAGGTGGTGAAACTGAAAATAGGTTGAGAAACGCTGGTAGGGTGTGCAAACTCCATGTGTCTAGCAGCAATTAGCTGAGGATCAACCCGTTTGAGGTACTTTAATCATGGATGGCTTAATCTGAAACATAAAAGTTGTACTAGTCATATTCATTCTAATAGGGTTGGTTTTTATGAAACGTTCAGCTGAGACTGGCTGTTGCTTTTTGTTTAAGGATAAGATTTTTAATGAATAGCTTTTAAAATAATACTTTATCCTAGTTGCAAATGATTGGGAAGAATTAGTAACATTAAACCAGTACAGCTGAATGTCTTCACTTGGTTTAACCATAAAGTCACATCATTGGCAGGAATATTAGGATTTTTATAACAGCTTACCTGTAAAATCCTTTTCTTGGAGCACATCACGGGACACAGAGCCATAATAATTACTACATGTGTTATAGGCCACCTTCAGGTGATAGACACTGGCACACCCAAGACAGGAAGTCTCCCTCCCTATAAAACCCCTCCCACTATAGGGAGTACCTCAGTTTTGTAGCAAAGCAATATACATATATCCCAGAAGAGGGGCGGGACCTATGTGTCCTGTCATGTACTCCAAGAAAATGATTTTACAGGTAAGCTGTTATATAAATCCTAATTTCCTAATCGTACATCACGGGACACAGAACCATAATAATTACTACATGGGATGTCCCAAAGCAATGCCATCTGAGGGGAGGGAGACACAGAACAAAACTGGCTGCCATCAGATGTGAGGATCTATATGGCTGCTTGCAGAACACTGCGCCCGAAGGCGGCATCCTCATGCCCTTTTACATTCACCTGATAGAACCTGGTGAATGTATGGACCGAAGACCAAGTTGCAGCCTTGCAGATCTGAGTCATGGATGCTTGGTGATGCACTGCCCAGGAAGCACTGACTGCTCTGATAGAGTGCGCTATAACTTGGAAGGGGGGAGTTTTCCCTTTCAAACCATAGGCCTGGATAATAACCTGCCGAATCCACTTAGAAATAGTAGACTTCGATGCTGCCTGGTCCTTCCTGGCACCTTCTGGCAAGTGGCAACACAAACAAAACATCAGTTTTACGTATCTGAGCTGTCGCTTTTAGATAGATTCTGACTGCCCTCACTACATTAAGTGAGTGCAAAGATTTTTCCTGCGCAGAACTAGGTTCTGGAAAAAAGGAAGGTAGGACAACAACTTGGTTCAGATGAAAACCTGGGACTGCTTCGAATGAAGCCACCATCTTCCCCAATAATCTCATGCATAGGCGGATGGAAGGATTCTTCCTTGCCTTGATCAGCTGGACCAGCTCCTTTATAGCAGTGGCGATACCTCACATGTGTGTATCTGGCTCTGATACTAACATGTGCCTACCCAGCCACTGACTAGTATCTCTCCCCAGCCTTGCCTTGATCAGCTGGACCAGCTCCTTTATAGCAGTGGCCGTTGATTGGGGCAGAAACACCTTTCTCTGGGCTGTGTCTATGACCAGGCCCAGGTACTCCAGCCTTTTTACTGCCTGTAAGGCTGATTTCTCCAAGTTGAGGATCCACCCTAAGTGTTCCAGATACTTAACCGTGGTGGACACGCTCTGATTTAGACGAGCAACCGACTGATCTACTAACAGCAGATCGTCTAGATATGCCATAACCGTTATACCCTAGCTCCTTAGCCTTGCCAGGAGCGGGGCTAGCACCTTTGTGAATACCCGAGGGGCAGTAGCCAACCCGAAGGGTAGGGCCACAAATTGAAAATGGTGATTTTCTACCATGAACCGTAGGAACTTTTGGTGAGCGGGGAAAATAGGTACATGTAGATATGCATCTCTGATGTCCACAGATGCCAAATATTCTTCCCCCCGTAGGGTGGAGACTACTGACCGGATTGACTCCATCCAGAAAGAACAAATGTTAAGGAACTGGTTTAGGTCCTTGAGGTCCAGTATGGGTCTGACATCCCCATTCGGTTTTAGCACCATGAAGAGATTTGAATAAAATCCCATACCCTGATTTCTTGTGGGAATCTCTATGATTACCCCCTGAGACACCAAGCGGTCTAGTGCCAGAAACAAGGACCTTCTTTTTGTCAGGTCTTTGGGCACGTTTGATCTTAGAAAACGGTATGGTGGAAATTCCCTAAACTCCAGTTTGTAACCTAGAGATACTATTGAGATGACCCATTTGTCCTGGATCTCTTCCTGCCAAGACTCTGAAAACTGCAGAAGCCTTCCCCCCACCTTTTTCCCCTGGGATTGCCCTTGAGGTTTACCTCGAGAACCTGACGGTGGAGGCTGTCGCGACTGGACTGCCTGGAGGCAGATGTCCCTGGACCTGGAGAAGATGAACTTTTAAAGGAAGGACGTTTAGTCTTCTTTTTCACTGGTAAAAGGGTACTTTTACCACTTGAAATTTTTTGGATGTATTTGTCCAAATCTTCCCCAAACAACATTTCCCCATGCAAGGGGAAACCAGTGAACAGCCTTTTGCATGGCAATTCGGCTGACCAGTGCTTTAGCCACAAACTTCTGCTCATCTGCACTAGCAAGAGAGCAAGGCAAGATGCCTGATGAATAGAGTTTTAATTGCGTTGACCACAAAACATAAGGCCTTGGGTAGGTCAGCCATGTCCCGGGCCTGTTGATCAGGCACATACTTTATGACCTGCTTCATTTGGTCCTTTAAGGACTGACAAATACCAATTGCTTCCACTGCAGGCTTAGCCACTGCACCGGCCATAGCAAAGGAGGTTTTAACCACTTCAGCCCCGGACCAATTTGCAGCCAAAGGACCAGGCCCCTTTTTGCGATTCGGCACCGTGTCGATTTAACTGACAATTGCGCGGTCGTGCGACGTGGCTCCCAAACAAAATTGGCGTCCTTTTTTTCCCCACAAATAGAGCTTTCTTTTGGTGGTATTTTATCGCCCCTGCGGTTTTTATTTTTTGCGCTATAAACAAAAATAGAGCGACAATTTTGAAAAAAATGCAATATTTTTTACTTTTTGCTATAATAAATATCCCCAAAAAAATATATAAAAAAACATTTTTTTTCCTCAGTTTATGCCGATACGTATTCTTCTACATATTTTTGGTAAAAAAAGAAAGGAATTAGCGATTATTGATTGGTTTGCGCAAAAGTTATAGCGTTTACAATATAGGGGATAGTTTTATAGCATTTTTATTAATATTTTTTTTTTTACTAGTAATGGCGGCGATCAGCGATTTTTATTGTGACTGCGACATTATGGCGGACACATCGGACATTTTTGACACATTTTTGGGACCATTGTCATTTATACAGCAATCAATGCTATTTAAATGCAT
Organism: Lithobates sylvaticus; assembly: GCA_028564925.1. NCBI lineage: Eukaryota > Metazoa > Chordata > Amphibia > Anura > Ranidae > Lithobates > Lithobates sylvaticus. Next base: position 108,832,793 of record CM053028.1, read on the forward strand.
TGATTCCTGTATAAATGACACTGGTAGTGAAAGAGTTAACCACTAGGGGGCCGGGAGGGGTTAGTTCTGTGACGTGTGTGTTTTTTTTTACAGTAGGGGGCGTGGCTTTACGTCTGACGTCACTGATCGGCTTTCCCGATGACAGGGAACAGCCGATCAGTGACAAGCAGTGTAGGAAGCGCGGGGAGAGGTTTGTTTACACAGACCTCTCCCCGTTCTTCAGCTCTGTGACCCAATCGCGGGACATCAGTGGCGATTGGGTCCACTGGTCCTGCGGCCGTGGTCACGGAGCTCCCGACCGGGTCGCGAGCGCGCCGCACGCGCGACCCACGGCTGGGCAATTAAAGGGGACGTACCGGTACATGCTTTTGCCCAGCCGTGCTATTCTGCCGACGTAAATGTGCAGGAGGCGGTCGGGAAGCGGTTAAGCAAAGATTCTATTTTTTTATCTACTGGGTCCCTAAATACCTGGACATTGTCCACTGGACAAGTTAGGTTCTTATTCACGCAAAAAATAGCCGCGTCAACTGTTGGCACCTTCCACTTCTTGGTGAATTTTTCCTCCATAGGATAAAGCAAAGAAAACTTTTTAGGAGGAAGAAAATGCTTATCTGGGTCCTCCCATTCAGCATATGTAAGCTTTTCCAACAACGGATGGAGAGGAAAGGCATGTAAAACCTGGGGGGGCTTTAAAGAGCCCAAAGAGGGAACCGAAGCTTCAGCCGCCTCAGCAGAGGGCAACCTATAGGCCGCACAAAACATCTCTGAAATGGATTGAACCTGTAACCTTTGAGATTTTGAGGCTGAGACAGGCTCTTCTGAGGATTCATCAGATTGCCCCTCTTCTTGGTCCTCCGATGGTGATTCGACCCCATCTTCCCACTGTCCCTCCCGCTCGGGTTCCGGGGAGGGAGAAGGGGACCTGACACGCTTTTTTCCTCCCTTCCGGGGAGGTTTAGCAATTAATGAGGCTAACCTCTTTTCTAAGCCAACCAAAGCCGAAGCAAGAACATCCTCAGTGATGTATGCAGGGGCTGAGATGTTAGGAGAGGCAGCAATATCTGATAGCGCCAATGGCTCCAGCAATATATTATCTATATGCTGCTATTAATTGCCCAGCCTGATGCTTTAAGTCAGGGTTTCTCAACCAGGGTTCCATTGAACCCTAGGGTTCCTCCAGTGGTTGCTAGGGGTTTCTCAAGCAATGAGCAATTTATGCCTCTCAGATAAGTTCCCACTGACACCATTGATCTTTTTTGCTATCTTTAAGGGGGTCATTTTTCCCAAACACCACGAGTGTAAGGAGCATTCTTCCCACTGACCATCACACTAATGTACCATGAGTTGTGGATATAGGAATATTTAGCAGGGGTTCCCTGAGAGCAGAATGTTATTTTAAGGGTTCCTCTGTGTTGAAAAGGTTGAGAAACACTGCTTTAAGTAAATGTGTGCCCTTAGGAAGTGCCTGGTTCCACCACCTTACATGCCCCTGACGCTCCTGTGTGCCACCGACTGCTCAGCCAAATGGAGTGAGGCTTTTTAAAAACTTTCAGCCCGCTCCACACCTGCACCGTTACGAACGTCCACTTGCACGTCGGCTTGCGCTCAACCCCGCCCCCTTTTACCCGCTGTCCGATCGTATCTATTTAAGATATGGATATGCGCACGCCCACGGGATTGCAGGAGGGGGGGGGGACAGGAGGAAGAGGATCTGTTAGGGGGATCACCTGGCAGATGGGCGATTCCCCTCCATAACTCCCCTGATGGCTAGAGAGCGGAGAGAGGCAGCTGAACATGTCCACAGCTGCTGCTGCACTGAGCATTGTCACACTGTGAGGCAAGTTAAGTATATCAGGCAAGTATCTAGACTTGCGTACCCTCTAGTGGTGAAAAATAGGCATGACACCATTTACTAAAAATAGAAGCTATCCATAGGTTTTCCTTCGGATTGTCTTCACTTACCTTATCCCCGCTGCAGGATACTGCTGAAGACCAGACAGACCCAATCTTCACCCATTACGGCGGGCCAAGTCATGATAGACCTTCAGGGACTGGGACCCCACTTACGGGGTCCTCTTTCCTGGACCCATATAGCATCCTGCCAGAAAACTTTTAGGTATTCAGAAGAAAGACCAAAGTACTGTATCCCAGGGTCCTGCTCTCCAGGGAGAAGCATTACAGGCAAAACCTCGTTCTTCCTTCACGAGGTCCGGGTACCATTTCTTTGCCTCGTCAAGACACCTTGAATGGATCCGGTAGCATAGCTCCTTGACCCAGAGAGGATCCTAGTGGAGCTTTTTTCTTTAGAACTTTTTTACCCGTGACCAACACCTTAGACACTGGCGAAAAAAACTGAGGTAATCCTTGTAGTGGAAGAGGTTATATAGGGAGGGGGACTTCCTGTCTTGGGTGTGCCAGTGTCCATCGCCTGAAGGTGGCCTATAACCCATACAGTAATTATTATGGCTCTGTGTCCCGTGATGTACGATTAAGAAAATACAGATTTACTCCTTCAATGTGTGCTGCAGACATCACAGGAAAATGAAAGCAATTATAAAATTATCTTTTTTTTTTCAATCAGATTTGTTTTTCATAAAACACAAAAGAAAAAAAAACACACCCACTCACATAACATTTCCCCAATTCCCACATAAAAGAGAGAAGTAAAAAAAAAATAAAATTCAGCTCCTCAGCTTGCATTTCATACTTTACTCAAATACTCTCCAACACAATATTAAAAAAGAAAATAAAGTTCTGTTTCATTATTAATTTTCCTCAGTATAATTAATATTCTCAGCTTGCTGCTCAGATAGATTATAAACCAGCCACCAATGCCAAATTTTTGCTAATTTTTTAGAACTCCTTCTATGTTTATGTTAATTCCTCTCTGTGGTGGAGTTGTGTGCGTTTACACCCGCTTACCTCCAATCCTATTTGCTAAAATAAACAGAAGGGGATCCTTCCCCTTCAGTCTGGGTGGATCGGATCGGAGGGCCCATAGAGCAGAGCGGGCTGTGTCCATGTCCGCTCTGAATATGCATATGCAAAGTGGACACAGAAATGTCATCTGCTCATTGTGGCCCGGACCGGTTACCAAGTCGCTTAAATGGCCCTCGCACTTCAAAAGGTTGGGCACCCCTGGCCAATTTTACATAGTATCTCAACTTCAGTCTTATGTGGAATGCTGCTGCCAGACTCATCCACCTTACTAACTATTCAGTGTCCACCATTCCTCTCTCTGCCAATCCCTCCACTGGCTTTTGATAACCCAACAAAGAAATTCAAAATACTTACAACAACATAAAAAAACATCCACAACTCTGCCTTAAGCTACATCACCAAACTTATAACAAAATATCACCCAAATCATCCACTTTGCTTCTCTCAAGACCTTCTGCTTTCTATCTCCTTTGTCACCTTATTTCCAGAACTCCCTACTCCAATCTCTAAGGATGCCTTTGACTGTGTCCACCCTTAGGTGATCCCAGGGAAATTAATCTCTTCAGGGAAGTTTATCCCGCCTGTACCTAACTACTGAAATTTTACTTTTTCTATCAACTCATCTCCCCACAGTTACTGCCTTTTATGCCACGTACACACGATCGGACTTTTCGGCCGGACTATACGTCGGACTTAGTCCGGCGGACAATCCGCCGGACTTTCCAGCGGAGGTCCGCCGGACTTTCCGAACGTGCGGACATGCCCACACACGCCCGGACTTTTCTGGCGGACAATCCGCCGGACTTTTACACGGAGTAAAATCCGTTCATTTAGAACATAATTCCAGGTAGACAGGACCAGCGAAGGAAGTCAATGCCGCCGTCTCGATCGGTGAGATTGACACCTCGATAGCCTCGTCACCTGGTATGGATTTAAAGGGGAATCCCTATGCCGAAAAAATGGCGTGGGGGTCCCCCCAAATCCATATCAGACCCTTATCTGAGCATGCAGCCCGGCTGGTCAGGAAAGGGGTGGGGACGAGCGAGTGCCCCCCCCCTCCTGAGCCATACCAGGCCGCGTGCCCTTAACATGGGGGGTGCCTTGGGGAAAGGGGGGCCCTGCGTCCCCCCCACCCCAAAGCACCTTGTCCCCATGTTGATGAGGACAAGGGCCTCTTCCCGACAACCCTGGCCGTTGGTTGTCGGGGTCTGCGGGCGGGGGGCTTATCGGAATCCGGGAGCCCCCTTCAATAAGGGTTCCCCCAGATTCCGGCCCCCCCACCCTATGTAAATGAGTTTAGGGTACGATGTACCCCTACCCATTCACCTGGTGAAAAAAAAGTGTAAATAAAAACACAACACAAGTTTTTTAAATACTTTATTACACAGCTCCGGGGGTCTTCTTCCGTCTTGGGGGGCCTTCTCGCCGGACTCCTCCACTATCTTCTGCTCTTTTTTTAGCTCTTTTACTAGCGGAGGAGCCCAGCTTTCTCCTTTGTCGCCGCTGCCGTCTGGGGGTCTTGTTCCGACTTCGGGGGTCTTGTCCTGCTCTTATGTTCTTCTTGCTGGGCCTCCACTTTCTTCTTCCAGCTCTTTTACTAGCGGTGGCCTGGGCTTCTGTTGCCGTCGCCGTCACTGTAGCTGCCGCAGGGCCCGGATTTCCCCAAGGCACCCCCCATGTTGAGGGCACGCGGCCTGATACGGCTCAGGAGGGGGGGCGCTCGCTCGTCCCCACCCCTTTCCTGACCGGCCGGGCTGCGTGCTCGGATAAGGGTCTGATATGGATTGTTTTTCGGTGTAGGGATTCCCCTTTAAATCCATACCAGGTGACGGGGCTAGCAAGGTGTCAATCTCGCCGATCAAGATGGCGGCATTGACTTCCTTCGCTGGTCCCGTCTACCTGGAGTCACGTTCTAAATGAACGGACTTTACTCCGTGTGTGGGGCAAGTCCATTCATTTCAAAAGTCCCGCAGACTAGCACACAGACGGCGGGATTGTCCGCCGGACTGCTGTTTTCGGCGGACAATTTTGAGTCAAAACTTCTTACTAAGTCTGCTGGACTTTTGGGAAGAAAAAGTCCGCCGGAGCCCACACACGGGCGGATTGTCCGGTGGGATTGTCCGCTCGTGTGTACGTGGCATTAGTATTACTTGTCCCTCCCTTTCAGATTGTAAGCCCTCACTAGTAGTATTGTACCATTCTGTTTCAGTTTATTGTGTAAATTAATGTGAAAACTGTTGACGCTATATAAATTCTGTCTAATGATAAATAAAAAAAAAAAAAGAGATAACAGTATTATTCTTGACAAAGCCTTTGTCTACTTTTTGATACAAATCAGCGCCTACTACAACCTCTTACCTTGTGACTTGCTACGTGGTTGCAATGTTGCAGGGAAGACTGTGGAAATGCCTTCTCCTGACTGCAGCAGCCTGATGACATCATCTCAGCCTTGGGAAAAATCACTGGAAACATTTTTACATTTGCCTTAGTTTATTCTGTTATCCCCTTAAATGAATTAGTGTACACTTCTAAAGCAGCTGAAATTTCCAATTAATAGTTCAATACCTATATGACATACAGTAAATTGTATTTCCAATATAATGACATTAATAGTCCATGCACCAATAGAGACTGAGGATAGCACCAGATTTTTGTTTGCTGACATTGTATTTGCGTGCAGCATATGTAAGTTTATGTTATCTAATAATGGTGAAATGTGCATTTTTAGGGTTCTGGAAAAGATACTGAAACAGAAAGTTAAAATTGTGGATTTATCTTCAAAAGACAAAGACACAACTAGTTGTGTTCAAGCTGTTGAAAAAACACAGAAACTAGTCCGGTAAATATTAACTATTTCCATCTTGTTTTGCAATTGATTAGTAATCTAGTATTTCTGTACTGTTTTCCTGTTATTTACAATATACACTGAGGAAAATTATAAACGCAATATTTTTGTGTTTGCCCCTATTTGTCATTATCTGAACTCAAGGATCTATGAGTTTTTCTATGTACACAAAAGTTCTATTTCTCTCAAATATTGTTCACAAATCTGTGTTAGTGAGCACTTCTCCTTTGCTGAGATAATCCATACACCTCACAGGTGTGGCATATCAAGATGCTGATTAGACAGCGTGATTATTGCACAGATGTGCCATAGGCTGGCGACAATAAAAGGCCACTCTAAAATGTGCAGTTTTATCATACAGCACAATGCCACAGATGTGGCAAGTTTTCAGGGAGCGTGCAATTGGCATGCTGACTGCATGAATGTCCACCAGAACTGTGGCCCTTGAATTGAATGTTCATTTCTCTACCATAAGCCGTCCCAGAGAATATATATATATATATATATATGTATATGCCATGCCATTGTTTAGTGCACCGGTAGCAATATCCTATCCCAAGGGGTCCATACATATTAACCCTCTCTAACCTAAGCGCTAATTCTCACAAAAACCAAACTCCTTCACCAACCCACCTCATACAATCAACCCCCAAATAAAAACCTAAAGAGAATCTGTCACATTGCTGAATAAGGTTAGCTATACACATCTAGATTTCACAAAGGGCAAAAAGACAAATAGGGAAGAAAGCAAATAATTCTTTGTCCTCTGTTCATTGTTGACCCTTAAACTGTCCACCATCTCCACCTACATTGTGAACCACGGTAGCAGCCCTGATTAACTATTGTTGACTTTGAGATGAATGTAACCCAGATCAAACAGAGCATGAGAAAGTTCCCATGTATAAAAGCACTAACAGCAATGTAACTTTTACATCCTCTATGGACAGAAAGCTCGAAGAGGACATGTCCAACTTTCAGAAGATGATGGATGAAATATTTCATAAACCTGTGGATGTTACTGTACAGTCACCTCAAACATTGACCTTGAGTCCAGGAACCATAGCAGGCATTGTGGTTGTTGCCCTTGTACTATGTGGTCTCACTGCTTTTTTGATTTATATAAGGTAAAAAAAAAAGGCGTACGTGACTACAGGTTTGCTTGATAAATGGGCTGCATTAAATGTGGGGTTGCAAGATGTCCAAGTCTGGAAACTGGAAATCTAAGGTCCAGGGCAACCAAACAAACGTTTTTCCTGGTTGACATCTGAGGACAATTCTTGATTGTTCTCAGCTTTCAGCACAGAGAGTAGTATGATATCTGGCACGCAGCCCATTTACAATTTAGGATACAAACATGTGTTTATATAATTTGGCTAAAGAAAGAGTTTTTCATGTTTGCAATCACGTAACTAACTTGAATAACAGCAGTGTGTCATAATTTTATTGATTTTAGAGTGAACCTGTGATCAGGCAAGGGACATTCAAGTATTTACATATACTTAACAAACAATAAATGTGCTTTGGAATAAGCCCTAACTGACCTCTGTAGCTGCAGGCATTGAGGAGAAATGCATCCTGTAGTTTCACAGCAGAAGCACTAGAGACTCAATATTGCAGCTCACTCTGCTCTCCCCTCTCAGCAGTGACTCAGCAGCCTTCCAGCCTTTTGATTTCTAATGCAAACACTGATCAATATCTGTAAGGCCTCCTTCACATTAGGCATTTAACTCTAATGCATGAGACTCCAGTGTTAGGTATGGGCCAAAGGCACAGGTGCACTGTCCAGCCCCACTGTTGGCAGTATGTATAGTGTATAAGAGGCTGGAAGCTGCTGCAGGTGAACAGAGTTAGATGGTACACTGAGTGATACTAACGTTTAGAGCAGTATGTTCTCAGGAATGAATGCCTGGAACACAATCAGTCTGCAATCTGGACATACCTCCCTGGGCACATACTGCTCTAAACCTTAGTACTGCTTGGTGCACAGTCCAGCCACAGCAGCTATCAGCCACACTTTTACAGGCTGCTGGCAGTGGAGTGTGCCTGTGCCTCCCACCGACAACTAAATTCTGTATTTTCAAGCACTGGGGCTAAGATGGTAGCAGAGTGAGCAAAGCTCCTGAAGTAATAACTGAATGTACTTCACAGTGCCTGTAGCTACAGAGATCAGTGCAGGCTTCTTTTAAAGCTCATTTACTGCTTGTAAAAAATATGTAAATACTTCAGTGTCCATAGCATGGCCACAGGTTCATTTTATGATGGACATAGAGAATAATTGGAAGCACTTCCACAATCGGATTGTGCCATCTATTCTACTGGGCCTTTTTCTTTTTCAAACAGGAGCCCTGAAGTCATCCCATAGGTGGGTGCTGGTTCACCAGTGGTTAGCTCTCCACTTCAATTTCAGCAACAATAAAACAAAAGGCAGCCACACTACAAAATTAAAGCCATTATCGAAGATTAAATGAATGGTTTAATGCAAGACAGACCACCTGACTGAGCTCCACACTCCCATGTGTTATTCTTGTAAGGAGCTTATTCGTAGAGTAGACAAAGTAGTCTTGCACTGAACAATCCATTAAATCTTCAATAATGGCTTTTTCGTTTGGAATGTGTCTGCCTTTCTTTTTATTACCCAAGCTCTTCTATTTAGGGCAACAGAGAAGGAATGAGGAGCCACACACAGTCTCAGTGCCAAAGAAAACAATAGCAATTGGGCAAGGATTTCTAACATGCCTAACCATTTTGTTCTACAAAAACGCTCAATCCGACTTATCGTGCATTACATAGACACTAAAGTATCCCTAATCCAGACAAAAAAAGACCAGAGACTGCCATCTAATGTGTATGGAAATCTTTATTTTTAACCTGGCCCTTTCTCAATTATTTACAGGATGTACTTTTGATAAGCAGGTGTGGCATATAAGAGGGCTAATGTATTACAGCTAGAGAAGTAGAGTGGTCATGTGCATTTTGGAACATATTTTTTGATGCACATCTGTCTTAAGAGAATTATGTAATCTGCCATTGCTGACCCTTCCCTTTGAGTATATTAGTTCCCTGCTCCTTATGATTATATTTTGGTTTTAGTGATTTTAGACATTGACTTGAAATACAGCTATGGATGAGAAGTTCAGATATTTTTTCTGATGCTCATTTACAGTATGCCAAATCTAAGTATGTGACTAAAAGGCCACGCACAGTCAAGTAGCATTTTCAGGAGTCCAGGAATGGCAGCCCACATTCTTCTGTCCTGACAGGTTCAATTTAGAAAACCCCAGCTGTTCAAATGCTTAAGCAAAACGCTTTTGTTATTATTCTACAGAAAACGGAGTTCAGATAATGCAACTGATGAAGAGACAGGATCAGTCCATGATGAGGATAATCATGACAAAGGAACACCAAGCATCATGCCAACTGAAAGTAACAGGTAATCTTTGAAGTTCCTGTGACAGAACGTCCCTACACTCCTCTTGAGTGCGTTCGTCATATATCACTTCCTCCCAGTCTGGATATAGATATCAGATATTCCAACCGCTCCCAAGCACCAAACGAGACGAGACTTGCTTAGTGCCAACATGGACTCTCTTATTCCAAACCAAACTGACATTTATATAGCAGGAGAAGAGGAGATCCCCCCTCCTGCTCATATTACTCTAACAATACACTTGTAACAACTTAACATAAACGAATTAACTAATCCCTTTAAGCAGCCGATGTGACTCAGGATTTCACTACCTGGCCAGACTTGTTGTCACCGAGCTAAACACAGTTGATTATAAATTATCATAATTATAACCACACGGCATTGTATCACAATAGCAGGAGACCAAGAGTAACAGATGGACCGTCTACTACATTGTACAGAGGACAATGTGATCAGCCCTCTCAATTAACATCTTGAGTTCATGACCCTAGCATCTGACAGTGTGTGTCTCAACAGCATGAGACAACACACATGATATATACAGCATTGAATCTGACTGGGGTTGGGGTTCTCCTTCACCCTGTGCCCCTTAAAATCCAGGGTCCATAATCGGTTGGCAGGAGGCTCGCATTTAGTCCTCTCAAAAAGCCTGTGTCCCAGCTAGGTCTGTCACAGTTCCTATTTCACTTGTTATATACCGTATACCCATTTCTGCATTTATTATATAAATTATATAACTATAGTATTTATTTGGGAATATAAATATTTTGTATCCCTCAATAAGTAATCTGTTTTAATACAGTCTATCACAGTTATAAGTATACAAAATACAGTTTTTTTTTTTACCCCATGTTCATATTTTAAATGAATTGAATCGTTCCCCCTCAAGTGTTTTTTTTTTTTTTCTAATAACTTCAGAAAGCATAAACATAAGTTCAGCTAAAAAGCCAAACCCATAATGCCACATATGGACTAATGGTGAGAAAAATCTCCCAGTATGTACCCATTGTGGGATCAATCCTTAGCTAACTCCATCCAGAATGGAAGCTATCTCTAGTGGGTAGAATGCCACTTTAAATCTCTAAATTGTTTCATGTTTATAGTGGTGTGCCCAAGATTATCCCAACGAATGTCACTCCGGAGACTCAAGCAAAGATCACGGTGACAAAGCCCAAAGAACGTCAAGACACTGCTGCCGAAAGGTAAAAATCTCTGAGATACACACATACAATATATATTAGATAGGGTAAGCTGCACAGGAGTTAGATACATGCAGTGCCTTGCAAAAGTATTCACCCCCTTGGCATTTTTCGTGTTTTGTTGCCTCACAACCTGGAATTAACATGGATTGTTTAAGGATTTGCATTATTTAACTTACAGAACATGCCCACAACTTTGAAGATTTTTTTTTTTATTGTGAAACAAACAACAAATAGATAGTAATAGTGATAGTAATCCTTAATATACATTGTTCCAAAGAACAATGTATACCTGGATTATGCTACCTTCCCTGTGGATGGAAGGTTATCTGCAGATGTACGCTGCCAATCCCAGCATGTGCTGATCAGACACAGCAGAGACAATGAGCGTACATCCGCCCATAACAGACCTTCGCAGAGCAAACATATGCCCCCCGGACGAACGTCTGTGCAATGCACAGGGGCCCCTTCGCCGGCGGACATACCCCCACTCCGCAAACACCTCTTTTCAATCCCAGGAAGTTATCCACTACTTAACAGGTCTCAACCAGCGCCAGTCCGTCCCAGTCAGCTCTTTAGAGCAGGCTGGGATAGAACGAAAACTGGGGACTCTTATGACAAAAATACATCTAAAACATCTTCATAAAATTTTCCCCAACAATTGGCAGGGTATTGCAGAGTATTGGCAGGGTATTGCAGAGTATTGGCAGGGGGTAGTGCAGAGTATTGGCAGGGTATGGAGGGATGGCTGTGACTGCAATTGTCACAGAGCAGCACTGTGGGCACTACAGATCCTGCCCACAGCGCTGCTGCCATCCGATCTCTCCCCTCCACTGTACAGATCTGTACACAGAGGGGAGAGAGGAACCAGCGTTTACAAGTGATCGCTCCATCATTTGATGAGCAATCACATTGTAAACGGCCAACGGGTGCACCAAGATGGCCTAGCTCCGGAGCTAGGCCGAAGCCGCAGCCTTTCCTAAGGCCGTGCAGCGCTTTGTGGATCGTCACCCACCGCGATCCGTGGCCTCGGCCTTAGGAAAGGCAGCGGCTTCGGCCTAGCTCCGGATCGGCGGCCATCTTGGTGCACCCGTCGGCGGTAGATGTAATTGCGGTAACGCCGCCCAAGTAATGGGAACCGCGTTACCATGAGGGGAAGAGTAATCAGTTAGATTACTCGTTACCCTCTAAAGTAACTAACTTTTTAACTAAGTTAGTTACATCACTGATGACATGTGACATGAAAGTGTCTTCTACAACCTCACCTTAGTAGCAGAGTTTAGCTGTTCTTCACCCAGTTTTAAGCCTCGGCTGTTTCTGTTTCAGTTAATGATCTCTTGTTTTAACCTTCATATGGAACTGATGATTATTAGCACCTGCTTGATATAATAGGTTAATCATAAACCTGACTATAATCCTACAAAATACCTGACTTTGTGCAAGTGTTCAAAGTGTGCAAGTGTAAGAATTGATGCTGGTTTGAAGCCAAAGGGTAGTCACACCAAATATTGATGTGATTTAGATTTCTCTTCTGTTCACTCACCTTGCAAATTGTTAATTGCTAAAAACAAACAATTAAAAAAAAAAAAAATATATATATATATATATATATATATATACATACAGTATACAGCCATCAAAATTTCCACTCGCTTGCTCGCATTTGGCGAGTGGAAATTAGTGGAGGGAAAGTGTGGAGCAGGGGTTGACTGGGCTGACAGTTTCCTGGTTGAAGCAGTACGGCCATCAGAGCGGCCCGAAGGGGGGCTACCTGCCCCCCCCCCGTGCGGCTCTGATGTCCTGTAAAAAAGCCTGCACAACTTCTGGCAGAAGCAATCAACCAGGAAACTGTTAGGAGGATTTGGTGGCTGGATCACACAGAGCGGGGATCTTCTGCTGAGACACAGCTTGTACATGAATAGCTGGCCGCTGTCAACAAAGTCCACCTCCTGGACCGGCTACTATGATAGACAGCACACGGGTCCAATGCCAGTCCAGGAGGCGGGACTTTGTTTGACAGCGGCCGGCTCTTCATATACAAGCTGTGTCTCAGCGGGAGATCCCCAATCTGTGTGATTCAGCCGCTAGATTCTCCTGATTCCTCCCTGCTCCACTGATGGCCACTGATTGGGCTGCACTGATGGCCACTGATAGGCTGCACTGATGGGTAATGATGAGGCTGCACTGATGAGGTGGCAATGATGGTTACTGATAAACTGTAATGATAGGGACTTATGAGGCTGATAAGGCAGCACTGATATGCTTCACTGATGGCCACTGATGAGGCGGCACTTATAAGCTGCACTGATGGGGCTGCACTGATAAGGCAGCACTGATGGGCACTGATGAGGCTGCACTGATTTGGACTTATAAGGTAGCACTGATGGGCACTGTTGAGGCTGCACTGATTTGGACTTATAAGGTAGCACTGATGGGCACTGTTGAGGCTGCACTAACAAGGCAGCACTGATATGCTGCACTGATAGACACTGATATGCTGCACTGATAGACACTGATGGGGCTGTACTGATGGGCACTGATAGGCTGCACTGATGGGCACTGATAGGACTGTACTTATGGGCAAGGATAAGGCTGCACTGATAAACATTTATCAGTGTCATTTCATGAGATAATTACAAGGGCATGTTTAGGGGTGGATATAGGGGCGGGGCAAGGTAGTGGTGGAGTGGGGCAACTGGTGGCGAGTAACTCTTAAGGCCTGGCTAGTGGTTCAGGACATGAAATTTTGAGCCCTGTAGTATATGTATATTTTGAAAGCTTTTATACTGCCTAAAACTTTTGCACAGTACTGTATATAGCCACACAGTGTACCCTTTATTATACAATGCATTATACCCTTTAACAAATATTACATAAGCAATAAACAAAAATATTTATTTTTATGTCTTATGTATATATTTGACATTAAAGCTATGTTCACACTACTGCTTTTCAGAAATGTATGCTTTCCCAACACACACAGAGATGTACTGCCCTTTTAGCAGACGTACACCATCGCCAAAGGTCAAGAAGATCTCCCATTATGTACCCATTGTGGGATCAATCCTCAGCCATTCAGAATGGAAGCTATCTCTTGTGGGTAAAATGCCACTTTAAATCTCTACATTGTTTCATGTTTATAGTGGTGTGCCCAAGATCATCTCAGAGAAGATTACTCCTGAGACTCAAGCAAAAGGCATGGTGACAGAGCCCGAGGAACATCAAGACACTGCTGTGGAAAGGTGAACATCTCTGAGATACACACACATATAGTATTATAAAGTCACACATTTGTAGTATAAAGTCTCAAAGATAGACACTGCACTCCAAAATACTGAATATCAAAAAAAAAAAAACTCCAGTCATGTGAACATGATAAAGGCAGGGGATGCTCAAAACTTTCTTCCTGGTGTACATGTTATATGCAGGGCTTGAGTCCTGTGGGAATGCGTGGTGAACAACGTTCCTGCACTTTTTCCACAGCAGGAACATCGTTCCCGTTAGCAGCCACTTCCTGCAGGACTACGAGCAGGGCTGTTATACCAGATGTCGAAAAGCTCATGTTGCCATTCCTTAGGACAGCCTGGTGAGAAGCAAAAGGGGAGGTAAGAGGAAGAAGGGTGTGTGTATTCCTTTTGGCGCGAATTAGAAAATCTGAGTTCATAAAAACAAAAGCCTGTTTGAAGACTGCCTCTTTGCTACATTCCTCATCACATCGACACTTCATTCATCTTCAGAAGCACACACAAGACTTTCTTCAACAATTCTTCAGGCATTTTAAAAAACCAAGACAATAGACCACATGTTCTAATTTAACTCTTATTATCTTTTAAACGAACGAACAATACCAAGCTTTTATTCATATATGAAGCAACACATTCTTTTGTATCATTGTACTATTTTTGTAAGTATTATTTTTCTATTTTGGTGTGTACAATAAAACACACATTTTGATTTAACGCTGACTCAGAAATAATTAAGGAAATTCGTCTCACAATCGTAATTGAAAGCTTTAGTGACAAAAAGCGATATTACATAGTCATCTTGGTCGATTGATAGAGATCTATTGATTTCTCCCTAAGTTTGACCTTGATGCACTTTTCGCTTCTACCACTAGAACTTGGTGGTACTAGATATGAGAAGGGCAACTCAAGGTCAGGTTATGGGTATATGGGGTAGCCAATAGGCAGGGGTTTTCTTGAATCCCTTGGATGGCTGGGAGAACCTATATATTTGGGTTAGGTCAGGTGATCGCTGTTCTGTGCCACCTGGACGGCTGTCTGGGTGGACGTGTGTCATATGCCCCAGTCTGCTAGGCCGTATATTGGGCCTATCCCGGGGGCATCTGGCTGCCAGGCTGTGTGAGGGCCTATCCAGAAGTAAGAGGACAGTACAGGGTTAGGACTGCGGCTTGCACTCCAACCGAAAGTGACGGTTATGTCGGCCGGAGAACCTGTCAGTGGTCAGAGGTAGAAGGGAAGCTGTCGCCACAAAGGGACCCACCACCTTTACCAGGGACCACAGTGAGTAACTGAAGAAAGTACTGGAACCATATTCTCACCGAACTGGCACAGTAGAAAATCGGGAAACTTCAAGTGGTGATCAAGTCAGGGACCCTGCCCGCAGAGGAGACGCTTACAGGGCAGCCTTTTGAGTTAAGCCAGGGACCTCGTTAGCAGAGGTGAAGCTTGAGAAGTATCTGGAGTGCCAAGCTAGGGACCCAGCAGGGAAGCGTGGGTGATGCATGAGGGAGATACCACCGCAAACCTTGGATGAGCTCAAGGGATTCAGAGTCAGTGAATCAGAGGGTCTAGTGAGAGACTGGGAGCTCAGTGTTGAAGAACTACAAGAGGCAGTTGTAGTGGAGCTGAAATAACTGTTACGTTTGAGTTAGGAACTGTAAAAGGACTGTTGCCATAGGTGACAGCATTCCTGCATGTGCAGAAGTGGCGCCTTACTGGGGCCTTTCTCTGCACGGCTGTCTTTCTATTGAAGTCTCTGAGTCTGGTCCGACGGACACTGTTGTCTGCAGACACTTGTTATTGTATCGCTCTCCAGCCCTTTGGCAAACAAACTGCCTTCTGCTACAGCCAAATATTTAAAATTTAACTCATCAGTTCAGAGCGCCTACTGCCATTTTTATGCCCCCAATTCCTATGTTTTCGTG
This sequence comes from Lithobates sylvaticus, assembly GCA_028564925.1. Taxonomy (NCBI): domain Eukaryota; kingdom Metazoa; phylum Chordata; class Amphibia; order Anura; family Ranidae; genus Lithobates; species Lithobates sylvaticus. Next base: position 108,848,371 of record CM053028.1, read on the forward strand.
AATACTTGAGTCACATACTATGAAATGTATGATTATTAGTACCTTCTTGTTATAATTGGTTAATCATAAACCTGACTCTAATCCTACAAAGTCTCTGACTGTGCAAGTGTAAGAATTGATGCTGGTTTGAAGCCAAAGAGTAGTCACACCAAATATTGATTTGATTTAGATTTTTCTTCTGTCCGCTCACTTTGCATTTTGTAAATTGCTATAAATAACCAATTAAAATATACATTTTTTTTTTTTTTTAACCAAAGATTGTTATTGGGTTTTACAATTTACATGTGATAGCAAGAACAGTATAAACAGGCAGTTACAAGATAAATTGTAGATACATGAAAGTCAAGCCCAATAGTAAACATCAATAAGATACCTTAACAATCATAGATAATGGCCTCAAAGGAGGCACAGCCTGTCACCCCTTTTGGGTGCAGTGTGAGCAGGCTTAGAGTGAGTGTAGTCCTAGGGCAGCTACCCAAAGACCTTACTGAGGGTCTTGGGAGATAATGAAGCCGCATAGGGTATTGCGTAACTGATAGATAAAGTGTAGTCATGTAAACATATGCTACGAACTCAATAAACAGTGATAATTATACAGAATAGGTTAGTACACATGTCTCCCTAAAGTAACAATGGTAACATATACAAGCGGAATAGCTTCTGCAAGATTGTCATTACTACTTTAGGGGGTTTACACTACTCCCACTAGATGGGTACAAAAATATCAGTATATCAGTAGAAATAGATGGGTTGGTAGGGTTCACAAATGTGAAGAGGCATATTTGGAAGTTCTCCAAGTCTCCCAGTATTTGTGGAAGGCCGAAGCTCTGCCTTCTTTATATGCTAGTAGCTTTTCCATCGTCTATTGGCTATTCACACGAGAGATCACTACTGCCGAGACAGGTGGTGACGCCGAGCGCCATTCTTTTGCCAGGGCAATGCGAGCTGCAAACAAAATATGTGCGACCGTTTTCCTCACTACAGGAGGGTACCGTTCCATACCAAGGCTGAGTAATGCTAGGGCTGGGTCAAGTTCAACGGTGGTGAGGTTGACATCCTGTATTATGGAAGAAACTTCCTTCCAAAAGTGTGTGATTATTCCACAGCTCCAAAGGGTATGAAGTAAATTGCCATGGCTTTGGCAATTTCTCCAACAGAGAGGTGTGATATGTGCATCCATTTTAAGGAGTCGAGCGGGCGTAAGATACCATCTATGAAGTATTTTTTGTGCATTACCCAATGGTCAATACATGCAGAGGATTTACTATTAACCTTTATTGCGAGTTCCCATTGTGCCAGTGTAAAGACCTTTTTTAGTTCTTGCTCCCATTTAGTCATGCTATTTAGTTTAGAGTTCAGATACATTGGTTGAAATAGTTTGTAGAATAAATCTTAACAGAAGGTTTGCTGAGTAAAAAATCCCATAGTGTTTGGGGAATTTCTATCTGTTTAATTATATTAGATGATGAGTAATGTTTCATTTGGTATAGTCGAAAGTCGTCAAGTGGGGTGTGAGACTCCAGGAGCGATGAGGGGAAGTGTATACCTCTTTTTTTCCAGTCAGAGTTAGAAATGTGAGGTATGAGGTATTGGTAAGATGTCAATGGTGTCTGAATTCGTCTAGTGGGGGTGTCAGTGAATTTTTGCTGCGTGAGAGCCTACCAAGCAGCAACAGTGGCCTGGATAGTTGGGTATAACGGTATCATAGGTTTGTAATGAATACTGGCTGCCATGGCAAGAGCTGGAAGGTCGTGGCCCGGAGTAAGTGCACACTCCAGGTCTGACCATCTATTGTCCGATTGGGATGAGAACCAGTACTTCATTTGGTCTAGTACCGCTGCCCGATAGTAGGAATAGGCATTAGGCAGGCCTACCCCTCCTAAATGTGGGATAAGGCTATACGTGGCTTTTTCCCCGACCAAATAAATGTGTTAAGGAGTTTAGATAATTGGGTAAAAAAAGCTTGAGGGATGGGGATAGGCAGGGTTCTGAAGTGGTATATCAGTTTAGGCAGTATTTGCATTTGGTATGCAGCAATTCTCCCTATCCAGGATAGTTGGAGCTTAGCGATATGCTTCATTTCCTCTGCTACTTTATTACGCAACCGAGGAAAGTTGTGGGTATAGATATTCGCTGGGGAGGAGGATAGCTGCACTCCAAGATATGTGATAGAAGGTGAGTTCCAGTTGCATAGGAATATCTGCTTCATTCTCGTCTGGGTCAGCAATGATAAATTCTGTGTTAGTGCGAAGCATTTGCTAGTGTTGATTATGTAGTAGGATACTAATCCAAAATCGTGTAATATTTTACTTATAGTTGTGATAGAAGCTTCTGGTTTAGTGATAGTGAGAATGATATCATTGGCGAATAACCCTATTTTATGGGTTTCCTTACCAATGTTAATTCCAAATACCGATTCGGAGGAGCGGATACGCTCCGCTAGGGGCTCTATGACAAGAGAGAATAAGATTGGAGATAACAGGCACCCTTGACGCGTACCATTTGACAGTGGGAATTTGTCAGATAGCAGTCCAGAGTTATAAACTCTAGCAGAGGGGTGGGAGTAGAGTGACATTATAGCAGAATGGATATGGCCTGTTATGTAAGGTTTTTGATAGGTATAACCAATTAACCCTATCAAGCGCCTTTTCAGTGTCCAAGGCTAGGAATGCACTAGGGGTATTGGTAAGTTCTGTGAAACGCAATAAATTAAGCATCCATCTAGTTCTGTCTGGTGCTTGTCTGCCTTTTACAAAGCCTACTTTATCCAATCCTAGAAGATTGGGGGCGACTAACATTAATCTGTTGGCCAGTACTTTGGCAAAAATTTTGAGATCGGAATTCAAAAGAGATATCGGCCTAAAATTTTGGGGGTGGGATGGGTCCTTGCCTGGTTTTGGTAAAGTGAATACAATAGCTTGCAGCAATTCTTCGGGGAAAGAGCCTGAGGTAATAGCCATATTGAAAACGTCCACTAGTTTTGGTGCTAAAAGCGGGAAAAAAGCCTTATAGTATTCAGCTGAGAAACCATCAGCCCCTAGGGATTTGTGCATGGGAAGGGATTTAATCACTGAGATCACTTCATAGCAAGTAATGGGGGAATTAAGGTGATGGAGAGTGGTTGCATCTACAGAGGGTAGATTCACTCCACTAAGGAAATTGTCAATTTCTTTCCCTGAAGGTTGGTGAGTAGACGGGTCATGTCTGAGGTTGTAGAGGGAGTCATAGTAGTCTTTAAAGGTATTGTCGATATCTTTAGGGTTGTAGGATACCGTGTGGGATCTATGGTGGCTGAGTTGGGTGAGATTAATCTTAGCTTGTCTCTTTTTCAATTGGGAAGCTAGAATTTTGCCTGCTCTATTATTCTGCGAATAGAAGGACACTTTCATACGTTTAAAAAATATATCGTGGTCTTTTTTGAGCTCCTGTCTTAAATCCTCACGACATTGTGTGAGTTGTTGGAGGATGCTAGGGGTGGCAGTAGTGGGGTTTTTATGCATTTATTCCAGATCTGCAATGGATTTGTGGAGTTGAGTCATACGGAACAGTTTTTTCTTGCGCTCTCTAGAGGCCATCTGAATGAGAGTGCCTCTAGTATAAGCTTTGTGTGCGCACCAAGTCGTGGTAGAGGAGCAGTCATTGTCATTGTTAAAGTGAAAGAATTCTTTAATCTTCCCTTCAATCTCATCCTTGAATTGGGGATGAGACAGGAGGAAGGTGTTGTTGCGCCAAAGGGGTCTATAGTGCAATTTATTGGTATCCAGAATCTCAAGTGTTATCGGAGCATGGTCCGACCACGTGATATTGTGGATATCAGATTTAACCACATTCTGTAGCGTGTGTATATCAGTAAGAAAAAAATCGATCCTAGAGTAACTGTTATGTACAGCAGAATAATACGAATAGTCCTTCTCGGTGGACCTGGAACAGCGCCAAGGATCAAAAAGTCGTTCTTCATGACATAAAGGGCCTAGGCAAGGCCTCTGCTTCAGGGTCACCGAGGAGAAATCCAGATCTACATTCAAAATAGTATTGAAGTCACCACATATCACTAAACTGCCTTTCTGTAGAGATTTGGCTTTGTTTATCACTTTACGAATAAATTTCAACAGTTTAACATTTGGTGCATAAAGGTTTACCAACGTGTAGACATTTCTGTTGATCTCTGCAACCAAGATAACATAGCGGCCACGTGGGTCAATATACTCCTGTAATAAAGAAAACGTTACAGAATCTCTAATAGCAATCATTACACCATTTCTCTTGGGGTCATCATTTGCATAGAAAGTGTATGGGAATTTTCTGTGAGTACATTTAGGTGGATTATTTTTAGCAAAATGTGTCTCTTGTACACAGACGATGTCGCAGTTTTTGTCTAATGCGGATTTCCAAAGCGCCCTTCGCTTATAGGGACTGTTACTGATACTGTGCACTGCAAGAGCACTTGCTCCAGAGCTTAGTAAATGAGGTAAAACTACACTTTGCAAATAATGCCAAATCACATGCAAGGAAAATAAAAAATAAAATTTTTGTTTGTGCATGATTGGATGATAGAAACCAGCAGAGCTTCCCCTCAGATCTAGAGCAAATGCACTTAAAGTGCACTTGCATTGCACAGTATATTTGCCTTTAGTAAATCAACCTCACAGTGTATCCTGTTAATAAAATGCCTTATAGTCTTTCACAATTATTACATAAGCAATAAACACAAAAATATTCATCTTTATATTCTATGTTCATATTTGACATTAAAGCTAAGTTCATACTACTGCGTTTCGTAAACATGCTCGGAGTTGTATTCTTTCCCAACACACACATAAATGTACTGCCCTTTTAGCAGAAGTACAGCAGCGCTAAAGGTCAGGAAGATCTCCCAGTATGTACCCATTGTGGGATCAATCCTCAGCCACTTACATCCAGAATGGAAGCTAACTCTTGTGGGTAGAATGCTACTTTAAATCTCTACATTGTTTCATGTTTACAGTGGTGTGCCCAAGGTTATCTCAGAGAAGATCACTCCAGAGACCCAAGCAAAGGGTACGGTGACAGAGCCCAAGGAACATCAAGACACTGCTGCTGAAAGGTGAACATCCCTAAGATACACACACATATAGTATTATAAAGTCATATTTTTGTAATATAAAGTCTAAAAGGTAGACGTTGATCTGCAAAATACTGAATATCAAAATTTTTACCAGTTATTTAGCTCATTCTCAGTGTCTCTGAGGGTGAGCTGGTTTTCCCAGTATATACCTATTGTGGGATCAATGCTCAGCTAACTGCATCCAGAATGGAAGCTATCTCTTACGGGTAGAATGCCACTTTAAATCTCTGCATGCATTGTTTAATGTTTACAGTGGTGTGCCCAAGATTTTTCCAGAGAAGATCACTCCGGAGACCCAAGCAAAGGGTACGGTGACAGAGCCCGAGGAACATCAAGACACTGCTGCTGAAAGGTGAACATCCCCAAGATACACACACACACACATACAGTATTTATTAGATGGGGTAAGCTGCTTTGGAGTCTTTTAGTGATCATCAGTGGGTGCACTCCGCCATTAAGTTCCACTCTGATTTGTAGTATAAATGACAAAGATAGACATTGCACTTTTTTTTGGAAAATTCTTTTTATTCACATTTTTTTTTCTCTTACAAACAATACACAAATTAACCCAACAAACATTCCCCCTCCCCCTCCCTCTTCCCTATTGTGCAATGTCCCAATATTACAGGTAGTCAAACACAATTAATTGCCCTTTTGGCATACTTGATTTAGTTTACAGCATGGACTTAAGTCAGAGATAAAGCAATAACCACAATCGCCCTGTCACTACTAAAGCTATCCGTCCCCTTCAGTCAGCGCATATTCCCCTCATGAGAACATTTAGCCCTACATGCTTAGTGCAGCTCACACTGTGTCCTCTGAGGAGAGCCAGCATTGCCACACCTCAAATTTTTTGGGGCAACCTCTGCTCAAGTATGTGGCTTTGTATAAAGGCAATACTTTATTCACTATGCCTTTCCAGTAGGCCAAGGATGGAGCCTCAGTTTTTTTCCAGCATAAGAGGATGGCTTTGCGTGCATAAAACAAAGTGAGGGAGAGCAAGGTTCTCTGTGCTCTCAGCAGGGCCACTTCCTCCACCAGACCCAGCATACATACTGATATTGTCATGGGAACTTGTAATGAAGTCAGTCCTTGGATGGTTTTGGTAACCCCTGTCCAGAATTCCTGTATTGGCTAGCAATGCCAGAATATATGATCGAAGTCCGCCCTTGCGGCAGTACTGCGCCAGCAAGTTACATCATCCAAGCCATATATACTAGCTAATCTCGCTGCTAGTATATTATATAGTATACCCTGTGAAGTATTTTAAATTAAATATACCTATCCTAAGCCGATACCAGGACCTGAAATGGGTGGTCCCACATATCGTCCCAGTCGTCCCCTTGAAAATTGGGAACTAATGAACTCCATTTTTCTCTACATTTGTTGAGTGCTGGGGGTCATATACAGTATACAGTATACAGCCATCAAAATTTCCACACGCTTGCTCGCATTTGGCGAGTGGAAATTAGTGGAGGGAAAGTGTGGAGCAGGGGTGGACTGGGCTGACAGTTTCCTGGCTGAAGCAGTACGGCCATCAGAGCGGCCCGAAGGGGGGCTACCTTCCCCCCCCCGGGCCGCTCTGATGTCCTGTAAAAAAGCCTGCACCACTTCTGCCAGAAGCAATCAACCAGGAAACTGTTAGGAGGATCTGGTGGCTGGATCACACAGAGCGGGGATCTTCTGCTGAGACACAGCTTGTACATGAATAGCTGGCCGCTGTCAACAAAGTCCACCTCCTGGACCGTCTACTACGATAGACAGCACACGGGTCCAATGCCAGTCCAGGAGGCGGGACTTTGTTTGACAGCGGCCGGCTCTTCATATACAAGCTGTGTCTCAGCGGGAGATCCCCAATCTGTGTGATTCAGCCGCTAGATTCTCCTGATTCCTCCCTGCTGCACTGATGGCCACTGATAGGCTGCACTGATGGGTAATGATGAGGCTGCACTGATAAGGCAGCACTGATGGGCACTGATGAGGACGCACTGATTTGGACTTATAAGGTAACACTGATGGGCACTGTTGAGGCTGCTCTAACAAGGCAGCACTGATATGCTGCACTGATGGACACTGATATGCTGCACTGATAGACACTGATGGGGCTGTGCTGATGGGCACTGATAGGCTGCACTGATGGGCACTGATAGGACTGTACTTATGGGCAAGGATAAGGCTGCACTGATAAACATTTATCAGTGTTATTTCATGAGATAATTTACAAGGGCGTGTTTAGGGGTGGATATAGGGTCGGGGTAAGGTAGTGGTGGAGTGGGGCAACTGGTGGCAAGTAACTCTTAAGGCCTGGCTAGTGGTTCAGGACATGAAATTTTGAGCCCTGCAGTATATATATATTTTGAAAGCTTTTATACTTTACAGGATTTCTTCACACCTGCCTAAAACTTTTGCACAGTACTGTACAGTGGTGTGAAAAAGTTTTTGCCCCCTTCCTCATTTCCTGTTCCTTTGCATGTTTGTCACACTTAAGTGTTTCGGAACATCAAACCAATTTAAACAATAGTCAAGGACAACACAAGTAAACACAAAAATGCAATTTGTAAATGAAGGTGTTTATTATTAAAGGTGAAAAAAAATCCAAACCATCATGGCCCTGTGTGAAAAAGTGATTGCCCCCCCTTGTTAAAACATACTATAACTGTGGTTGTCCACACCTGAGTTCAATTTCTCTAGCCACACCCAGGCCTGATTATTGCCACACCTGTTCACAATCAAGGCATCACTTAAATAGGAGCTGCTTGACACAGTAAGGTCCACCAGAAGATCCTTAAAAGCTACACATCATGCCGAGACCCAAAGAAAATCAGGAACAATTGAGAAAGAAAGTAATTGAGATCTATCAGTCTGGAAAGGGTTATAAAGCCATTTCCAAAGCTTTGGGAATCCAGCGAACCACAGTGAGAGCCATTATCCACAAATGGCGAAGACATGGAACAGTGGTGAACCTTCCCAGGAGTGGCCGGCCGCCCAAAATTACCCCAAGAGCGTAGCGACGACTCATCCAAGAGGTCACAAAAGACCCCACAACAACGTCCAAGGAACTGCAGGCCTCACTTGCCTCAGTTAAGGTCAGCGTTCATGCCTCCACCATCAGGAAAAGACTGGGCAAAAATGGCCTGCATGGCAGAGTTCCAAGGAGAAAACCACTGCTGAGCAAAAAGAACATCAAAGCTCGTCTCAATTTCTCCACAACACATCTTGATGATCCCCAAGACTTTTGGGACAACATTCTGTGGACCGATGAGACAAAAGTGGAACTCTTTGGAAGGTGTGTGTCCAAGTATATCTGGCGTAGAAGGAACACTGCATTTCAGAAAAAGAACATTATACCAACAGTAAAATATGGTGGTGGTAGTGTGATGGTCTGGGGCTGTTTTGCTGCTTCAGGACCTGGAAGAATTGCCGTGATAAAAGGAACTATGAATTCTGCTGTCTACCAAGAGATCCTGAAGGAGAATGTCCGACCATCTGTTCGTGTACTCAAGCTGAAACGAACTTGGGTTCTGCAGCAGGACAATGATCCTAAACACACCAGCAAGTCCACCACCGAATGGCTGAAGAAAAACAAAATGAAGACTTTGGAGTGGCCTAGCCAAGTCCTGACCTGAATCCTATTGAGATTTGTGGTATGACCTTAAAAAGGCCGTTCATGCTCGAAAACCCTCTAATGTAACTGAATTAGGACAATTCTGCAAAGATGAGTGGGCCAAAATTCCTCCAGGACGCTGTAAAAGCCTCATTGCACGTTATCGCAAACGCTTGGTTGCAGTTGTTGCTGCTAAGGGTGGCCCAACCAGTTATTAGGTTTAGGGGGCAATCACTTTTTCACACAGGGCCATGATGGTTTGGATTTTTTTTCACCTTTAATAATAAACACCTTCATTTACAAATTGCATTTTGTGTTTACTTGTGTTGTCCTTGACTATTGTTTAAATTGGTTTGATGTTCCGAAACACTTAAGTGTGACAAACATGCAAAAGAACAGGAAATGAGGAAGGGGGCAAACACTTTTTCACACCACTGTATATAGCCACACAGTGTACCCTTTATTATACAATGCATTATACCCTTTAACAAATATTACATAAGCAATAAACAAAAATATTTATTTTTATGTCTTATGTATATATTTGACATTAAAGCTATGTTCACACTACTGCTTTTCAGAAATGTATGCTTTCCCAACACACACAGAAATGTACTGCCCTTTTAGCAGATGTACACCATCGCCAAAGGTCAAGGAGATCTCCCATTATGTACCCATTGTGGGATCAATCCTCAGCCATTCAGAATGGAAGCTATCTCTTGTGGGTAGAATGTCACTTTAAATCTCTACATTGTTTCATGTTTATAGTGGTGTGCCCAAGATCATCTCAGAGAAGATTACTCCTGAGACTCAAGCAAAGGGCATGGTGACAGAGCCCGAGGAACATCAAGACACTGCTGTGGAAAGGTGAACATCTCTGAGATACACACACACACACACACACACACACACACACACATATAGTATTATAAAGTCACACATTTGTAGTATAAAGTCCCAAAGATAGACACTGCACTCCAAAATACTGAATATCAACAAAAAAAAAACTTCAGTCATGTGAACATGATAAAGGCAGGGGATGCTCAAAACTTTCTTCCTGGTGTACATGTTATATGCAGGGCTTGAGTCCTGCGGGAATGCGTGTGAACGACGTTCCTGCACTTTTTCCACAGCAGGAACATCGTTCCCGTTAGCAGCCACTTCCTGCAGGACTGCGAGCAGGGCTGTTATACCAGATGTCGAAAAGCTCATGTTGCCATTCCTTAGGACAGCCTGGTGAGAAGCAAAAGGGGAGGTAAGAGGAAGAAGGGTGTGTGTATTCTTTTGGCGCGAATTAGAAAATCTGAGTTCATAAAAACAAAAGCCTGTTTGCTACATTCCTCATAACATCGACACTTCATCCATCTTCAGAAGCACACACAAGACTTTCTTCAACAATTCTTCGGCCATTTAAAAAAACCAAGACAATAGACCACAAGTTCTAATTTAACTCTTATTATCTTTTAAACGAACGAACAATACCAAACTTTTATTCATATATGAAGCAACACATTCTTATGTATCATTGTACTATTTTTGTAACTATTATTTTTCTATTTTGGTGTGTACAATAAAACACACATTTTGATTTAACGCTAACTCAGAAATAATTAAGGAAATTCGTCTCACAATCGTAATTGAAAGCTTAAGTGACAAAAAGCTATATTACATAGTCATCTTGGTCGATTGATAGAGATCTATTGATTTCTCCCTAAGTTTGGCCTTGATGCACTTTTCGCTTCTACCACTAGAACTTGGTGGTACTAGATATGAGAAGGGCAACTCAAGGTCAGGTTATGGGTATATGGGGTAGCCAATAGGCAGGGGTTTTCTTGAATCCCTTGGGTGGCTGGGAGAACCTATATATTTGGGTTAGGTCAGGTGATCGCTGTTCTGTGCCACCTGGACGGCTGTCTGGGTGGACGTGTGTCATATGCCCCAGTCTGCTAGGCCGTAGATTGGGCCTATCCCGGGGGCATCTGGCTGCCAGGCTGTGTGAGGGCCTATACAGAAGTAAGAGGACAGTATAGGGTTAGGACTGCAGCTTGCACTCCAACCGAAAGTGACGGTTCTGTCGGCCGGAGAACCTGTCAGTGGTCAGAGGTAGAAGGGAAGCTGTCACCACAAAGGGACCCACCACCTTTACCAGGGACCACAGTGAGTAACTGAAGAAAGTACTGGAACTGGAACACTTTGCAAATAATACCCAATCACATGCAAGGAAAATAAAAAATATAATTTTTGTTTGTGCATGATTGGATGATAGAAACCAGCAGAGCTTCCCCTCAGATCTAGAGCAAATGCACTTAAAGTGCACTTGCATTGCACAGTATATTTGCCTTTAGTAAATCAACCTCACAGTGTATCCTGTTAATAAAATGCCTTATAGTCTTTCACAATTATTACATAAGCAATAAACACAAAAATATTCATCTTTATTTTCTATGTTCATATTTGAGATTAAAGCTAAGTTCATACTACTGCGTTTCGTAAACATGCGCAGAATTGTATTCTTTCCCAACACACGCATAAATGTACTGCCCTTTTAGCAGAAGTACAGCAGCGCTAAAGGTCAGGAAGATCTCCCAGTATGTACCCTTTGTGGGATCAATCCTCAGCCAACTACATCCAGAATGGAAGCTAACTCTTGTGGGTAGAATGCTACTTTAAATCTCTACATTGTTTCATGTTTACAGTGGTGTGCCCAAGGTTATCTCAGAGAAGATCACTCCAGAGACCCAAGCAAAGGGTGCGGTGACAGAGCCCAGGGAACATCAAGACACTGCTGCTGAAAGGTGAACATCCCTAAGATACACACACATATAGTATTATAAAGTCACATTTTTGTAATATAAAGTCTAAAAGGTAGACGTTGATCTGCAAAATACTGAATATCAAAATTTTTACCAGTTATTTTACCAGTCATTCTCAGTGTCTCTGAGGGTGAGCTGGTTTTCCCAGTATATACCTATTGTGGGATCAATGCTCAGCCAACTGCATCCAGAATGGAAGCTATCTCTTAAGGGTAGAATGCCACTTTAAATCTCTGCATGCATTTTTTAATGTTTACAGTGGTGCGCCCAAGATTTTTCCAGAGAAGATCACTCCAGAGACCCAAGCAAAGGGTATGGTGACAGAGCCCGAGGGACATCAAGACACTGCTGCTGAAAGGTGAACATCCCCAAGATACACACACACACACACACACACATACAGTATTTATTAGATGGGGTAAGCTGCTTTGGAGTCTTTGGAGAATGATCATCAGTGGGTGCACTCCACCATTAAGTTCCACTCTGATTTGTAGTATAAATGCCCAAAGATAGACATTGCATTTTTTTTTTTTTGGAAAATTCTTTTTATTCACATTTTTTTTTTCTCTTACAAACAATATACAAATTAACCCAACAAACATTCCCCCTACCCCTCCCTCTTCCCTATTGTGCAATGTGCCAATATTACAGGCAGTCAAACACAATTAATTGCCCTTTTGGCATACTTGATTTAGTTTACAGCATGGACTTAAGTGAGAGGTAAAGCAATAACCACAATCGCCCTGTCACTACTAAAGCTATCCGTCCCCTTCAGTCAGCGCATATTCCCCTCATGAGAACATTTAGCCCTACATGCTTAGTGCAGCTCACACTGTGTCCTCTGAGGAGAGCCAGCATTGCCACACCTCAAATTTTTTGGGGCAACCTCTGCTCAAGTATGTGGCTTTGTATAAAGGCAATACTTTATTCACTATGCCTTTCCAGTAGGCCAAGGATGGAGCCTCAGTTTTTTTCCAGCATAAGAGGATGGCTTTGCGTGCATAAAACAAAGTGAGGGAGAGCAAGGTTCTCTGTGCTCTCAGCAGGGCCACTTCCTCCACCAGACCCAGCATGCATACTGATATCGTCATGGGAACTGGTAATGAAGTCAGTCCTTGGATGGTTTTGGTAACCCCTGTCCAGAATTCCTGTATTGGCTGGCAATGCCAGAATATATGATCGAAGTCCGCCCTTGCGGCAGTACAGCGCCAGCAATTTACATCATCCAAGTCATATATACTAGCTAATCTCGCTGGAGTATAGTATACCCTGTGAAGTATTTTAAATTGAATATACCTATCCCAAGCCGATACCAGGACCTGAAATGGGTGGTCCCACATATTGTCCCAGTCGTCCCCTTGAACATTGGGAACTAATGAACTCCATTTTTCTCTACATTTGTTGAGTGCTGGGGGCCTTTTGGTGTAGACATTGCAGTTTTAAATCAAAATTTTTTTTCCAGTCGTGTGAACATGATGAAGGGCAGGGATGCTCAAATCTGTCTTCCTGGTGTACATGTTATATGCAGGGCTTGAGTCCTGCGGGAACACGTGGTGAACGCCGTTCCTGCACTTTTTCCACAGCAGGAACATCGTTCCTGTTAGCAGCCACTTCCTGCAGGACTGCGAGCAGGGCCGTACTGGCCTACCAGGCTACCGGGAAATTACCCAGTAGGCCGCCTGCCCTGGGGCTGCTTTGAGCTGCGACTGCAGTGGGGCCAATCACCGGGTGCCAAAAACATGCCTCAGAGACTTCTTCTCCCTCCCCCTCCCCTGCGCGATCTCCTCCAGTGTCACAGAGCTTTGCTCTGAATTGTTCGGCAAGGGCCTGTCTGGAGATGACTGGTCACAGCTGAGGACCAATGTTGCAGGTGTTGGTCTTCGTCTTCGAATAAACCAGAAATCAGGCAGAGAAAGGGATAAGAAGGAAGCCCTTCTTATCCCTTTCTCTGCCTGATTTCTGGTTTATTCGAAGACGAAGACCAACACCTGCAACGTTGGTCCTCAGCAGTGACAAGTCATCTCCAGACAGGCCATTGCACTATATAAAATAAAATAAGGACAGAGGGTGGACCAGCCTTGCACATTACCTTTGTGACATAGAATATATTTATTATGATTCCTACTGAGGTTTGATCATTGTGGTCATTGTTCCTGGTTCCTTGGAACTTCTTGGGATCTGTCCGAGGTGGGGCTGAGGAAAGGGGAGTCTCCATTGCAGAAGTGGCATCAGGATACCATAATCCTACAGGCTCCTTATAGCTTGCCCTCTGGTAAGCGCAATATCCATGTGGTGGTGGATCACATTGTCTTGGTGTTCACTTTTTGGTTTCATATAATTCACTCATCTCACCATTTGACCTTTGTACATGGACTTTAATTAATGAAATAGGCAGTCATAAATTAAAAGTGGTGTTCCAGAAAATGTACTCTAGTTTGTAGACGCTATCACTTTTGCGCAAACCAATCAATATTCACTCATCTCACCATTTGACCTTTGTACATGGACTTTAATTAAATTTATTGTTTACGTTTGAATTTATTTGTCATTATATGTTTTATTATCAATTACTAGACATCTTAAGCACAACAGCGCAGCTTTTTTCTGTTATTGTTACTTGGGTTTGTGTATGTCTCACATATTTTTAAGCTGCTGCTAGGTTTTTCCTTTGTATTTTTTTATATTTTATTTTTAACATTTGAGCGCAGTGTTTGCTTCACATTTTTTCACTGTTTATATGATAGATGTCACACTGATCCAATCCAATGTTATATGTAAATACATTTGATATATACTGTATATATACACACACACTTTACCCTGTATTATAAAATGTATTATAATCTTTAACAATTATTACATAAGCAATAAGCACAAAAATACTCATCTGTAATACCTCTGTACATATTTGGCATTAAATTTCAAATTACTGTGTGGTAACAGATGTAGAATCGTGTGCTTTCCCAACACACACAAAAACATGCTGGCCTTTTAGCAGATGTACAGTGGTGCTGGGGTTCTCCAAGTATATGCCCATTGTTGTGGGATCAATGCCCAGCCAACTCCATCCAGAATGGAAGCTATCTCTTGTGGGTAGAATGGCACTTTTAATCTCTGCATGCATTGTTTCATGTTTATAGTGGTGTGCCCAAGATTATCCCAGCGACGATCACTCCAGAGACTCAAGCAAAGGGCACAGTGACAGAGCCCGAGGAACATCAAGACACTGCTGCCGAAAGGTGAACATCTCTTAGATATCTGAGACACACACACATACAGTATTTATTAGATGTGACCACACTTTGCCTTCCAAACAGCATAAATTCTTCTAGGTACACTTGCACACAATTTTTGAAGGAACTTGTCAGGTAGGTTGTTCCAAACATCTTGGAGGACTAGTATATGCCCATTGTTGTGGGATCAATGCTCAGTCAACTCCATCCATAAAGGAAGCTATCTCTTGTGGGTAGAATGCCACTTCAAATCTCTGCATGCATTGTTTCATGTTTACAGCGGTGTGCCCAAGATTATCCCAGCGATGAAATTAATGATTATTAGTGCCTTCTTGATATAATTGGTTAATCATAAACCTGACTCTAATCCTACAAAATCACTGACTTTGTGCAAGTGGAAGGATTGATGCAGGTTTGAAGCCAAAGAGTAGTCACACCAAATATTGATTTGATTTAGAGTTTTCTTCTCACGCTTCCGCTCACTTTGCATTTTGTAAATTGCTAAAAATAAATAATTAAAATATAAATTTTGAAAGCATTCCTACTTTACAGAATTTCTTCACACCTGCCTAAAACTCTTGCACAGTACTGTATATAGACACCTTGGGGTTGATCAGTGGTGGTGCATCCATAAGGGCGCACGAGCGCAGCCCCCTCTCTCCTGCCACCCCCTCTAGCACCAATAAATAGATTCATGCATTGCATGAATCTATCCATGGCCACAGCTGCCACCCCCTATTCAGGTGTCCTGCCCCTTTTCAGGCACCGGGCACCTGATTACAGCGGCGGGGGGGTGTTTTTGAAGCACCTGATTAGAGCCATAGGCTCTAATAGGCGTAAAAAAAAAAGGTGACCTGGGAGCGCCATGCTAGGCGCTCGCAGGTCACTCAGCTGTGTTAGAAAAGCAAATATTCACTTTCCTGACACTAAACAGCCACTCCGCCAATCAGGTGCTTGGATCTGTTACCCGTCACCTGATTGGCTGAAACTACAGGCACTGTGATTGGACACCTATCAGGCGTCCAATCATAGCAGAGGACGGGAATAGAGGACAAGAGAAGACATCGAGGAGCTGTCTCACAAGACAGGGTAAGTGCAGACGGCGGGCGGGGGGCACACTGGCAGCATTGGATATGGCACAGTGGGAGCATTTAATGGGGCACAGTGGGAGCATTTAATGGGGCACAGTGGGAGTATTTGATGGGGCACAGTGGGAGCATTTGATGGGGCACAGTGGCAGCATTTGATGGCACGGTGGGAGCATTTGATATGGTACAGTGGGAGAATTTGATATGGCACAGTAGCTGCGTTTGATGGGCACAGTGGCTGCGTTTGATGGGCACAGTGGCTGCGTTTGATGCACAGGGGTGGCGTTTGATGGCACAGTGGTGGTAATTCATGGGCACAGTGGCTGCGTTTGATGGTACAGTGGCAACAATTAATGGGCACTGTGGCTGCAATTGATGGTACAGTGAGGCTGCAATTGATGGGGTTTTTTTGAGAATTTTTCAGTTTGTTTGCGCCCCCCTCAAAAGTTTTGAGCAGGAGCCAATGGGGTTGATTTACTAAAGGCAAATATACTGTGTACTGCAAGAGCAGCTGCTCCAGAGCTTAGTAAATGAGGTAAAACTACACTTTGCGAAGAATACCCAATCACATGCAAGGAAAATAAAAAACAGCATTTTTGTTTGTACATGATTGGATGATAGAAACCAGCACAGCTTCCCCTTTAGATCTAGGAGATCCCACTTCAAAGTGCACTTGCATTGCACAGTATATTTACCTTTAGTAAATCAACCTCACAGTGTACCCTGTTTTATACAATGCATTATAGTCTTTCACAATTATCACATAAGCAATGAACACAAAAATATTAATCTTTATATCCTATGTTCATATTTGACATTAAAGCTAAGTTCACACTACTTCATTTCTGAAACATGTGCAGAATTGTATGTTTTCCCAACACACGCATAAATGTACTGCCCTTTTAGCAGAAGTACAGCAGCGCTGTCAGGTCAGGAAGATCTCCCAGTATGTACCCATTGTGGGATCAATCCTCAGCCAACTACATCCAGAATGAAAACTATCTCTTGTGGGTAGAATGTCACTATACATTTCTACATTGTTTCATGTTTATAGTGGTGTGCCCAAGATTATCCCTGAGAAGATCACTCCAGAGACTCAAGCAAAGGGCACGGTGACAGAGCCCGCGGAACATCGAGACACTGCTGCTGAAAGGTGAACATCCCCATTATACATACACACATGCAGTATTTATTAGATGGGGTAAGCTGCATGGGAGTCTTTTAGGCTGCTTTCACACTGGGGCGGTGCGGGGCGGCGACGGTAAAGCAGCGCTATATTTAGCGCTGCTTTACCATCGTTTTACCCGCGGTATGCGGCCGCTAGCGGGGTGATTTTAACCCCTGCTAGCGGCCGCAAAAGGGTTAAAAACCTCCGCAAAGCGCCGCAAAGCGGCGGTTTGCGGGCGGTATCCCCGCGGTTTCCCATTGATTTCAATGGGAAGGAGCGGTATAGGAGCGGTAAATACACCGCTCCTTCACCGCTCCAAAGATGCTGCTAGCAGGACTTTTGTTGCGGTCCTGCTAGCGCACCGCTCCAGTGTGAAAGCCCGCGGCTTTCACACTGGAGTGAATGGGGCCGGTTTTTTCAGGCGGTGTACAGGCGCTATTTTTAGCGCTGTACCGCCTGAAAACCGCCCCAGTGTGAAAGCAGCCTTAATGATCATCAGTGGGTGTATTCTGCCAATATGTTCTACTCTGACTTGTAGCATAAAGTCCCAAAGATAGACATTGTACTTTCAAATCAACATTTTTTTCCAGTCATGTGAACATGATGAAGGGCAGCAATGCTCAAAACATGTTATATGTAAATACATGTATATACTGTATATATAGACACACGCTTTATGCAGTATTATACATTTATTATGGTCTTTAACAATTATTACATAATGTATTAGATATGTAGTACATATTACCTATGCTCATATTTGACATTAAAGCTAAGTTTACACTACTGTGTGTGGTAACACATGTAGAATCGTGTGCTTTCCCGACACACACAGAAACACGCTGGCCTTTTAGCAGATGTACAGTGGTGCTGGGGTTCTCCAAGTATATGCCCATTGTTGTGGGATCAATGCCCAGCCAACTCCATCCAGAATGGAAGCTATCTCTTGTGGGTAGAATGGCACTTTTAATCTCTGCATGCATTGTTTCATGTTTATAGTGGTGTGCCCAAGATTATCCCAGCGACGATCACTCCAGAGACTCAAGCAAAGGGCACAGCGACAGAGCCCGAGGAACATCAAGACACTGCTGCCGAAAGGTGAATATCTCTTAGATATCTGAGACACACACACATACAGTATATATTAGATGGGGTAAGCTGCACAAGAGTGTTTTAATGATTGTCAGTGGGTGCACTCCGCCAATAGGTTCCACTCTGCTTTGCAGTATAACTTCCCAAAGATAGATGTACTACAAAATGCTGAATATCAAAAAAAATCCCAGTTATGTGAACATGATAAAGGTTGAGGATGTTTAAAACTGTCTTTGTGGTGTACATTTTATACATACTGTAGATACATCATATACATATACTGTACACTACTGTGTAAATGTTTTAGGCAGGAGTAAAAAATGCTGCAAATTAGGGTAGTTTTCAGAGTAGAAATGTTAATTATTTATTTTTATCAATTAACAAAAATGGAAAGTAAATGAACAGACGAGAAATGCAAATCAATTCAATATTTGGTGTGACCACACTTTGCCTTCAAAACAGCATCAATTCTTCTAGGTACACTTGCACACAATTTTTGAAGGAACTTGTCAGGTAGGTTGTTCCAAACATCTTGGAGGACTAAGCACAGATCTTCTGTGGATGCAGGCTGCCTCAAATCCTTCTGTCTCTTCCTGTAATCCCAGACAGACTTGATGATCAGGGCACTGTGGGGGGCAAACCATCACATCCAGAACTCCTTGTTCTACTTTATGCTGAAGAGAGTTCTTAATGACATTAGTTAAATGTTTGGGGATGTGGTCCTGCTGCAGAATACATTTGGGGCCAGTCACACGCTTTCCTGATGGTATGGCATGATGGATAAGTATCTACCTATATTTCTCAGCAGCCAATGTCATTAAGAATTATCTTCAGCGTAAAGGACAAGGAGCTCCGGAAGTGATGGTTTGGACCCCTGTTTACCCTGTGTTATACAATACATTATAGTCTTTCACAATTATCAGATAAGCAATAAACGCAAAAATATGAATCTTTTTACCCTATGTTCATATTTGACATTAAAGTTAAGTTCACACCACTGCGTTTCGGAAACATGCACAGAATTGTTTGCTTTCCCAACACCTGCATAAATGTACTGCCCTTTAAGCAGAAGTACAGCAGTGCTGAAGGTCAGGAAGATCTCCCAGTATGAACCCATTGTGGAATCAATCCTCAGCCAACTCCATCCAAAATGGACGCTATCTATTGTGGGTAGAATGACACTTTAAATCTCTACATTGTTTCATGTTTATAGTGGTGTGCCCAAGATTATCTCAGAGAAGATCACTCCAGAGACTCAAGCAAAGGCTACGGTGACAGAGCCCGAGGAACATCAAGACACTGCTGCTAAAAGGTGAACATCTGAAATACACGCACATATAGTATTATAATGTCACATATTTGTAGTAAAATGTCCACAAGGTAGACATTGCACTCAAAAATACTAAATATCAAAATTTTTAGCAGACTTTTTCGCACATTCTCAGTGGCACTGAGGGTGAGGGGGTTCTCCAAGTATATATCTATTATCAAAGCAATGCTCAGCCAACTTCATCCAGAATGGAAGCTATCTCTTGTGGGTAGAATGCTACTTTAAATGTCTGCATGCATTGTTTCATGTTTACAGTGGTGTGCCCAAGATTATCCCAGAGAAGATCACTCCAGAGACCCAAGCAAAGGGTATGGTGACAGAGCCCGAGGAACATCAAGACACTGCTGCCGAAAGGTGAACATCCCCAAGATGCACGCACACATACAGTATTTATTAGATGGGGTAAGCTGCATGGGAGTCTTTTAATGATCATCAGTGGGTGCACTTTGCCAATAAGTTCCAATCTGATTTGTAGTATAAAGTTCCAAAGATAGACATTGCACTTTTAAATCAACATTTTTTTTTTTTCAAGTAACATTTTTATTGGTTGTCTCAATAGAGAAACAGTACAAGAATATAAGAGAAAAATAAAACAATGCATGAAAGAACACAGTAGCGTTGAGAAGGGAGGAACCTTCTTCAAAATTAGCATTAAACATTTCAACTTCAGTGATAATATTGCTTTAGAACAGTATTAGGCAATATATTAAGTCTGGTATCATACAGAACATTGCATGGAGAGTAACAAGAAGAAGAGAGGGAAGAGAGGGAGTGAGGGAGAAGAGAGGAAGGAAAGTAGAGGGTTATCAATTTGGCTCCGTCACTGACTCAAGGTGGATCCTCCTATAGACACACACCCTGTATTATAAAATGTATTATAGTCTTTAACAATTATTACATAATGTATTAGATATGTAGTACATATTACCTATGTTCATATTTGACATTAATGCTAAGTTTTACAGTAGAATTGTGTGCTTTCCTGACACACACAGAAACATGCTGCCCTTTTAGTAAATGTGCAGTGGTGATGGGGTTCTCCAATTACAGTGAACCTGGAAAGTATTCACAGTACTTTACTTTTTCACATTTTATGTTACAGCCTTATTTCAAAATGGATTACATTTTCATTCAGTTTGTTTGAAATCTTTGCAAATTTATTAAAAATAAAAAACGAAAATTCACATGTACATAAGTATTCACAGCCTTTGCCACGACACTCAAAATTTTGCTCAGGTGCATGCACTGATCATCTTTGAGATGTTTCTACAACTTGATTGGGGTCCACCTGTGGTAAATTCAGTTGATTGGACATGATTTGGAAAGGCACACACCTGTCTATATAAAGTCCCACAGTTAACAGTGCATGTCAGAGCACAAACCAAGCCATGAAGTCCAAGGACTTGTCTGTAGACCTCCGAGACCGGATTGTATTGAGGCACAAATCTGAGGAAGGGTACAGAAAAATGTCTGTAGCATTGAAGGTCCCAATGAGCACAGTGGCCTCCATCATCAGTAAATGAAACCACCCGCACTCTTTCTAGAGCAGGCCGCCCAGGCCAAACTGAGTGATCGGGGGGAAAGGGCCTTAGTCAGAGAGGTGACCAAGAACCCGATGGTCACTCTGACAGAGCTCCAGCGTTTCTCTGTGGTGAGAGGAGAACCTTCTAGAAGAACAACCATCTCTGCAGCACTCCACCAATCAGGCCTGTATGGTAGAGTGGCCAGACAGAAGCCACTCCTCAGTGAAAGGCACACGACAGCCCGCCCGGAGTTTGCCAAAAAGCACCTGAAGGACTCAGACCATGAGAAACAAAATTCTCTGTTATTATGAAACAAAGATTGAACTCTTTGGCCTGAATGGCAAGCGTCATGTCTGGAGGAAACCAAGTACCGCTCATCACCTGGCCAATACCATCCCTACAGTGAAGCATGGTGGTGGCAGCATCGTGCTGTGGGGATGTTTTCAGTGGCAGGAACTGGGAGACTAGTCAGGATCAAGGAAAAAATGAATGCAGCAATGTACAGAGAAATCCTTGGTAAAAACCTGCTCCAAAGTGCTCTGGACCTCAGACTGGGGTGAAGGTTCATTTTCCAATAGGACCCTAAGCACACAGCCAAGATAACAAAGGAGTGGCTACGGGACAACTCTGTGAATGTCCTTGAGCGGCCAAGCCAGAGCCCAGACTTGAACTTGATAGAACATCTCTGGAGAGATTTGAAAATGTCTGTGCACCGACGCTCCCCATCCAACCCGATGGAGCTTGTGAGGTCCTGCAAAGAAGAATGGAAGAAACTACCCAAAAATAGGTGTGCCGAGCTTGTAGCATCATATTCAGAATGACTTGAGGCTGTAATTGGTGCCAAAGGTGCTTCAACAAAGTATTGAGCAAAGGCTGTGAATACTTATGTACATGTGATCTTTTTCATTTTTTATTTTTAAAAAATTTGCAAAGATTTCAAACAAACTTATTTTATATTGTTATTATAGGGTATTGTTTGTAGAATTTTGAGGAAAATAATGAATTTAATCCATTTTGGAAAAAGGCTGTAACATAAAATAATGTGCAAAAGGTGAAGCGATGTGAATACTTTCCGGATGCACTGTATATGCCCATTGTTGTGGGATCAATGCTCAGCCAACTCCATCCAGAATGGAAGCTATCTCATGTGGGTGAAATGTCACTTTAAATCTCTGCATGCATTGTTTCATGTTTACAGTGGTGTGCCCAAGATTATGCCAGCAACGATCACTCCAGAGACTCAAGCAAGCAGCTCAGTGAAAGAGCCAGAGGAACATCAAGACACTGCTGCCAAAAGGTGAACATCTCTGAGATATCTGAGACACACACACATACAGTATATATTAGATGGGGTAAGCTACACAGTTTTTTGATGATCATCAGTGGGTGAACTCTGCCAGTGGGTTCTTCTTGCTTTGTAGTATAAAGTCTTAAAGATAGATGTTGCACTACAAAATGCTGAATATCAAATATTTTTTCCAGTCATGTGAACATGATGAAAGTTGAGGATGCTCGAAACTGTCTTCGTGGTGTACATTTTATAAATACTGTAGATACATTATATACATATACACTACTGTGCAAAAGTTTTAAGCAGGTGTGAAATAATGCTGTAAATTAAGGATGTTTTCAGAAATAGAAATGTTAATACTTTATCTTTATCAATTAACAACATGGAAAGTAAATGAACAGAAAAATACAAATCAAATCAATATTTGGTGTAGGCTGATATAGGCTGCCTCAAATCCTTCTGTCTCTTCATGTAATCCCAGACAGATGCGATGATGTTGAGATCAGGGCTCTATGGAGGCCAAACCATCACATCTAGGATTCCCTGTTCTTCGTTACATCTTTATTACATTGGTTGAATGTGGATGTTGTCCTGCTGCAGAATACATTTGGGGCAAGTCAAACACCTCCCTGATGGTATGGCATGATGAATAAGTATCTATCTACATTTCTCAGCAGCCAATGTCATTAAGAACTATCTTCAGCGTAAAGAAGGACAAGGAGTTCTGGAAGTGATGGTTTGGCCCCCACAGAGCCCTGAGCTCAACATCATCGAGTCTGTATTTCTCAGCATTGAGGACACCATTAATCCTGAGCAAATCTCCAACTCCATTTGCAGAAATGCAGCCCCAAACATGCAAGGAACCTCCATCATGCTTTACTATGTGCAGACGCTTGTTATTGTACCACTCTCCAGCCCTTTGGTGAACAAACTGCCTCCTGCTACAGCCAATACTTTTTCCCACATCAGAGGTATGGCTTTTTGGCTGCCATTCTTCCATGAAGACCACTTATGAACAGACTTCTCCAGACAGTAGACGGGTGTACCTGGGTCTCACTGGTTTCTGGCAGTTCTGTGCGGATGGCACTGCTGGAGATCTTTTGATGTAGAAGGGAAGTAAGCATGATTTGTCTTTCATCTGCTGCATTAAAGTGACACCAAACCTTTCCTCGCATCGGTAAACTCCCTGGGAGAAGCGGTCTCCCAGGGGGTTACCTTGCGGGCGTGCCCTGAGTCCAGCATTTGCGTGCATAGACACAGAATGTCGGACTCGGCCCCATCCCCCGGGTCATTGGATTTGGTTGACAGCAGCGGCAGCCAATGGCTGCTCAGGGGAGTAAAATGGGGGGGGGGGGTACTAGGGGGGTGGTTAGTGTCAGAAGGTAAAAACACGAGGGTTTACAACCGCTTTAGATTTCCTTGGCCAACCACTGTGTCTACGGTCCTCAATGTTGCCCATTTCTTTGTGCTTCTTCAAAAGAGCTTGAACAGCACATCTTGAAACCCCAGTCTGCTTAGAAAACGTCTCCTGGGAAAGACCTTGCTGATGCGGTATAACTACCTTGTGTCTTGTTGCTGTGCTCAGTCATGCCATGATGTATGACGTGACATAAAACTGTCTTCTACAACCTCACCTTAGTAGCAGAGTTTAGCTGTTCCTCACCCGGTTTACACCTCCTACAAAGCTCTTTCTGTTTTACTCAATGACTGTGTTTTAACCTACATATGAAATTAATGATTATTAGTGCCTTCTTGATATTATTGGTTAATCATAAACCTGACTCTAATCCTACAAAATCCCTGAATTTGTGCAAGTGTAAGAATTGATGCTGGTTTGAAGCCAAAGAGTAGTCACACCAAATATTGATTTGATTTTGAATTTTCTTCTGTCCGCTCACTTTGCATTTTGTAAATTGCTAAAAATAAACAATTAAAATATACATTTTGAAAGCATTCCTACTTTACAGAATTTCTTCACACCTGCCTAAAACTCTTGCACAGTACTGTATATAGACACCTTGGGGTTGATCAGTGGCGGTGCATCCATAAGGGCCTTCCTGCCACCCCCTCTAGCACCAATAGATAGATTCATGCATTGCATGAATCTATCCATGGCCGCAGCTGCCACCCCCTATTCAGGTGTCCGGCCCCTTTTCAGGCGGCGGGGGGTGTTTTTAAAGCACCTGATTAGAGCCATAGGCTCTAATAGGCGTAAAAAAGGTGACCTGGGAGCGCCATGCTAGGCGGTCGCAGGTCACTCAGCTGTGTTAGAAAAGGGAATAAATATTCACTTTCCTGACACTAAACAGCCGCTCCGCCAATCAGGTGCTCGGATCTTTTACCCGTCACCTGATTGGCTGAAACGACAGGCGCTGTGATTGGACACCTATCAGGCATCCAATCATAGCAGAGGACAGGAAGAGAGGACAGGAGAAGGCATCAAGGTGCATCGAGGAGCTGTCTCACAAGACAGGGTAAGTGCAGACGGCGGGCGGGGGGCACACTGGCAGCATTTGATATGGCACAGTGGGAGTATTTAATGGGGCACAGTGAGAGCATTTGAAGAGGCACAGTGAGAGCATTTGATGGGGCACAGTGGGAGCATTTGATGGGGCACAGTGGGAGCATTTGATATGGCACAGTGGGAGCATTTAATGGGGCACAGTGAGAGCATTTGAAGAGGCACAGTGAGAGCATTTGATGGGGCACAGTGGGAGCATTTGATGGGGCACAGTGAGAGCATTTGATGGGGCACAGTGGCTGCGTTTGATGGGCACAGTGGCTGCGTTTGATGGGCACAGTGGCTGCGTTTGATGGGCACAGTGGCTGCATTTGATGGCACAGTGGTGGCATTTGATGGCACAGTGGCGGTAATTCATGGGCACAGTGGCTGCGTTTGATGAAACAGTGGCAGCAATTAATGAGCACAGTGGCTGCGATTGATGGTACACAGTGAGGCTGCAATTGATGGTTTTTTTTTGAGAATTTTTCAGTTTGTTTGCGCCCCCCCAAAAATTTTGAACAGGAGCCGCAAATGGGGTTGATTTACTAAAGGCAAATATACTGTGTACTGCAAGAGCACCTGCTCCAGAGCTTAGTAAATGAGGTAAAACTACACTTTGCGAAGAATACCCAATCACATGCAAGGAAAATACTAAACAGCATTTTTGTTTGTACACGATTGGATGATAGAAACCAGCACAGCTTCCCCTTTAGCTCTAGGAGATTCCACTTCAAAGTGCACTTGCATTGCACAGTATATTTACCTTTAGTAAATCAACCTCACAGTGTACCCTGTTAATAAAATGCATTATAGTCTTTCACAATTATTACATAAGCAATAAACACAAAAAAATTCATCTTTATATCCTATGTTCATATTTGACATTAAAGCTAAGTTCATACTACTGCGTTTCGTAAACATGTGCAGAATTGTATGCTTTCCCGCCACACGCATAAATGTACTGCCCGTTTAGCAGAAGTACAGCAGCACTGAAGGTCAGGAAGATCTCCCAGTATGTACCCATTGTGGGATCAATCCTCAGCCAATTACATCCAGAATGGAAGCTAACTCTTGTGGGTAGAATGTTACTTTAAATCTCTACATTGTCTCATGTTTACAGTGGTGTGCCCACGATTATCTCAGAGAAGATCACTCCAGAGACCCAAGCAAAGGCTACGGTGACAGAGCCCGAGGAACATCAAGACACTGCTGCTGAAAGGTGAACATCTCTGACATACACACACACACACACATAAAGAAATACATTTTAACATTTGAAGAATAAAGTCCAAAAGATAGACATTGCACTCAAAAATACTGAATATCAAAATTTTTACCAGACTTTTAGCACATGCTCTGTAGCGCTGAGAGTGAGGGGGTTCTCCCAGTATTGTGAGAGCAATGCTCAGCCAACTGCATCCAGAATGGAGGCTATCTCTTACGGGTAGAATGCCACTTTAATGCTCTGCATGCATTGTTTAATATTTACAGTGGTGTGCCCAAGATTATCCCAGAGAAGATCCCAGAGACCCAAGCAAAGGGTATGGTGACAGAGCCAGAGGAACATCAAGACACTGCTGCTGAAAGGTGAACATCCCCATTATACATACACACATGCAGTATTTATTAGATGGGGTAAGCTGCATGGGAGTCTTTTAATGATCATCAGTGGGTGCACTTCGCCAATAAGTTCCAATCTGATTTGTAGAATAAACTCCCAAAGATAGACATTACACTTTTAAATCAACATTTTTTTTTTTTTTTCAAGTAACATTTTTATTGGTTGTCTCAATAGAGAAACAGTACCAGAATATAAGAGAAAAATAAAACAATGCGTGAAATAACGCAGTAGCGTTGAGAAGGGAGGAACCTTCTTCAAAATTAGCATTATACATTTCAACTTCAGTGATAATATTGCTTTAGAACAGTATTAGGCAATACATGAAGTCTGGTATCATACAGAACATTGCATGGAGAGTAACAAGGAGAAGAGAGGGAAAATAGAAAAATAGAGTGAGGGGGAAGAGAGGAAGGAAAGTAGAGAGTTATCGCTTTGGCTCCGTCACTGACTAAAGGTGGATCCTCCTATAGACACAGACCCTGTGTTATAAAATGTATTATAGTATTTAAAAATTATTACATAATGTATTAGATATGTAGTACATATTACCTATGTTCATATTTGACATTAATGCTAAGTTTTACAGTAGAATCGTGTGCTTTCCCGACACACACAGAAACATGCTGCCCTTTTAGTAAATGTGCAGTGGTGATGGGGTTCTCCAATTACAGTGAACCTGGAAAGTATTCACAGCACTTCACTTTTTCACATTTTGTTACGTTACAGCCTTATTTCAAAATGGATTAAATTCGTTATTTAAGTTTGTTTGAAATCTTTGCAAATTTATTAAAAATAAAAAACGAAAAAAGATCACATGTACATAAGTATTTACAGCCTTTGCAACTGGTGACAGGGGCTGGGTGGCAAGTGACACGCTGAATCTGGTGGCAAAGGACCAGTGGCAAGTGACATGCTGAATCTGGTGGCAGGGGATGGGTGGCAAGTGACACGCTGAATCTGGTGGCAGGTGAAGGGCGGCAAGTGACACGCTTAATCTGGTGGCAGGGGATGGGTGGCAAGTGACACGCTGAATCTGGTGGTAGGGAATGGGTGGCAAGTGACATGCTGAATCTGGTGGCAGGTGAAGGGTGGCAAGTGACACGCTGAATCTGATGGCAGGGGATGGGTGGCAAGTGACACGCTAACTCTGATGACAGGGGACCGGTGGCAAGTGACACGCTGAATCTGGTGACAAGGGACCGGTGGCAAGTGGCACACTGAATCTTGTGGCAGAGGACCGGTGGCAAGTGACACACTGAATCTTGTGACAGGGAATCAGTGGCAAGTGACACACTGAATCTGGTGGCAGGGGATGGGTGGCAAGTGAAACACTGAATCTGGTGACAAGGGACCGGTGGCAAGTGACACACTGAATCTGGTGACAAGGGACCGGTGGCAAGTGACACGCTGAATCTGGTGACAAGGGGCCGGTGGCAAGTGACACCCTGAATTTGGTGACAAGGGACCGGTGGCAAGTGACACCCTGAATCTGGTGGCAGATGATAGGTGGCAAGTGACACGCTGAATCTGGTGACAAGGGACCGGTGGCAAGTGACACGCTGAATCTGGTGACAAGTGGCTGGTGGCAAGTGACACCCTGAATCTGGTGACAAGGGACCTATGGCAAGTGGCACGCTGAATATGGTGACAAGGGACCGGTGGCAAGTGATACGCTGAATCTGGTGGCAAGGGATGGGTGGCAAGTGACACGCTGAATCTGGTGGCGGGGGATGTGTGGCAAGTGACACGCTGAATATGGTGGCAGGTGATGGGTGGCAAGTGACAGGCTGAATCTGGTGGCAGGGGACGGGTGGCAAGTGACACACTGAATCTGGAGGCAGGAGATGGGTGGCAAGTGACACGCTGAATCTGGAGGCAGGTGACGGTGGCAAGTGACACGCTGAACCTGGTGACAGGGGACGGGTGGCAAGTGACACACTGAATCTGGTGGCAGGGGATGGGTGGCAAGTGACACTGAATCTGGAGGCAGGGGATAGGTGGCAAGTGACACGCTGAATCTGGTGGCAGGGGATGGGTGGCAAGTGTCATGCTGAATCTGGTGGCAGGGGATGGATGGTAAGTGACAGACTGAATCTAGTGGCAGGGGACAGATGGCAAGTGACACACTGAATCTAGTGGCAGGAGACGGATGGCAAGTGACACACTGAATCTGGTGGCAGGGGACAGTAGCAAGTGACATGCTGTAAAGTAAAAATATTGTACTTTAATTCTTGAGAGTAGGTGCGTTAACTGGGGCAAGCTTGTAGGGGCACCAAAGCATTACTTTGCCCAGGGGCCCATGATGTTATTAAGATGGCCCTGGTCTAGGGTCCTCAATGTTGCCCATTTCGTTGTGCTTTTTCAAAAGAACTTAAACAGCACATCTTGAAACCCCTTAGAAAACGTTGCCTGGGAGAGACCTTGATGATGCAATAAACTACCTTGTGTCTTGTTGCTGTGCTCAGTCTTGCCATGATATATGACCTGTGACATGAAACTGTCTTCTACAACCTCACCTTAGTAGCAGAGTTTAGCTGTTCCTCACCCAGTTTTATGCCTCCTACACAGCTGTTTCTGTTTTACTTAATGACTGTGTTTCAACCTACATATGAAATTTATGATTATTAGTACCTTTTTCATATAATTGGTTAATCATAAACCTGACTCAAATCTTACAAAATCACTGACTTTGTGCAAGTGTAAGGATTGATGCTGGTTTGAAGCCAAAGAGTAGTCGCACCAAATATTGATTTGATTTTAATTTTTCTTCTGTCCGCTCACTTTGCATTTTTTAAATTGCTAAAAAGAAACAATTAAAATATACAGTTTGAAAGCATTCCTAGTTTACATGTTTTATTCGCACGTGCCTAGACACCCTCGGGTCGATTTACTTAAGACAAATATACTGTGCACTGCAAGAGCACTTGCTCCAGAGCTTAGTAAATGAGGTAAAACTACACTTTACAATGAATACCCAATCACATGCAAGTAAAATAAAAAACAGCATTTTTGTTTGTACATGATTGGATGATAGAGCAAGCCGAGCTTCACGTCGGATCTAGAGCAAATGCTCTTAAAGTGCATTTGCAGTGCTGGCCTTTCAGCAGAAGTACAGCAGCGCTGTCAGGTCAGGAAGATCTCCCAGTATGTACCCATTGTGGGATCAATCCTCAGCCAACTCCATCTAGAATTAAAACTATCTCTTGTGGGTAGAATGTCACTTTAAATTTCTACAATGTTTCATGTTTATAGTGGTGTGCCCAAGATTATCCCTGAGAAGATCACTCCAGAGACTCAAGCAAAGGGCACAGTGACAGAGCCCGAGGAACATAAAGACACTGCTGCCGAAAGGTGAACATCTCTGAGATACACACATATAGAGTGTTATAAATTAACACATTTGTAGTATAAAATCCAAACGATAGATGTTGCACTCAAAAATACTGAATATCAATTTTTTTAGCAGACTTTTAGCACACGCTCTGTGGCGCTGAGGGTGAGGGGGTTCTCCCAGTATATACCCATTGTGAGAGCAATGCTCAGCCAACTGCTTCCAGAATGGAAGCTATCTCTTGCAGATAGAATGCCACTTTAAATATCTGCATGCATTGTTTCATGTTTACAGTGGTGTGCCCAAGATTATCCCAGAGAAGATCACTCCAGAGACACAAGCAAAGGGTATGGTGACTGAGCCCGAGGACCATCAAGACACTGCTGCTGAAAGGTGAACATCCCCAAGATACACACACACATACATATAGAATTATAAAGTAACACATTTGAAGAATAAAGTCCAAAAGATAGACGTTGCACTCAAAAATACTGAATATCAAAATTTTGAGCAGACTTTTAGCACACGCTCTGTGGCGCTGAGAGTGAGGGGGTTCTCCCAGTATTGTGAGAGCAATGCTCAGCCAACTGCATCCAGAATGGAGGCTATCTCTTACGGGTAGAATGCCACTTTAATGCTCTGCATGCATTGTTTCATGCTTACAGTGGTGTGCCCAAGATTATCCCAGAGAA
Organism: Lithobates sylvaticus; assembly: GCA_028564925.1. Taxonomy (NCBI): domain Eukaryota; kingdom Metazoa; phylum Chordata; class Amphibia; order Anura; family Ranidae; genus Lithobates; species Lithobates sylvaticus. The sequence continues at coordinate 108,878,764 of CM053028.1, forward strand.
GATCACTCCAGAGACCCAAGCAAAGGGTACGGTGACAGAGCCCGAGGAACATCAAGACACTGCTGCTGAAAGGTGAACATCCCCATTATACATACACACATGCAGTATTTATTAGATGGGGTAAGCTGCATGGGAGTCTTTTAATGATCATCAGTGGGTGCACTTCGCCAATAAGTTCCAATCTGATTTGTAGTATAAAGTCCCAAAGATAGACATTACACTTTTAAATCAACATTTTTTTTTTTTTTTCAAGTAACATTTTTATTGGTTGTCTCAATAGAGAAACAGTACAAGAATATAAGAGAAAAATAAAACAATGCATGAAAGAACGCAGTAGCGTTGAGAAGGGAGGAACCTTCTTTAAAATTAGCATTAAACATTTCAACTTCAGTGATAATATTGCTTTAGAACAGTATTAGGCAATACATGAAGTCTGGTATCATACAGAACATTGCATGGAGAGTAACAAGAAGAAGAGAGGGAAAAGAGAAATATAGAGTGACGGGGAAGAGAGGAAGGAAAGTAGAGGGTTATCACTTTGGCTCCGTCACTGACTAAAGGTGGATCCTTCTATAGACACAGACCCTGTATTATAAAATGTATTATAGTCTTTAAAAATTATTACATAATGTATTAGATATGTAGTACATATTACCTATGTTCATATTTGACATTAATGCTAAGTTTTACAGTAGAATTGTGTGCTTTCCCGACACACACAGAAACATGCTGCCCTTTTAGTAAATGTGCAGTGGTGATGGGGTTCTCCAATTACAGTGAACCTGGAAAGTATTCACAGCACTTCACTTTTTCACATTTTGTTACGTTACAGCCTTATTTCAAAATGGATTAAATTAATTATTTAAGTTTGTTTGAAATCTTTGCAAATTTATTAAAAATAAAAAACGAAAAAAGATCACATGTACATAAGTATTCACAGCTTTTGCCACTGGTGACAGGGGGCGGGTGGCAAGTGACACACTAAATCTGGAGGCAGGGGATGGGTGGCAAGTGACACGCTGAATCTGGTGGCAGGGAATGGGTGGCAAGTGACATGCTGAATCTGGTGGCAGGTGAAGGGTGGCAAGTGACACGCTGAATCTGGTGGCAAGGGACCAGTGGCAAGTGACACGCTGAATCTGGTGGCAGGGGATGGGTGGCAAGTGACACGCTAACTCGGATGACAGGGGACCGGTGGCAAGTGACACGCTGAATCTGTTGACAAGGGACCGGTGGCAAGTGGCACACTGAATCTTGTGGCAGAGGACCGGTGGCAAGTGACACACTGAATCTTGTGGCAGGGAATCAATGGCAAGTGACACACTGAATCTGGTGGCAGGGGATGGGTGGCAAGTGAAACACTGAATCTGGTGACAAGGGACCGGTGGCAAGTGACACACTGAATCTGGTGACAAGGGACCGGTGGCAAGTGACACCCTGAATCTGGTGGCAGATGATAGGTGGCAAGTGACACGCTGAATCTGGTGACAAGGGACCGGTGGCAAGTGACACACTGAATCTGGTGACAAGGGGCCGGTGGCAAGTGACACCCTGAATCTGGTGACAAGGGACCTATGGCAAGTGACACGCTGAATATGGTGACAAGGGACCGGTGGCAAGTGATACGCTGAATCTGGTGGCAAGGGATGGGTGGCAAGTGACACGCTGAATCTGGTGGCGGGGGATGTGTGGCAAGTGACACGCTGAATATGGTGGCAGGTGATGGGTGGCAAGTGACAGGCTGAATTTGGTGGCAGGGAACGGGTGGCAAGTGACACACTGAATTTGGAGGCAGGAGATGGGTGGCAAGTGACACGCTGAATCTGGAGGCAGGTGACGGTGGCAAGTGACACGCTGAATCTGGTGACAGGGGACGGGTGGCAAGTGACACACTGAATCTGGTGGCAGGGGATGGGTGGCAAGTGACACTGAATCTGGAGGCAGGGGATAGGTGACAAGTGACACGCTGAATCTGGTGGCAGGGGATGGGTTGCAAGTGACATGCTGAATCTGGTGGCAGGGGATGGATGGTAAGTGACACACTGAATCTAGTGGCAGGGGACGGATGGCAAGTGACACACTGAATCTGGTGGCTGGGGACAGTAGCAAGTGACATGCTGTAAAGTAAAAATATTGTAGTTTAATTCTTGAGAGTAGGTGCGTTAACTGGGGCAAGCTTGTAGGGGCACCAAAGCATTACTTTGCCCAGGGGCCCATGATGTTATTAAGATGGCCCTGGTCTAGGGTCCTCAATGTTGCCCATTTATTTGTGCTTCTTCAAAAGAACTTGAACAGCACATCTTGAAACCCCTTAGAAAACGTTGCCTGGGAGAGACCTTGATGATGCAGTAAACTACCTTGTGTCTTGTTGCTGTGCTCAGTCTTGCCATGATGACCTGTGACATGAAACTGTCTTCTACAACCTCACCTTAGTAGCAGAGTTTAGCTGTTCCTCACCCAGTTTTATGCCTCCTACACAGCTGTTTCTGTTTTACTTAATGACTGTGTTTCAACCTACATATGAAATTTATGATTATTAGTACCTTTTTCATATAATTGGTTAATCATAAACCTGACTCTAATCCTACAAAATCACTGACTTTGTGCAAGTGTAAGGATTGATGCTGGTTTGAAGCCAAAGAGTAGTCGCACTAAATATTGAATTGATTTTGATTTTTCTTCTGTCCGCTCACTTTGCATTTTTTAAATTGCTAAAAAGAAACAATTACAATATACAGTTTGAAAGCATTCCTAGTTTACATGATTTATTTGCACGTGCCTAAAACTTTTGTACAGTACCGTGCATAGACAGCCTGGGGTCGATTTACTTAAGACAATCATACTGTGCACTGCAAGAGCACTTGCTCCAGAGCTTGGTAAATGAGGTAAAACTACACTTTACAATGAATACCCGATCACATGCAAGTAAAATAAAAAACAGCATTTTTGTTTGTACATGATTGGATGATAGAGCAAGCAGAGCTTCCCCTCGGATCTAGAGCAAATGCACTTAAAGTGTATTTGCAGTGCTGGCCTTTTAGCAGAAGTACAGCAGCGCTGTCAGGTCAGGAAGATCTCCCAGTATGTACCCATTGTGGGATCAATTCTCAGCCAACTACATCCAGAATGAAAACTATCTCTTGTGGGTAGAGTGTCACTTTAAATTTCTACAATGTTTCATGTTTATAGTGGTGTGCCCAAGATTATCCAAGCAAAGGGCACAGTGACAGAGCCCGAGGAACATCAAGACACTGCTGCCGAAAGGTGAACATCTCTGACATACACACATATAGAGTATTATAAATTAACACATTTGCAGTATAAAGTCTAAAAGATAGATGTTGCACTCAAAAATACGGAATATCTATTTTTTTTAGCAGACTTTTAGCACACGCTCTGTGGCACTGAGGGTGAGGGGGTTTTCGCAGTATATACCCATTGTGAGAGCAATCCTCAGCCAACTGCTTCCAGAATGGAAGCTATCTCTTGCAGATAGAATGTCACTTTAAATCTTTGCATGCATTGTTTCATGTTTACAGTGGTGTGCCCAAGATTATCCCAGAGAAGATCACTCCAGAGACACAAGCAAAGGGTATGGTGCCCGAGCCTGAGGAACATCAAGACACTGCTGCTGAAAGGTGAACATCTCTGACATACACACATATATAGAATTATAAAGTAACACATTTGCAGAATAAAGTCCAAAAGATAGACATTGCGCTCAAAAATACTGAATATCAAAAATTTTAGCAGACTTTTAGCACATGCTCTGTGGCGCTGAGGGTGAGGGGGTTCTACCAGTATATACCCATTGTGAGAGCAATGCTCAGCCAACTGCTTCCAGAATGGAAGCTATCTCTTGCAGATAGAATGCCACTTTAAATCTGTGCATGCATTGTTTCATGATTACAGTGGTGTGCCCAAGATTATCCCAGAGAAGATCACTCCAGAGACCCAAGCAAAGGGTGCGGTGACAGAGCCAGAGGAACATCAAGACACTGCTGCTGAAAGGTGAATATCTCTCACATACACACATATAGAATTATAAATTAACACATTTGAAGAATAAAGTCCAAAAGATAGACGTTGCACTCAAAAATACTGAATATCAAAATTTTTAGCAGACTTTTAGCACACGCTCTGTGGCGCTGAGAGTGAGGGGGTTCTCCCAGTATTGTGAGAGCAATGCTCAGCCAACTGCATCCAGAATGGAGGCTATCTCTTACGGGTAGAATGCCACTTTAACGCACTGCATGCATTGATTCATGTTTACAGTGGTGTGCCCAAGATTATCCCAGAGAAGATCCCAGAGACCCAAGCAAAGGGAATGGTGACTGAGCCCGAGGAACATCAAGACACTGCTGCTGAAAGGTGAACATCCCCATTATACATACACACATGCAGTATTTATTAGATGGGGTAAGCTGCATGGGAGTCTTTTAATGATCATCAGTGGGTGCACTTCGCCAATAAGTTCCAATCTGATTTGTAGTATAAAGTTCCAAAGATAGACATTACACTTTTAAATCAACATTTTTTTTTTTCAAGTAACATTTTTATTGGTTGTCTCAATAGAGAAACAGTACAAGAATATAAGAGAAAAATAAAACAATGCGTGAAAGAACGCAGTAGCGTTGAGAAGGAAGGAACCTTCTTCAAAATTAGCATTATACATTTCAACTTCAGTGATAATATTGCTTTAGAACATTATTAGGCAATACATGAAGTCTGGTATCATACAGAACATTGCATGGAGAGTAACAAGGAGAAGAGAGGGAAAAGAGAAATATAGAGTGACGGGGAAGAGAGGAAGGAAAGTAGAGGGTTATCGCTTTGGCTCCGTCACTGACTAAAGGTGGATCCTCCTATAGACACAGCCCCTGTATTATAAAATGTATTATAGTCTTTAAAAATTATTACATAATGTATTAGATATGTAGTACATATTACCTATGTTCATATTTGACATTAATGCTAAGTTTTACAGTAGAATTGTGTGCTTTCCCGACACACACAGAAACATGCTTCCCCTTTAGTAAATGTGCAGTGGTGATGGGGTTCTCCAATTACAGTGAACCTGGAAAGTATTCACAGCACTTCACTTTTTCACATTTTGTTACGTTACAGCCTTATTTCAAAATGGATTAAATTCATTATTTAAGTTTGTTTGAAATCTTTGCAAATTTATTAAAAATAAAAAACGAAAAAAGATCACATGTACATAAGTATTCACAGCCTTTGCCACTGGTGACAGGGGACGGGTGGCAAGTGACACACTGAATCTGGAGGCAGGGGATGGGTGGCAAGTGACACGCTGAATCTGGTGGCAGGTGAAGGGTGGCAAGTGACACGCTGAATCTGGTGGCAGGGGATGGGTGGCAAGTGACACGCTGAATCTGGTGGCAGGGGAAGGGTGGCAAGTGACACGCTGAATCTGGTGGCAAGGGACCGGTGGCAAGTGACACGCTGAATCTGGTGGCAGGGGATGGGTGGCAAGTGACACGCTGAATCTGGTGGCAGGTGAAGGGTGGCAAGTGACACGCTGAATCTGGTGGCAGGGGATGGGTGGCAAGTGACACGCTGAATCTGGTGGCAGGGGATGGGTGGCAAGTGACATGCTGAATCTGGTGGCAGGTGAAGGGTGGCAAGTGACACGCTGAATCTGGTGGCAAGGGACCGGTGGCAAGTGACACGCTGAATCTGGTGGCAGGGGATGGGTGGCAAGTGACACGCTAACTCTGATGACAGGGGATCGGTGGCAAGTGACACGCTGAATGTGGTGACAAGGGACCGGTGGCAAGTGACACACTGAATCTTGTGGCAGGGAATCAGTGGCTGCGGTTTCCAAAGCAAGCAAAGTACTTTCTTGTATTAAGAGAGGTATGGACTCCAGAGAGAGAGATATAATTTTGCCCCTGTTCAAATCATTAGTAAGACCTCATCTGGAATATGCAGTTCAGTTTTGGGCACCAGTTCTCAAAAAGGATATCGGGGGAACTGGAGAAAGTGCAGAGAAGGGCAACCAAACTGATAAGAGGCATGGAGGAGCTCAGCTATGAGGAAAGATTAGAGGAACTGTATTTATTTACTCTTGAGAAGAGGAGAATAAGGGGGGATATGATCAATATGTACAAATATATAAGGGGTCCATATAGTGAACTTGGTGTTGAGTTATTCACTTTACGGTCAACACAGAGGACAAGGGGGCACTCCTTACGTCTAGAGGAAAAGAGATTTCATCTCCAAATACGGAAAGGTTTCTTCACAGTAAGAGCTGTAAAAATATGGAATAGACTCCCTCCAGAGGTGGTTCTGGCTAACTCAGTAGATTGCTTTAAGAAAGGCCTGGATTCTTTCCTAAATGTACATAATATAACTGGGTACTGACATTTATAGGTAAAGTTGATCCAGGGAAAATCCGATTGCCTCTAGGGGGATCAGGAAGGGATTTTTTTTCCCCTGCTGTAGCAGATTGGAGCATGCTCTTTTGGGGGGGGGGGGGGGGGGGTTGCCTTCCTCTGGATCAACTGTGGGTATAGAATGGGGTTTATTGGATTGTACGATATATTTTATTTTTATTTATTATTTCTTTTATTTTTATGGTTGAACTGGATGGACTTGTGTCTTTTTTCGGCCTAGCTAACTATGTAACTATGCAAGTGACACACTGAATCTGGTGGCAGGGGATGGGTGGCAAGTGAAACACTGAATCTGGTGACAAGGGACCGGTGGCAAGTGACACACTGAATCTGGTGGCAGATGATAGGTGGCAAGGGACACGCTGAGTTGAATCTGGTGACAATGGACCGGTGGCAAGTGACACGCTGAATCTGGTGACAAGGGACCGGTGGCAAGTGACACGCTGAATCTGGTGACAAGGGACCGGTGGCAAGTGACACGCTGAATCTGGTGACAAGGGACCGGTGGCAAGTGACACGCTGAATCTGGTGACAAGGGGCCGGTGGCAAGTGACACCCTGAATCTGGTGACAAGGGACCGGTGGCAAGTGACACCCTGAATCTGGTGGCAGATGATAGGTGGCAAGTGACATGCTGAATCTGGTGACAAGGGACCGGTGGCAAGTCACACCCTGAATCTGGTGACAAGGGACCTATGGCAAGTGACACGCTGAATATGGTGACAAGGGACCGGTGGCAAGTGATACGCTGAATCTGGTGGCAAGGGATGGGTGGCAAGTGACACGCTGAATCTGGTGGCGGGGGATGTGTGGCAAGTGACACGCTGAATATGGTGGCAGGTGATGGGTGGCAAGTGACACACTGAATCTGGAGGCAGGAGATGGGTGGCAAGTGACACGCTGAATCTGGAGGCAGGTGACGGTGGCAAGTGACACGCTGAATCTGGTGACAGGGGACGGGTGGCAAGTGACACACTTATTTTTTTTAAAAGTCAGTTACTTTGCTGCGTAACTAATTACTTTTCCAATGTAGTAACTGAGTTACTAACGCAATTACTTTTTGGGAGAAGTAATTTGTAACTTAACTAATTACTTTTTTAAAGTAAGATGACCAACACTGGTGGCAAGTGACATGCTGAATCTGGTGGCAGGGCATGGATGGTAAGTGACACACTGAATCTAGTGGCAGGGGACGGATGGCAAGTGACACACTGAATCTGGTGGCAGGGGACAGTAGCAAGTGACATGCTGTAAAGTAAAAATATTGTACTTTCTTGAGAGTAGGTGCGTTAACTGGGGCAAGCTTGTAGGGGCACCAAAGCATTACTTTGCCCAGGGGCCCATGATGTTATTAAGATGGCCCTTGTCTAGGGTCCTCAATGTTGCCCATTTCTTTGTGCTTCTTCAAAAGAACTTGAACAGCACATCTTGAAACCCCTTAGAAAACGTTGCCTGGGAGAGACCTTGATGATACAGTAAACTACCTTGTGTCTTGTTGCTGTGCTCAGTCTTGCCATGGTATATGACCTGTGACATGAAACTGTCTTCTACAACCTCACCTTAGTAGCAGAGTTTAGCTGTTCCTCACCCAGTTTTATGCCTCCTACACAGCTGTTTCTGTTTTACTTAATGACTGTGTTTCAACCTACATATGAAATTTATGATTATTAGTACCTTTTTCATATATATGGTTAATCATAAACCTGACTCTAATCCTACAAAATCACTGACTTTGTGCAAGTGTAAGAATTGATGCTGGTTTGAAGCCAAAGAGTAGTCACACCAAATATTGATTTGATTTTGATTTTTCTTCTGTCCGCTCACTTTGCATTTTTTAAATTGCTAAAAAGAAACAATTAAAATATACAGTTTGAAAGCATTGCTAGTTTACATGATTTATTCGCATGTGCCTAAAACTTTTGCACAGTACCGTGCATAGACACCCTGGGGTCGATTTACTTAAGACAAATAAACTACGCACTGCAAGAGCACTTGCTCCAGAGCTTAGTAAATGAGGTAAAACTACACTTTACAATGAATACCCAATCACATGCAAGTAAAATAAAAAACAGCATTTTTGTTTGTACATGATTGGATGATAGAGCAAGCAGAGCTTCCCCTCGGATCTAGAGCAAATGCACTTAAAGTGTATTTGCAGTGCTGGCCTTTTAGCAGAAGTACAGAAGCGCTGTCAGGTCAGGAAGATCTCCCAGTATGTACCCATTGTGGGATCAATTCTCAGCCAACTACATCCAGAATGAAAACTATCTCTTGTGGGTAGAGTGTCACTTTAAATTTCTACAATGTTTCATGTTTATAGTGGTGTGCCCATGATTATCCCAGAGAAGATAACTCCAGAGACTCAAGCAAAGGGCACAGTGACAGAGCCCGAGGAACATCAAGACACTGCTGCCGAAAGGTGAACATCTCTGAGATACACACATATAGAGTATTATCAATTAACACATTTGCAGTATAAAGTCAAATGCCCCGTACACACGGTCGGAAAATCCAACCACAAAATCCATCGGATTTTGTCCGACACTGGTGTTGCATACACACGGTCGGACAAAGTTGTCGGAAAATCCGATCATTCTGAACGTGGTGACGTTTGTTGCCTACGACGGGACTACGTAGAGTGTAGTAGCCAATAGCTTGGGTCTTGTAATGTGATCTGAGCATGCGTGGCACTTTGTCCGTCGGAATTCGCTACACACAATCGTAAAAAGGTCCGATAGGACTTTGTTGTCGGAAAATTTGAGAGCAGGAGATAAAACTTTGTCCGTCGGAAAATCCAACGGAAAAAGTCAGATGAAGCCTACACACGGTCGGAATTTCCGACAACATTGTCCGATAGGACATTTTACGTTGGAAAATCCGACCGTGTGTACGGGGCATAAAAGATAGATGTTGCACTCAAAAATACGGAATATCTGTTTTTTTTAGCAGACTTTTTAGCACACGCTCTTTGGCACTGAGGGGGTTCTCCCAGTATATACCCATTGTGAGAGCAATGCTCAACTGCTTCCAGAATGGAAGCTATCTCTTGCAGATAGAATGCCACTTTAAATCTTTGCATGCATTGTTTCATGTTTACAGTGGTGTGCCCAAGATTATCCCAGAGAAGATCACTCCAGAGACACAAGCAAAGGGTATGGTGCCCGAGCCTGAGGAACATCAAGACACTGCTGCTGAAAGGTGAACATCTCTCACATACACACATACACACATATATAGAATTATAAAGTAACACATTTGCAGAATAAAGTCCAAAAGATAGACATTGCGCTCAAAAATACTGAATATCAAAAATTTTAGCAGACTTTTAGCACATGCTCTGTGGCGCTGAGGGTGAGGGGGTTCTCCCAGTATATACCCATTGTGAGAGCAATGCTCAGCCAACTGCTTCCAGAATGGAAGCTATCTCTTGCAGATAGAATGCCACTTTAAATCTGTGCATGCATTGTTTCATGTTTATAGTGGTGTGCCCACGATTATCCCAGAGAAGATCACTCCAGAGACCCAAGCAAAGGGTA